>CM050165.1:129068647-129478647 GCA_027410445.1 Discoglossus pictus | reverse complement strand
AGTGGGAAACATGGGGGCTAAGATAAACTCAGTGAATCAGTGAATTACTATCTTGACTTTTTTACCACAGACAACAGGCCTTGCTGATGTTCAAGCAGGAGTCTTGGAAGTAATTTTTTTTAGCATTTCAAATAATTGTGCTCCCTATTAATTATTGCTCAGAAAATTTGAGACTGTGGTGTCTGTTTCAAATAATTATGCAAATGTGGCATTGATCATGATAGTTCTTCAAAGGAGATCTATTTTCCATATTTCAAATACTCTGATAGCTATAAATACCACAAAATTAAAATATATATAAAAAAGGTACACTCACTGTATTGTGATATACATTACTGAAATATAAATACATACACTGTGGGTCAGGGTTACTGGAATGAAGAGCCGGTTGCTCTAGGGACCTGATGCTCAGAGATCTAATGAGCCACTAACGATATTCACTGAACTGTCCTCATTATATATCTCACATCATTCTGCTAGATAATTCTTAGTGTGGCACTTTTTCCCATAATAATAAATAACATTAAATATGTATATATAAATGCATGGCATAACAATCATTGGCCTAATGGACATTTCATACCAAACTACATCTCTGATTTGTATTATAATAGAACTCACCTATTAACTTAAAATAATATTATGGATTTGTGGCCCTTAAATGACAGTAATTTTTCTTTAACTCAAGTCATTTCTCATATTATAAATCACAAATATATAATGGTGAAATTGCATATAGAATTGGCAATGAGATGAGATGGTAGAGATTAGTATATGAGAAAATATCTTAAAGGCGATGTTTCTCCTAAATACAAGTTACTCTTATATGAAAGAATGCACTTCTAAAAATTCAAATATGTTTAAAGTTTTCTTTATTGCCACTGAAGAACATAGGAACATGACTGTAACTGCCACAGTGTATAACTGCAGATAAAGCTTTATTGGTTCTTAAATATGCCAGAACTAAAGACAATTAGTAAGGAGGTGATGCCCCAAAGTGTTAATTATTAAACGGAACACAACATTAATGCTTGTAAGAGAAAACAGCCACATAAGCTACACCTTTTTAGACATATAATTCTGTTTGCCTCTGGGAATATCTTAAAATATAACTTTTATTAAATTTAATTTATAAACAGAATATTAATTAAAATAGCCACCAATGAAATTTAACAACAATCTAGAATGATATCAATAATTTATAATTTATAATAAACATGTTCTTATTGACAAATCATAATTGTTATTATAGGTTTAAAGGAAAATAAATTTGGGCCACTGCGCGTGCAATCTAAGGTGTCACCAGATAGGAGGGGTGTATTAAGTTGTACTATTCATTCCTATCAGTTTAATACCTGTTACGTCACCTATCAGGGGACGTGTATATGGCATGGATTTTTGGAACAGGGAGATGGAAAAAGATGCTTGGTCGGTCCTCCCACTTCAAATTTGGGGCACTGCGCATGCAATCTAAGGTTCCACCAGATATGAGTGTCACTGTGCACTGGCAAAAGTTGACAGAGTAGATGCAATAGGCCTCACACACACGCCTGTAGGCAGGCAACTGATATTCAATCGATTACAGTCAAAAAAGGGTTGTTTTATGTCACTGTACTCTACGGTTGCACCAGATATGCGTGTCACTGGGCACTGGCAAAAGTTGGCAGAGTAGATGAAATAGGCTTCACACACACACCTGTAGGCAGGCAACTGATATTCAATCGATTACAGAAAAAAAAGGGTTGTTTTATGTCACTGTACACTACGGTTGCACCAGATATGAGTGTCACTGTGCACTGGCAAAAGTTGGCAGAGTAGATACAACCTGGCACTACAGACTTCTCTAATTTTTCTCTTCCAACCGGAGTGTTTGGAGGACAAGTGAGTAGTGTAGCTGGAAAGTAATTTGAATAGGAATCGCTTTTCAAGGCTACACCAGAGAAGGGAGGGAGCAGCTGCGAAGTCCATGAGTTGGCACAGGTTAAAGTGTTGGCATGGGACAGCCCTACCTTATGATGGAGCAGGTGGTACTAACAGCCATATTGTTCAGTCATGCCATATTGGACTGCTGGTACCACCAAGAACCGCCCCCCCCCCCACCATCCTCCCAGATAGACTGTCTCTGGGGAAGGGTGGGACATCTGTTCAGCCCCCTGTCATGACAGGAGTAAGCCACCTAGTGACACTACAGTGTTAATTACCTCTCCTCGGATGAGGGAATAATCAGACTTTGTTATATGTGTGGCATATTGTATGGCATATTGTAGCACCTATCTTTAATATTCATATAGAAATATGGATCATGAGAGCCTATCCCCAGGATCCTATTCCCCAAGTTATAGTAACTTGTCCAAAAAACTCACTCTCTTGGACTAGTTTTACCACTGCGTTTAGTGTGATGTCCAGGTGAAATTATTCTGTCATGCTTACTTTTGAAATGCAGGATTTTCCAGGGATGTTGGAGTGTCAATCAAACTAGATATAGGGAGCTCCCATAAGGCTTAAAGTTATCAGTATGAATATTTAACCTATACTAGTAAACCTTATGAGCAAGAGGCATCTCCCTTCTTTCCTGAACAGGACCTTAAAGGGTTAACCCCCAGCTTCAGAGGGCCACTTGCTGTCTCTGTCCATATGGTGTCTAATTGATTCCCCACTAAGTTCATAGACTAGGAACTTCCTGAGATATAGAACAAAGGAATTGTCATTTGCTAAGGGAGAGTTACTTGGGGGTCTGAAATGTATAAAATTGCTGGATTGAGAAACATAAATGTGCTCAAGTGGTCATACATAACATAAGTGTGTGCTCATTATCGAGGCAAGGGATAACTCTGATCATATGGGTTATAATTTCTACATCTGTCTAAAGGAAGAGTTACAGCCAGTAAATGTGCTGCTCTGTCTGATAATTCATGTGTTCCTGGGATTGTCCTGAGAGTGCAATACAATTCTGGTTCTATCTCTGCTAGCAGCAATTATAACAAGGACCATTACACATCGTTGGGTTGGTCATAACTAAGTTCTGAGCGAGCCCAATTGAAGAAGCAATCGTAAACATTGTGTACGAACACATGTGCTGTCTTGTCTGATCTGCTTTCTTATGTACTAGCGACTTGCCAGTCAAAAAATGACGGTCAATAACATTGTAAAGCTGGTAATGCTGTTTGCCACACAATTTGAGTCTCTGACACTCTTAACCTTTTTGTTATCTACAAAGAAGTACAACAATTATAATATTTTTTTTCATTTTTTAATATTCAATTTTTATTTCAACAACTGTTAAACCATATTAACCTTTTTAATTGTCATGTATGCAGTAATAATATAACAATGGATGAAATGTGTATGAATACATATTGTGAACAATTACATAAAGCTTTGTAACATGCAACTTAGATTGTAAACAGTGGTCAACCAATTATGTTTACGAATACAAAATGTTTAATTCTGAGCTATGCATGAGTAACATAACAATAGGTCAACTTTGTATGAATGAGTATTTTAAACCATTACAGAATGCTTCTTAACATGCAACTTGTAGTTGAACTACTGATAAAGCACATAGGTATTCCCATTCTGTATCATCAGCCAGGAAGTTTCTGTGTCACTTAGCTAAATGAAATGTGCCATAAACTGTGTCATTAACAGTTCTCAACTGTTCAAAACTTTGTGCACCAGGAACATTTAAAAGGATTAAACGTAAGCAGAAACATTCAAGGTCTCATGGACTTACAGTGTAAATTCTAGCTATGATTTTTTTCCACTGGTTTTTCTTTTTCTCCATAATCCATTAACAAAAACATACTGATATGGAATGTGAATGTATAACAATTCCCTTGCCTCCAAGTCAGTACAATTTAATTGAAACCACGCAGTTAGTGTAGTTTGTGGATGCTCACTTTGTGCCAAAGTATTTCTTTAATTTCCTACATTAAACTAAACTAAGTGTCTTTGGGGCAAACATACAGCTAATCGATATACTGCATGTGTGCGATCATGCATTTCAAATTTGAGAAGACGCAACATTGCTACTGGCGCACTTACATATCGAGTTGTTCATCATGTAATAAATCAGTTTGTTCTGGATTTTCTGCACTTTTGACCACTACAGTAGCTGCATCATAGCCTTTGTAAATATATTTGTAGACATACAGTGGATATAAAAAGTGTACACACTCCTGTTAAAATGTCAGGTTTCTGTGCTGTAAAAAAATCAGACAAAGATAAATCATTTCAGAACTTTTTCCACCTTTAATGTGACCTATAAACTGTACAACTCAATTGAAAATCAAACTGAAATCTTTTAGGTAGAGGGAAGAAAAAATATAAAAATAAAATAATATGGTTGCATAAGTATGCACACCCTTAAACTAATACTTTGTTTAAGCACCTTTTGATTTTATTACAGCACTCAGTCTTTTTGACTTGGCAAGATTTGCCCACTATTCTTTGCAAAAACACTCCAAATCTGTCAGATTGCGAGGGCATCTCCTGTACACAGCCCTCTTCAGATCACCCAATAGATTTTCAATCGGATTCAGGTCTGGGCTCTGGCTGGGCCATTCCAAAACTTGAATCTTCTTCTGGTGAAACCATTCCTTTGTTGATTTGGATGTATGCTTTGGGTCGTTGTCATGCTGAAAGATGAAGTTCCTCTTCATGTTCAGCTTACTAGCAGAAGGTTTTGTGCCAATATTGACTGGTATTTGGAACTGTTCATAATTCTCTCTATCTTAACTAAGGCCCCAGTTCCAGCTGAAGAAAAACAGCCCCAAAGCATGATGCTGCCACCACCATGCTTCACTGTGGGTATGGTGTTCTTTTGGTGATGTGCAGTGTTGTTTTTGCGCCAAACATATCTTTTGGAATTATGGCCAAAAAGTTCAACCTCGGTTTCATCAGACCATAACACCTTTTCCCACATGCTTTTGGGAGACTTTAGATGTGTTTTTGCAAAATGTAGCCTGGCTTGGATGTTTTTCTTCGTAAGAAAAGGCTTTTGTCTTGCCACTCTACCCCATAGCCCAGACATATGAAGAATACGGGAGATTGTTGTCACATGTACCACACAGCCAGTACTTGCCAGATATTCCTGCAGCTCCTTTAATGTTGCTGTAGGCCTCTTGGTAGCCTCCCAGACCAGTTTTCTTCTCGTCTTTTCATCAATTTTGGAGGGAGCTCCAGTTCTTGGTAATGTCACTGTTGTGCCATATTTTCTCCACTTGATGATGACTGTCTTCACTGTGTTCCATGGTATATCTAATGCCTTGGAAATTCTTTTGTACCCTTCGCCTGACTGATACCTTTTAACAATGAGATCCCTTTGATGCTTTGGAAGCTCTCTGTGGACCATGGCTTTTGCTGTGGGATGCGACTAAGAAAATTTCAGGAAAGACCAACTAGAGCAGCTGAACTTTATTTGGGGTTAATCAGAGGCACTTTAAATGATGGCAGGTGTATGCTGACTCCTATTTAACATGATTTGGAATGTGATTGCTCAATTCTGAACACAGCTACACCCCCAGTTATAAGAGGGTGTGCAGACTTGTGCAATCACATTATTTTTCTTTTTTTTTTTCTTCCCTCCACCTAAAAAAGTCAGTTTGTTTTTCAATTGAGTTGCACATTTTATAGGTCACATTAAAGGTTGAAAATGTTCTGAAATTATTTATCTTTGTCTCATTTTTTTACAGCACAGAAACCAGACATTTTAACAGGGGTGTGTAGACTTTTTATAGCCACTGTATTTAATGGATTTGATAGAAGTGAAAGCTTCCACATTAATGTGTGCATCATACTTCATGAGCAAATGTGGATTGTATGGAACTATATCTGTTATCAACTTTTTCCCACAAATAATGGCATTTTGGCCTTCTTTTCTTCTATATAATGGATAGCCATCACAATTAGCATACTTTTTGTCTCTATAATCACTTTGGAAATTCTTTAGTGCATTTTTTTTCTCCATTTATGGTGATTGTGGATTAATATCTCCACATGGTACATGAATCATGTGATGAGTTACAATCTCATTTAGTCTACCATGTATTTCTGGATCTGGTAGTTCAGCAATAATCACTGAATCCACTTTATCACCAGTATCCAATTTATATTTCTCTTGAAGGATTATAAGCATATGTGCATGTGGAAGGCCTCTTTTTTTAAATTCGATGGTATGAAAATAAGCCAGACATTTGCCAAATAGCTGAGTTATGGTTATGTCACGTATTAATTCAGTTAATTGGATTTTGAAGACTCTTGCCACTAAATCTGGTATATCGGAAGCAGTTTGTCCAATTAGCAGATTCTGTACAATCACTGGCCATTGTGGATTACATGTAAAAAATGTAGTTACAATAGCCATAGCATCATTGTATCTTTCTCGCATATTGCGAGGAGATCCTTGGAAAGAGGGTAAAATTATGGCTTTGCCAGCTGCAAGCTCTCTGTTGGTAGCTAACTCAGCGACATAATCCATCAGTCCACAATACCGTTCTACACATAGTTTATCTTGTTGATATTTTATGAAATCTAAATTATTTGCCTCAACTTGCAAATATGAATTAATGAGCCATTGTTGTGTCAGTTTTTCACCATATAATATGGGATTAAATCCATCTGGAATGGCAGTTTGAGCCACTTTAAATTAAAGCATGGAAATATTATTTCTGACACGTACTTTAGAATTTGGGTAACTGTCAAGTGTACATTTGGGTTGCCATCCGGCTTCACCATTGGGCAATAGAATGGGATATGTTATTGGATCTAAATTAGTACTTAAGAAACTTATGTTGATGTAAGGTTGCCCCTCATTTTTGGGATATATTCTAAAAATCCCTTTGAAAATGGTGGTTCTCGCTCATAATTTTGAAAGACCATTGCAACCTCAAATAATATTGGCAAGTTGTAACAGCGTTTATTAGTATTGAGTTTTGGGATTGGTAATTGATGTAGTTCTGCATTAAATATTTGTTCTTGCTCTATTTCTGACATTGTTTTATAAGCTTGAGTGTACAGGTTTTGGGACATAATTTTATCAAGCTCTATAAAAACAATGAGTAAGCATTTTTTATTCTCTGGAAGCTGCATACGTTGTTCAACAACTTCCATTGTATCTAGGAGATATAGTTGAGCAAATTTTCTTTGCTCCCCATCTTCTGGGTGTAAATGAGAAGTACGATGGTAAATGCGTCCTTGTACTTTGAAACAGTAAGGGCCATGTCCTGGCACATTAGCAGCTAATGTTGCACCCATAGATGCAAAGGATATGGGACTATCATATGATCATTTGTTTGTTTTGAAATGTTGGTAATTAGGGAAAGTAGGTTCAGTCATAATGCTTTATAAATACATTGGGAAGTGTTGTCTTTCTGGAAGTCTTCCCTTGCCTTTTTGACAGCAACTAAGGAACTGGCTATCTCTGGGTCTTTCCTGTTTAAAATGATAAGCCCCACAAAACTGACAGACAATTTTCATAATACCACAATTATGAACCTCTACTGTTAAAGATTTAAGTAAAGGACAATTGTGAGTAGATATATCCATTTGACTCTCCAAATTATCATTAGAATTATTCTCAGATTATTCAGTAACATTTTCTAAATGCTTTTGTTTTTTAGTTGCCTTCTTGGGCTTGGATGTTAGTTTGTCAGCCGCTAGTCTTTTGTTTGCAAGTTTCTCCTGTTCTTTTTGTTGTCAAATTTCCTTTTGCTCCGGCGTCTGTTGATCTGCGCATGTTTTTTGACATTCTCTAGTTTGACCTCTTTTCTTTTCCTCTTTGTTTTCAGTATGTGCCATATTAATCTGTAAATAAAAGTAGTACTTTAGAACTTTTGCTCCTTTTTTTCTTTTTTTTTAAATGAACTTTTGTTATTTTGTTTTAGTTAATGTTTCTCCTATCCTGTTTTGTGTGCACCACTATTTGCATTATGGGGTTAGCTTTATTAGGTTGGACTTAGCAGATTATTTAGGTTGCAGTCTATTTTGTGAAAGGTGCACAGCAAACATGATAAGTCCGTCTATTTTTAATGTTAACAGCATTTCTTGTGTTATCCTGTTTTATGTGTGGCAGTGTTGTCATTATGGGTTTAGTTGTGTTTTTTGTGCGCTACTGTTGTCATTAGGTGTTTAGCGTATGGAGTTGGGCTTAGAGGGTTGCGCACCCAAAATAGTATATATTCTTCAATTTTGTATATGTTAGCATCATTTTCCTTTTCCGTTTTGTGTGCACCACTGTTGTCATTAGGGGTTAGGGTACCCCCATTTTTTTTTTGGTATACTGTTTTGCATGCGGCAATGTTGTTATTAGAGGTTTACGGTTATGGGATTAGGTTTATAGTGTTAGTTAGGTTGCGGTATGTTTCTACAAAGGCAGACACAAACCAGGATAGGCCCTTCCATTTTATATGTGTAAACAGCAGTACTTTTTTTTTTACTTGTAATACTGTACCTCTTGTCTTCAATGTCTTGTGTATAAATTCCTATAGAGATGATGAGACTCTTCAGGCATGAGAATTACAGAGAGAGAGAGATGCAAATGTTAAAATATCATTTAAATCAATTTGCTTTTGTACTAACACCATAAAAAACAGGATATATACTTCAATGTTGTATGTATTTAGAGAGGTTTAGGTTATGGGGTTAGGCTTAGACAGTGGTGCATACAAAACCGGATAGATTCTTCCATATATTATGTTTTAAGAACATTTGTAGTAGTATCCTGTTTTGTGTGCGCCACTGTTTGCATTAGACGTTTAGGTTATGGGGTTAGGCTTATAGGTTGGGGCACACAAAACAGGATATATTGTTCCATTTTATATGTGTTAACAACATTTGTTGTAGTATCCTGTTTTGTGTGCACCACTGTTGGCATTAGATGTTTAGGTTACGGTGTTGGACTTATAGGTTGAGGCACACAGCAGAGGCTAGATCCTTCAATTTTCTAGGTGTTAACAAATTTTTTTGTAGTATCCTCTTTTGAGTGGCCCACTGTTGGCATTTGGGGGATAGGTTATGGGGTTAGGCTTAGAGTGTTGGTTAGGTTGCAGTGTGTTTTGACATCGTTGCACACCAAAAGGATAGATCATGTTTTTATATATATTTGTTATACTGTAACTGTTGTCCTGAATTTGTTGTCTATAAATGACAGAGGGTCCCCAGCTGCCAATCTTCCTGCAATACTCTTCAGGCAGTGTCTGTTGAAAATGACAGAGATGCAAAACTTTTCCCTTTTTTTTTTTTTTTTTGATTAAGACCATAGTATTTTTGTTCAGTAAATTTATTTTTGTACATTACCTTTTGGGTTTAGTTTGTTGTCTGTAATTTTCTGCAGAATTTACAGTCTGTGGAAAATTAGAAAAATATGGAAATGTTGAAATCCACTGTACATATTATAATTTTTTTTTATAAAAGCGTAAATTATGTTTAAAAATATGTGCTAATAAAAACTATTTTCTGCTTTAATTGTCTCCTTTTCTATTATTTTAATATTCACACAATTTTACCCCACCTAAGCATTTATCTGTCTTTGAAATCTTACTATACATGAATAATGTCTTCTAATTGCTTCTGTACATTAAGATTGTTGTTTTTGACAATATTTGAAGACCCTTTTTTTTACTTTTTTTAAATTACTAATTGGTTAATTAATTAATTAATTATAGCTTAACTATTTGCTGTAATTTGCAAGTTTTAATCAAGTTGCTTCAGAAGTAATGCCACCAGTGAAATGTGCAGTCACACTGTTCATTGCCTGAGGAGAAATTGTGAAAATTCTAGAAAGTTTGCAGTATTTATAGAGTGTTAGCTGAAGTAAAAACCTTTATAACACAATGTGCATGTGCTATTTGCGTTACAGCCGTCAATTTGCGTTCCAGACGCCATTTCGCGCAAGGTACTTATTTCTTCCAAAGAAAATGGCTTAGATTTTGTATGTGCTATGTGCCGCAGGATGTGTGGTACGTGCCGCATGTGTTACTGAGTTCCGAGTACGTTGTTGATTTTGACGTGCTTGGCCTCGTTTTATTTGGCCGCCATTTTTTTTCTCATGTAGCCGATTTTGAAGTTTTGAAACTTTTGAAACTTGCATGCAACCTCACTCCCAGACTTCATGGCTGTCCCCCGATGCTGTGTGTGATTTTTTTATGTTTTATTTTTGTGTTTTTTGATGTGCGGGGTTCGGCCGTTAACTTCATAACTTTTTTTTTCTAAGTCCCGCGGTTCGTAATATTTTTTTCTAAGTCCTGCTTTCCTTTCCAAAGTGTTACGGGGCATAATTTTTGCATGATGATTTTTTCAAACTGCTACAGGTCTTGCACTGTGAATTGTATAATTGAGATTTCTGTTGAGTTGTAGTCCCGCTGCTGGTAGGCATGAGCGCTTACAAGGCTCATCTCAACCAGCGCAGTGAGCGCCCACTGCCGAAGTCATGGGGTGTTGTAGGGATTGCCTGCAACTGCGGCTCTCACTTAGCGAGGGCTGCAGGTGTGGCGGGCTCGCTGCGCTCGCCTGCAAGCGTTACAAACAACCCGCAATGCTCACAACTATATATGTGATGTATATGTCTGTCAATGTGTTTAATGCACTCCTAGGGCTACAGAATCTCTTGCCGCTATAAAAAAAAATCACATATATAGTTGTCAGCATGCGGGTTGTTGCTAACGCTTGCGAGGGCCACAGTTGCAGACAAGGAGCGCCAAAGGCGCTCCTTGAGCTGGTGGAGATGAGCACCGTAGGTCCTCCGACCCCCTCCGACTTTCTGACCACAAATGCGGATCCTCGCAAAGCGAGGGGACGCATTTGCAGAGGTGAAGGCTCCCACCTCGGCAGCAATGAGCCGCAGGCTCATTGCAGGCCGCAAATGCAGACCCTCGCTAAGTGAGGGTCTGAATTTGCGGAGGTGGAGGCTCTACTGCGCCTCACAACCGGTTACAAATGACCACACAATCGGGACTTGGAAATTACTAACTACGGACTTAAACAAAAAAATACGAGCCGTGGGACTTTATATGTAATGTATATGTCTGTCAATGTGTTTCATGCACTCCTAGGGCTACAGAAACTGTTGACGCTATAAAAATAAATCACATATATAGTTGTCAGCATGTGGGTTGTTGCTAATGCTCGCAGAGCGAGCCCTCCACAAATGCGGCCCTCACAAAGCGAGGGCCGCAGTTGCTGGCAAGAAGCTGGTGGAGATGAACGTATATTCATATCTATTTTTTAAAAAAATGCCTTTTACCAAAAAAATATAGACACATATATATTTATGTTGCATTTCAATATTTCACTTCTATTCACATTTCCAACAGACTCTGCCTCAGCAGCGTCACTGAATAATTTGCAGCGCTGCACGGTTTCTACGGACTGTGAAATCTGCACAATTTTACACAGGACAAAGAAAGAACAACAGGTAATATACAAAAATACATTTGCTTCACAAATATAAAATGCGGTTGTTGAAAAAAATATATAAAAATTAAAAAAAAAAAACGCATTTATTTTTCTCTTTTTCAACAGACACTGCCTGAAGACTGGTGCAGGAAGATTGGCAGCAGGGGACACAATTAAGAATTCAACAAATGTATAGTATAACAAGTTAAAAAAAATAAACACCTATCCTGTTTGCTGTGCGTCAATGTCAAAATGAAAAACAAAAATAAACCATAAGCCCCTACTAACAATAATGCTGCACACAAAACAGGATACTCCAACAAATGTTGTTAACACATATAAAATGAAAGAATGAATCATGTTTTGTCTGCGCCAACCTCTAAGACTAACTCATAACCTAAACCTCTAATTCCAAAAGTGGCAGACACAAGACAGGATAGTACAACTAATATTGATAACACATAGAAAATTCAACAATAAATCCTGTTTTGTGTGCCCTAACCTATAAGCCTAAACCCACAACCTAAACCTCGAATCACAACACTGGTGTACACAAAACAGGATAGTACAACAAATATTGTTAACACATACAAAATTGAACATTAATTCTGTTTTCTGTGCCATAACCTATAAGCCTAAACCCAGAACCTAAACCTCTAATGACAACACTGGTGTATACAAAACAGGATAGTAAAAAAAATATTGTTACAAGATCCAAAATACAATTACAAAATATATTTCATGTGGCCTAACCTATATGCCCAACACCAGAACCTAAACATATAAGGTTAACAATGGTGTACACAAAACAGGATAGTACAATAAACATTGAAAACACATACAAAATGGAAGAACGAACCATGTTTTCTCGGCAACAACCTCCAAGTCTAACCCATAACCTAAACTTATAATGACAACAGCGCTGTACACAAAACAGCATACTGCAACAAATGTTATTAAAACATAACACATGAAACCAGCTATCCTCTTAAATATGCACCACTCTCTAAGCCTAAACCCATAACCTAAACCTCGCTGACTACATAGAATATATATATATATATATATATATATATATATATATATATATATATATTCTGTTTTACATGCTCTTAATAAAATAAATAATTACTTACATTTGAATGCAACATTTGCATTTCTCTATTTCAGTCTCAACAGACACTGCCTGAAGACTCTCTCCATCGCTACAGAAATTTCCACACAACAGTTTTTAAGGAAAGAAGTACAGTAATACACGTTAAAAATGTAAATACTGTTATTTACACATATCAAATAGAATGAACTATCCTGTTTTTTTTCTCACTTTGTGGAAACGTACTGCAACCTAACTAGCAATATAAGTGTAATCCCATAACTGGAAAACCGTAATAACAACATTGACACATGCAAAACATATACACAATTTAAAGATATATATGCTTTTTCCTGCACAAACGTTTAAGGCCAACTCCATACCCTAAGCACGTAATGACAACAGTAGCGCACAAAAATTTAGATAAAACACATGGGGCCTCATTCAATTGAGATTTGGCCACTTTAATAGGGCTCTATATAAGCACAGAACATAATTTTGTTAAACACATTTTTACTTACTGAACTTCTATCCAAAAGCAAGGCCTTCACTAACTAAAATTTGTGGAAAAATACATGCTCCGTGCTTATATAGAGCTCTATTCAATTGCCCAAATCACAATTCAATAAGCCCCATGGAAAATAGAAGGAACTATAATCTTTTATGTGCCACTTTCACAAAATACACTGCCAACTAACTAAGGGTCTCATTCAATTGCAAGTCGCCAAATTGAATATAAGCACATAGCATATTTATTTTACAGAACTTTGTAGTTAATGACCTTTTATCCAAAAATAAGGTCTTCACTACCTGAAAATTAAAAGACAAAATATATACTCACTGCTTATATAGATCCTTATTCAATTGCAAACATTGCTATTGAATGAGCCCATACGTTGCTAACTCCAACCTTATCAAGCTAACCTCATAATGGAAACAGTGCTGCACACAAAACAAGTAGAAAATATATATATATGCCGTTCAAAAAAAAAATTACAATGAGTACAAGGACAAATTTACCATCGTACTTCTCATTTACATCCAGAGGAAGGAGAGCAAAGAAAATTAGCTCATCTATATGTTCTAGATACAATGGAAGCTGTTAAACTACGTATGCAGCTTCAAGAAAAAAAAATGCTTACCCATTGTTTTTATAGAGCTTGATAAAATTATGGCTCAAAACCCATACTCTCAAGCGTATAAAAAATTGGCAGAAATAGAAAAGGAACAACAAATTCATGCAGAAATACATTAATTGCCAATCCCAAAGGTCAATATGGTGCTTAAAAGAGATTGCCATACTGATAAACGCCATTATAACTTGCCAACATCAAATTAGATTGCAATGGTCTTTCAAAATGATGAACCACCATTTCAGAGAGATATTAGAATATATCCCAGAAATGAAGAGCAACCTTTCATTAATATAAGTATCTTAAGTACCAATTTAGGTCCAATGACATATCCCATATTTTTTCCACATGGGGAAGCAGGTTGGCAACCCAAATTAACTCTTCAGAGTTACCCAAATTCAAAAGTACGTGTGAGAAATAATATTTCCATGCTTGAATTTAAAGTGGCACAAATTGCCATTCGAGATGGATTCAATCCCATTTTATGTGGTGGAAAACTGACACAACAATGGATCATTGATTCATATTTGCAAGTTGAGGCAAATAATTTAAACTTAATGAAATTAATGGGAAGAAGACCATTAATGGGAAGAAGGCCAGGAAGGAAGCTATATGAACATTACACTGTGACACAGGCCATCTGATAATTAGTGACCAGGAAAAGGCAGATGAGCTAAATAGGTTATTTTCATCGGTATAGACAAGGGAGGTACCAGTGGATGGGACACCTCAACATAATGGGGCTACACTACCTTCACTAAATAATTGGTTAACGCAGGAAGAAATCCAAAAGAGATTGTGAAAATAAATGTTAATAAAGCCCCAGGTCCTGATGGAATATATCCAAGGGTACTGAGGGAGCTGGGTTCTGCAATAGCCAAACCATTATATCTAATCTTTCAAGACTCACTCACTACAGGGTCTCTACCGGATGACTGGAGAAAAGCAGAGGTGATACCTATATTTAAGAAGGGATATAGAGCAAATCCAGGGAATTTTAGACCAGTGAGCCTCACATCTGTAGTTGGGAAGCTTTTAGAAGGGTTAATAAGGGACAGAATACAAGAATATGTCTATTTGAACAAGATCATAGGTAGCAGTCAACACGGATTTATGAAGGATAGGTCGTGTCAGACCAATCTAATTAGTTTTTATGAGGAGGTTAGCAGGAACTTGGATCAGGGCAACTCAGTGGATGTAGTCTTTTTAGATTTTTCAAAGGCATTTCATACAGTGCCACATGGGAGACTATTGTGCAAACTAAGAGATACAGGAATTGCTTTAAATATCTGCTCATTGATTGAGAGCTGGCTAAAAGACAGGAAGCAAAGGGTTGTTGTAAAGGGAACATACTCCGATTGGACTAATGTGGTAAGTGGGGTTCTTCAGGTATGAGGTCCTCTCCTTTTTAAAATATTTGTTAATGACTTAGAGTTGGGACTGGAAACTACTGTCTCCATTTTCGCTGATGACATGAAGTTATGAAAGGTAATTAAATCAGATAATCACGTGCTTTCCCTCCAAAGGGATTTACATAAAATTGATGAATGGGCATCTAAATGGCAGATGAGATTTAATATGAATAAATGTAAAGTTATGCATCTGGGAAGGAAAAATAGCCATGCAATTTATAATCTTAATGGAGCAAATCTAGGGGTATAAGATATTAAAAGGGATTTGTGAGTGTTTGTGGACAACCATCAAGGTAACATTGTTCAAAGCCAAGCAGCAGCTGCAGTAAATATCTGCTCATGGATCGAGAGCTGGCTAAAAGACAGGAAGCAAAGGGTTGTTGTGAATGGAACATACTCGGATTGGTCTAATGTGATAAGTGGGGTTCCTCAAGGTTCAGTATTAGGTCCTCTCCTTTTTAACATATTTATTAATGATATAGAAGTAGGACTCGAAAGTAGTGTCTCCATTTTTGCTGATGACACTAAGTTGTGCAAGGTAATAAAATCAGATAATGATGTACTTTCCCTACAAAGGGATTTGCGTAAATTAGAGAAATGGGCGGCTAAATGGCAGATGAGATTTAATACAAATAAATGCAAAGTTATGCATTTGGGAAGGAAAAATAGCCATGCAATCTATAATCTTAATGGAGCAAATCTAGGTGTATCGGATATTGAAAGGGAAAAGGGCGTCTACGAGGGGATATGATTACCTTGTTTAAATACATCCAGGGTCAATATAAGGCTTTGTCAAGTGAACTTTTTGTAGCAAGAGATTTTTAACTGACATGAGGACACCCTTTGAGGTTAGAGGAAAAAAGATTTCACCTTAAACAAATAAAAGGGTTCTTCACAGTTAGGGTGGTTAAACTTTGGAATTCTCTACCAAAGGAGGTGGTAACAGCGAATTCGATAGACAACTTCAAAAAGGGGTTAGATATATTTTTGAATAAAGAGGGCATTCAAGGCTATCCTAGATAACTAGCGAAGGAATATTGATCCAGGGATAAATTTGATTGCCAGTTTCTGGGGTCAGGAAGGAATTTTGCTTTTTTTCCCCTTATGAGACAATTGGTAAAGTTTCAATGGGGTTTTTTTTCTGTTTGCCTTCCTCTGGACCATTTAACAATTAATAATAAATAGTGCACATTAAAAAGATCAATAGAGATCTAAAAAGGTTGAACTTGAGGGACCAACTCTTTATTCATCAATTTGGCCAATTCAATAGGGGTCTAAATAAGCACATAACATATTTTTTTAAAGAAGTTTTTAGTTAATAAACATCTATCCAAAAGCAAGGTTTTCACTAACTAAAAACGTATTTAAAAAAAATATATGTTATGTGCTTATTTAAAGCACTATTGAATTGGCCAAATCGCAATTGAATGAGGACCCATGTATGGAAAATAAGAAATGTACTAAAGAATTTCCAAAAGATTTTAGAGACAAAACTTATGCGAATTGTGATGGCTATCCATTATATAGAAGAAGAGAAGGACAAACTGCCATTATTTATGGAAAAAAAGGTAGTTAACAGATGTGTGGTACCATACAATCCACATTTACTTATGAAGTATAATGCACACATTAATGTGGAAGCTTGCACTTCTATAAAATCCATTAAATATGTCTACAAATATATTTACAAAGGCTATGATGCAGCTACTGTAGTGGTCAAAAGTGCTGAAAATAATGATCAAAGTGAGTTAGTACATGATGCACTTGCATCTCATATAGAAGCTCGCTAAGTGCGCCAAAAGCAATGTGGCGTCTTCTAAAATTTGAAATGCACGATTGCTCACATGCAGTATATCGATTAGCTGTACATTTGCCACAAACACATTTAGTGTATTTTCATGTTGGAAATGAAACAAATGCTTTGGCACAAACTACACTAACTGCATGGTTTCAATTAAATTCTACTGACTTAGAGGCAAGAGAATTGTTATATATTGACATTCCATACCATTATGTTTTCGTTAATGGATTATGGCAAAAACGAAAAAGTTGTGAAAATAAAATAATCCCAAGAATTTCCACTGTAAGTACAAGAGACCTTGAACCTTTCTGCTTATGATCACTACTTCTAAATGTTCCTGGTGCACAAAGTTTTGAACAGTTAAGAACTGTTAATGACATAGTTTAGGAATTATTTCATTTAGCTACGAGACACAGAAACTTCCTAGCTGATGATACAGAATGGGAAAGATGTCTAGAAGAGGCAGCACTATGTCAAATGTCATGGCAGATGAGGAAACAATTTGCATTCATTTGTATCTTCTCAAATGCTCCAAATGCATTAGCTTTGTGGGACAAATTTAAAACAAATATGGCTGAAGACTTTTTGCAATAATACAATGAGCCAATTGCACAATTAAAAGCATTAATTGAAATCCAAGAGGTCTTTCTAACTCATGTATTAAGTTGTGCAAGTTTTAATCTGACAGATCCAGGTCTCATAGACGATATAAACTTTGAAGACTATGACACTCAACTACAAAGAGAAAGAACAGAATAAAGGTTTGCAACTTTAAATACATTACAATTGCAAGCAGTTAATGCAATCAAAAATGCCCTAGATGATGACATGCTCAAAGAGTGTAATTTCTATCTGGATGGACCTGGCAGATCAGGAAAAACGTATCTATATAATTTATTGATGAGTTTTGTTCGAGCACAAGGTCAAATAGCACTGCCATTTGCCACCACTGGAATTGCAGCACTTTTGTTAGAAGGTGGAAGAACTAAGCGTAGTGGATTTAAACTGCCAGTTCCTATTTTGGAAACATCAGTGTTGGATATTCGAATGACATCATAACAAGCAAAAAAAGTAAAAAAAGTAAATTAATTATAATAGATAAAGCTATATTGATGTCATGCCATGGCCTACAATGTATTGACCGTTTGCTACGTGAAGTCATGGATAATAATTTGCCATTTGGTGGAAAGGTAATGTTGTTAGGTGGAGATTTTAGACAAACATTACCTGTCGTTGTACATGAAAATCGAACCAACATTGTCGAAACATGTATAAAGTGAAGTACACTATGGAAACTTTTTACCCATCTTCAATTACAACAAAATATGAGATCAGAAGGAGAAAATGAGTTAAATGATTGGCTCATTAAAATTGGAGAAGGAAAAACAGAGCAAATACAAAATTTACCCGATGACACTGTGCACATCCCAGCTCATATGATTTGCAAACAGGATCTCATATCAGCTATATTCCAATCTACAATAAATAATGAGGACTATGCAGAGCTTGCCAACAAAGTAATACTAACATGCAAAAATAAGGATGCATTACTCCTCAATAATGCAATATAAAAAAAAAAAAAATGAACCACAAAAAAATTATCACAGTGCTGATTCTGTACTTGGTGATGACAAAGAAAGTCAGACTAACTTTTCAACTGAATTCATTAACTCATTAACTCCCTCTGGAATACCACCACATATTTTGCAGCTAAAGAAAGTTGCAATTGTCATGTTACTGCAAAATATGAACCCAAAAAAAGGCCTATGTAATGGGACCATATTAATTGTTCAAGAATTAAAGGACCATTTCATACATGCTGAAATTCTAACTGGTACGCATAAAGGAGAGAGAGTTTTCATACCAAGTATAGATTTGGCACCAAGTGAAAGTAGCCTCCCTTTTGTACTTCAAAGGAGACAATTTCCCATCATCATGGCATTTGCCATGACCATTAATAAATCACAAGGACAAACTTTCAAATCTGTGGGTATCTTTTTAGCAGAACCAGTATTTGCACATGTCCAGCTGTATGTTGACTTCTCAAGATGCAAGAATCCAGAGGCTATTAAAGTTTACATTGAAAACAACGAAAGTCAAGGTGATTTATTAGATGATGGACGCATTTTTACAAAAAACATTGTCTACTATGAGGGTACTATAACTTGAATTCCACAAAATATAACAATACAAGACATGGCACAGACGGAACAAAAATAAAAATTCACCTCAACGAAAATTTCACATGAAAAAAAAAAGAGTACAGTGGTTTCATTTTGAGGAACAACTTTTAAATCACTCAAGCTCTTTTTAGTGCACCACTATTTCCATAAGAAACTCAATAAAATGGCAAAAAACATAGAGAACATTGGTTACACCCCGCGGACAAACTTTAATGTCTGGCATTCTCTTTTTAGAGAACCTCTATTTCACATAGGAAACTCTATGTGCCATTTTCACAAAACTGAAAAGATTTTGTTATCGGAATAAAAGAGAAGGCAAAATCCAGTAGAACCCCAAGACAATGGGCCTGGTACGTGGGAGTGATGATGGTGTTGTCAACAGTGAGAGATATTTGCGGGGTGTAAGCTGTAGTAGAGGGTGGAAAGATTAGGAGTTCAGTCTTAGACATGTTGAGTTTGAGTTGACGGGTAGACATCCAGGAGGATATGCTAAAGAGGCAGTTAGAAACTTGAGCTAAAAGAGAGGGGGATAGATCGGGTGCAGAGAGGTAGATTTGAGTATCATCTGCATAGAGATGAAACTGAAATCCAAAGGAATTTTTGAGGGTGCCAAGGGAGGAGGTGTAGATGGAGAAGAGGAGGGGGCCTAGGACAGAACCTTGGGGAACGCCAATAGACAGAGGGAGAGGTAAAGACGAGGTGCCAGAGAAGTAGATGCTAAATGTACGATCTTTTAGATAGAATGTGAATCATGAAAGAGCTGTGCCCTGGATGCCAAATAAGAGGTGAGTTTGGATTAGAAGAGGGTGGTCAACTGTGTCGAAGGCAGCAGAAAGATCCAAGAGAATTAGAATGGAGAAGTGGCCCTTTGATTTGGTGGTTAGCAAGTCATTGGTGACTTTTGTGAGGGCTGTTTCTGTTGAGTGTTGGGCACGGAAACAAGATTGGAAGGGGTCACGAAGGGAATTGGAGGAAATAAATTGAGTGAGGCAATTGTAAACAAGCCGCTCAAGCAGTTTAAAAGCCACGGGAAGTAGTGAGATAGGGCGGTAGTTGGAGGAAGAAGCTGGGTCAGATGAGGGCTTCTTGAGAATGGGTGTAATTATGGTGTGTTTTAAGGAGGATGGAAACCTGCCAGTGCTTAGGGAGAGGTTGAATAGATGTGTGAGAGCTAGGATAAGTGCAGTGGATAGGAGAGGGATTAGCTGTGAAGGAATAGGATCATGTGGACATGTAAGGTGAGAGGTTAATAATACCGTAGATACTTCATCCACGGTTACAGGGTCAAAGAAATCCATAGTGGAGGAGGTATTGGGGAAGGGTTAGGGTTGGGTGTTGTCGGTTTGTGGAGAGGATGGTGGGATAGGGCCAAACTGGAAGGAGAGCTCATTTAGGATGGTTTCAATTTTGTTTTTAAAGTGGCTGGCAAAGTCATCAGCAGTTAGCACGGAAGGGGCAGGAGGTGGGGGTGGGCAAAGGAGGGTGTTGAATGTAGCAAATAAACTTTTAGGGTTGGAGGACAGGTTTGATATTAGTGATGAGAAGTAGTGTTGTTTGGCAAGATTGAGGGCAGAGAAGTAGGAGCGCAAGGTAAACTTGTAGTGGAGAAAGTCTGCTGAAGTGCGAGATTTCCTCCATAGTCGTTCTGCAGTGTGTGAGCATCTCTGTAGATAGCGTGTTTGTGTAGTGTGCCATGGTTGTGGATGAGAGTGAGGTTGCTTGCTTGTGATTATGGGGGCAAGAGAGTCGAGGGTGGAGGTTAGAGTAGCGTTATACTGTGAAGTGGCGATGTCAGGGCAGGCAAGCGTGATGAGGGGGCTGAGAAGGGGTTTTAGTACATTTAAAAATTATTGTGGATTGAGTGCTTGCAGGTTTCTGCGTGTTCGGGTAGCAGGATTTGAAGACGGGTGGTGAGCGGAAGATGAGGTGATCTTGCAAGTTAGCAGGTGGTGGTCAGATAGGGGAAGTGAGGAGATGTCAAGGTTGGAGATAGTGCAGAGATTAGTAAATATAAGGTCAATGGAGTGTCCACCATTGTGAGTTGCGGAATCTGTCCATTGTGAGAGGCAAGTAATTTTGCAGTTGTTGGGGAGGTGGGTGTGTCAGTGGCTATGTTGAAATCGCCAAGAATGAGTGAAGGTATATTGGAGGAGAGAAAGTGAGGGAGCCAGGCGACAAAATTGTCCAGATCCAGGCGGGCGATAGATCACAGCTACTCGCAGAGGGATGGGAGAGAAGATGCGGATAGTGTGGACTTCGAAAGATGAGAATTGGAGGGAGAGAACAGGGGGTATGCAGTGAAAAGTGCAGCGAGAGGATAGTAGTATGCCCACACCTCCACCTTGTTTGTTCCCAGGTCTAGGAGTGTGGTTGAAGTGTAGATCACCATAAGAGAGTGCGGCAGGGGAGGCAAAGTCCGGTGGTGTGAGCCCGGTTTCCATGATAGGAGGAGGAAAGCAGGGAAGGTGAGATAGTTATATTATTGGAGACATGATGTATAGATACAGTATAAGAGAGTCTGGGAAAGAGGCAGGATGTTATAATAAGGAAGGTGGTGTGAGGAAACATAATGGCACTGTGTAAGCAAGTATTCTTGACAACAATAACAACGAAATGTCAACCATCAAAATCAACAATAACAAAATAACAGATTAGAATTTTATGGAAGTAGCCTTTTAGTATGATTAGTCCCACAAAACACTTTGCTTGCATTTTATAACAATTAGAGTTTAAATGTTACTTCATTATGTTACTGTTTATAATGTTACTATTTAAAAAAAAACTGCAAAGTTGTTTCATTGCATATATTTTAAAGTTCATGTTAAGAGGAGGAGGAGCTTTTGTTATACAATTTAAATGTATCATTCAATGCAATATGTTAATCCAGGGAGAAATCCGATCTCCAGTTAATGGGGTCAGGAAGGAATTATTTTTTCCCCCTTTGATACAATTAGCTAAGTTTCAAGGGGGGGTTTTACTGTTTGCCTTCAATATATGTTTAGGTAACCAGTTGTTAATCTACACGTTGCATGTTACAAAACATTATGTCATGTTTACAATTCTCATTAATATAATGTTGACCTGTTATTACATTCAAATGTTACTACTCTTAAAAAATGATCAGTGAACAGTTTGTCACCTACAAGTTGCATGTTAAAAAAATAAATATGTTTTATATAATAATTTTACTTCTTTATAGATAAGAAAAAGGTTACAAGTCTCAACTCCGCATATTACGTGCAAAACAGAATTCAAAACATAAATATTTAATTGCCGTCATTTTTTGACGGGCAAGTCACTAGTTTAATATAATAATAATAATAATAATAATAATAATAATAATAATAAAAATATGATGTGGGAACTACCATTTTGTTTTCCAATAATCAACTTTCTGAAGTGGAAGGAGAGTTTGATTTCAGTGGAAGTTCTATTTACACAATGGATATGTGACATCCCCAATGTCAGATCTTTCAGTAGTAGTAACTGAAAGCTCATTACTGTATTAGTACACACTATCTTGTAAGAGTTATAGAATCAGGTGAGCTTAGAAGGACACATCTTGAGAGAGTAAGATTATCAACCGACCAGAAAAAATGGATGCCTACAGTTAAGAATAAATCAGTAAAAAAGATTAAACAAGTGTTTATCTTGTCAAGCTTTTTATTCAAAAGACCATTTAGAAACATTGTGAGCATAGTGATCCTTTAAGTTGTAAGTCAGTATACATTAATTGAATGTATTTAAATGTATATAGTTTGAATGTCTTGAAATGAGAATCCCTATATCATGAATTATTGGTCTTCACTCTGTAATTCATTTTACTGTTTTATGAGAATACTGCAAATCTTAAAAAAAGCTTCAAACATATATTCAAGTATTAATCTCTTGTTTTGAGGTGAAAAGTCCAAATACTATTAATTCCTACACTTCATGTCTGAGAACATCTGCCATGAAAATACATATATTTTTGTCCCCTAGCTTATCCTACTTCAAATTTAATCACTGCTTCTCAGGCTCTTAATAACTCATTCTTATTGCATTATCAAACTGCTTACACAGTGTCAAACCATAACCCTCTGTTTTCAGAAGAAATATAAGTGGTCTGTTTTACTTATTTTCATGAATCAGAAATATATTTGGATCGACGGATATGTTGACCACATATTTCTAAAAAATATTCTGCGTCATGACCTTCTCTAGAAGTATTTTGATTAACTGTTGAATGCCAGTGGTATGTACAGTATATACAAATACAGACATGGCAATATAGGTTTGTTGGCAGATATATTCTTATTTACCCATTCTATCTAAAAAAAAAGTTGGTTTATTAAATCCTTAGCATGGCATTATGTGTAATCCAGACATGCTTAAAATTCCTTAACTGACTTAGGGCCGTATTGATTTTTTAAAAAATTTTTTAATAGTTACAGAGCATGTAGCACCACAACTATTCAGATGCGCAAAAGCAGCTGAATAGGCAAACATGTTGAATTTTACCAAGCTATGGTGACCTGTCACATTCAAATTTCCCTGCAAGAGAACATAATCATCTTTTAAAGGCTATACGCATTTCACTTACTATGCATAGGCCTTTTTTACCTATCTAAAACTTATGCACTCTCCAACCCTTCAATCCCGAGAGGCAGAAAAATGCCTTTGAAAATGAATCAAGAGTCAGATGATCTGACACTGAAAACACCATAACCCGTCAACTGAGTTGGAGATAAGGCTTGATGTTAAAAAGTATTAATTTTCTCTTCATTGATTGTATTTATGCATTAAAAACTATTAAAAAGTAATTTATAAAACATGTTATTTTTAATGAATACTACAAAAATATAGGGCTACTTATTTATTCCTTTATTGTAAAATTTCTACACTTAAATAATGGTTAAAAAAAGTTTACACATTTTATAATATTCAATATACTAGGGTATGTGAATGGATCACTTGGACAATTTATTTACATTCCCCATGAAACCTGAAGTAAACACAATGGCCATGTTCCACATTTGGCACACGAACCTGGAGCTTGTAAGTAACTGGAATGGGCCATTGCATTACACAAGGGGAGGCTATATATAGGAGGATATATATGGGCATCAGGCCTGTTCTTGGGCTATCTAGCACACATTTGAATAAAAGGGAAAGTGAGTTACTTGTATATCCACATAGACACAGTCCTGGTCAGACTCTCCCAAGACACCTTGACATGTTGTAGGGCCCTCTGAGGGCAAGTCCTCAGTGGTTACAAAGTCCATACAGTCCCCACCTGACCCAGCCATAGCACAAATCTCTGGGCTCCCTTGGTCTCTGGCACATTATTTGAGTCTGTCCCTTGAACTGTGGCTGGCTTCCTGACATTTGATATCAGATAAAGAAGCAAAGTGGCTCCCCTCCAGGCCTTCTCTTTGGCCTGGTACTGCTGTGGTTTGGCCCTTTCCTCATGCCTCTAACTGGGCAAGGCTTAGCCCCCTAAAGATAGGGACCCATTCTTCTTCTTCCCCATCTCCCCGCTGCATGAATGCATCCTTGTTGCTTTTAGAATCCCTGAGATCAGAATTCTCCCAACAATCCATGCCTTTCTCTTGTGACCCAGCCTTGGCACAATTTTGCTGGATCCCTGTAGTCTCTGGAAGGTGACTCTCCTCCATGCCTGACTGGCAGGACTCTTCCGAACTGAGTGGTCAAAATCCCTCTAGGGATGGTTCCTTCAGTAGGGACAGATAGCCTGCTTCCAGTTGTATTTTCTGCGGGATCAATGGCATCAGTGTAAACACCTTATCTGACCATGGGTCCACCCTACTATATGCCAGCTCACAGAGTGCCTCTTTCATCCACAATGACAAACAGGGCTCCACACCAGGGATTCCCAACCAGGGTGCATAATGGTTCTCTAAGTCTTTTTCCTGCACCACCAGGTCCTCCAGCAACTCTGTCAGCTCATGACCCGGCCATAGTCCCAGAAACGCCATCCATTGGTTTAGAAGCGCCGTTTCTTGACAGTCCATTCCACAGACATAAAATGGTTCTGTCTCCACTGGGAATACACATTCTCCATTCACAGGAGCTGGGAAAGGGCCATTGAATACACCTCTCCTCTCCCACTGTCCCAGGACAGTCCTCTGCTGATCCATGCTTACATGTGGAAGCCTTTCCTCTGGTCTCAGCTCCATCATGTCCTTGAAAGTTGCCATCTTCCTGTACTTTTATTATCGTTATTATCGTTTAGTTCAAGATTCACACACTGCAACGAATGGAGGGCCCTGTCTTTAAGCTAGGAATCCGGTGTCCATAGCGCTTTCCCTAAAGCACCTTGCAGGATTGAAACTTGCAGACTTACAATCTAAAGGTTGAAGTTTGTATGTGGTACAGTAGGGAGAGAGTAGTGCTGAGCATGTTAGGGAGGAAGGTTATAGGCTTCTTTAAAGAGGTGCATTTTTTATTGAAGTATTGAAGGTAAGGAGTTCCAGAGCATAGGGGCCTGGAGATGGGAGTGAGAGGAAGTGACAAGAGTGGTAGAAAGAAGAAGGTTGTTAGCAGAACAAAGAGGGCGTGGGGGGGAGTATTTGTAGATGAGAGCAGAGATGTATGGGGGTGCGCTGTTGCCGAGGGCTTTATAAGTTAGGGTCAAGATTTTAAATGTTATTTTGGAGGCTAAGGGAAGCCAGTGATTGACAAAGAGGAGCTGCTGACACTGACTGATGTGGAGGCATTCATTATGGATTGAAGTGGGGAGAGGCGAGTGATGGGAGAGTGTATTAGAATCTTAGTAGTATCTTGTGTAAGGTATTCGTGTATATTGGATATGTTTTTTAGATGGAGAAGACACGATTTGGTTAGAGGCTGTATGTGTGGGTTGAAAGAGAGGGCAGGGTCCAGTAGAACCCAGAGAAAACGGGCTTGGGAGGTGGGAGTGAGGATGGCATTGTTGACAGAGAGAGATGTGAGGAATTGAAGCTGTAGTAGAGGGTGGGAAGATTAAGAGTTCAGTCTTAGATATGTTGAGTTTTAGATGGTGGGCGGACATCCAAGAGGATATACGGTACTAGAGAGGCAGTCGGAGACATGTGCTAGAAGAGAGGGGGATAAATCTGGTGCTGAGAGGTAGATTTGGGTCATCTGCATAGAGATGGTACTGGAACCCAAAAGAGTTTATTAGGGTGCCGGGTGAGGATGTGTAGATGGAGAAGAGGAGAGGGCCTAGGACTGATCCTTGGGGTATGCCAATAGACAGGGAGTGAGGAGAAGAAGATGGGCTGGAGAAAGAGACACTAAATGATCGTTCTTGGAGGTATGATGAGAACCACGATAGAGCAGTGTCTCGAATGCCGAGGGAAGAGAGCATGTGGAGTAGAAGCAGATGGTCAACCGTGTCAAAGGTGGCAGAGAAATCCAGAAGAAGCAAAATGGAAAAGTGGCCTTTAGACTTGGCGTTGAGCAGGTCATTGGTGAGTTTTATGAGGGCTGTCTCTGTGGAGTGTTGGGCCGAAAAGCCACATTGGAAGGTGTCCAGAAGAGAATTAGAGGAGATGAAACTGGTAAGGTGGTTATAGACGAGCCGCTCCAGCAGTTTGAAAGACAGGGGAAGTAGAGAGAAAGGCCGATAGTTAGATGCAACATCAGAAGCGGATGAGGGTTTCTTGAGAGTGGGTGTAATTATGGCATGTTTTAAAGATGATGGAAACATGCCAGTGTTTAGGGAAAGGTTGAAAATGTGTGTGAGAGCTGGGATTAGTGTAGTAGAGAGGGGAGGGATGAGCTGAAATGGAATAGGATCCAAAGGACAGGTAGTGAGGTGAGAGGATGATATTCGGATGGAAACTTCATCCTCTGTTGCAGGGGTAAATTAGTTCAAAGTGGCTGTGGGAATCGGGAGGGGAGTAGATTGGGGGTTGTTGGTTAGATGAGAGGGTGGAGTGTGTGAGCCATGATGAGAGGAGAGTTCATTGCGGATAGATTGAATTTTATGTGTAAAATGGTTGGCAAAGTCTTCAGCCGTGAGACAAGAAGGGATGGGGGGAGGTGGTGGGCGGAGTAGAGTATTGAAAGTGGCAAAAAGACATATGGGGTTGTAGGACAGAGTTGATATTAGTGATGTGAAGTATTGCTGTTTGGCCAGATTGAGGGCAGAGGAGTAGGAATGTAGCATAAACTTGTAGTAAGGGAAATCTGCTGTGGAGCGTGATTTCCTCCATAGTCGCGGGAGCACTTCTAAATGTAACGTCTGTGTGTAGTATGCCATAGTTGTGGATGAGATCGAAGGCGTTTGCTTGTGGTTATGGGGGCAAGGGTGTCAGGGGTGTAAGAGAGAATAGAGTTGTAGTGTGAGGTGGCAGTGTCAGGGCAGTTGAGGTTGGTGATAGTGCTGAGAGGATGGAGCACAGTGGAGAGCTCTGTAGGGTCGAGTTCTAGCAGGTTTCTGTGGGTTATTGTGGATTGGGTTGAAGAAGAGTGATGAGAGGAAGATGTGGTGAGGTTGAAGGCAAGGAGGTGATGGTCAGATAGAGGGTGGATGACTGGGTTGGAGGTAGGGCTAATATTGGTGAAAATAAGGTGAAGAGAGTTTCCAGTATGGTGAGTTGAAGAATCTGTAGGTTGTGAGAGGCGGAGGGAAGAGGTGAGTGCAAGTAGTTTGGCGGCTGCTGGGGAGGTGGGGGTGTCAATGGCAATGTTGAAGTCACCAAGTATCAGTGTGGGAATGTTGATGGAAAGTGTGGGAGCCAGGCGGAAAAGTGATAGAGAAATTGAGAGGGAGTACCTGGGGGGCGATAGATTACAGTAATAATGAAATTCACACTTTAATTATGTGAACCAGTATAACATCTTTATTCCTGAAACCATCAGACATATTAATACCACATTCTAGCAACAACAGACCAATCAATTTAAATGTGCATCCATAGTTACACCCAATCCACTTCTAGGTCACGTTATCATCGCTGCCTGCCAGTCTAAGACAATCACCCATTTTTTTCCCCTTGGTACCGCTGTATTTCTGGTAGGGGCAATTACATACAATAGGCATATAGACACCAGGCTGAGGCTTGTGATACATAGAAAAAGATACTGGTGTCATGTGACTCCTAGGGGCCAATTATCTCCCTAATCTTGTTAATAAGGGACTAGTCCATTACTATGTAATATTTGGCATATACAATATTTCCCTTGTAAGTGCTAGCCCCCCCAAAGCACAACACAGGCATACATCTCATCACTCCCATCATGTTCATACACGCACCCCAACTATAAACATGGGTACCACAGTATGGGCCCAGTGGCATCCAGGCAACTTTAAACAGGCATAACAAAGAATAACATATAAATCACATCTCCAATGACCCATCTCAGTGGGCCCCTTTTCCCTGGCACAATAAGCTTATCTTATAAGGCTGAGGGCATCAGTCTGTAAGGTATTGCACAGCTGGTGCCATGGCATGCTTCAGCCATGACAAATATATATATATATATATATATATATATATATATGTATATATATATATATATATATATATATATATATATATATATATATAGGTTTAGATGTGTAATATAATGACTATAAGACAAATACATTTAAATTAATTGTCAATTAAATACATTTTTCATTGTTAAACGCAATAATAAATACATTTTAATTCAAGAATAAATACATAAAGACATTTAACTTAATAGAATATGGCATATGCATGTATCATTTCTAATGCAGTCTAAATAGGAAAAAGGCAACATAATAACAAATTGACTATGAAATTTCTAATATAAACTATTTATAGACTGTTTTTCATGATTTCAATTTGATAGACATCTCCCAATTTAATGCATGTTCCCAAAGTTTCCTAATCAAGATCTGTAGTATATTTGTTACAAATCTGCAGTAAACAAGAGTTTGCATGAGATATAAAAGCTATACAGAAAAACATGGTTTGTTGTAGTTACACATGTTGATGTATGTCACTATAGTATTAAGTTATCCCATGTGCCAGCTTTGGGGTTCTCTTACCTCAAATCATTCTTTGAATCATAGTAATGTAAAATAAAACCATGTCTAAATGGCCACATATTCTGAAGCAAATGCAAGTGGAATATGCTGATCTCTTCTGAATGACCTCTTCTGTTTATCAAGTATATAATATTATATTACAGTCCAATGCTCAAGTTAAAAGAAAAGCAAGATAGCTTCTTGATTTTCAATTGTGTCTTGTAATACATTATAATGAATTGAAGGACCATTGGATGCAGAAAACATCTATTTTCAGTTCAAATATTGAAAAGACACTTGCCAATCTAAATAGCAGAGCAACCTCAAGTAGGATAACTCCCTCTCAGGCAACATGCCAACTGGAAGTCTAAGATGGAAGTTCTTATGACACAAATAGAGTCTCCAAATTTAGGTTTTCTATAAGATTATGTTTATTCTCATGGATTACACAGTTGCTAATGTTGTTAATTTGTTACACGCAAATGTACCAGTGTGGCTAGTCATTAGTGGTTCTAGCCATGAACAATGCTCTCTAAGACAGCTATTTGTAACTAATTTTTATTAAAGTGTTTAGGTATCATGACAATGATCACTGTCAGGGCAGTTGAGGTTGGTGATAGTGCTGAGAGGATGGAGCACAGTGGAGAGCTCTGTAGGGTCGAGTTCTAGCAGGTTTCTGTGGGTTATTGTGGATGGGGTTGAAGAAGAGTGATGAGAGGAAGATGTGGTGAGGTTGAAGGCAAGGAGGTGATGGTCAGATAGAGGGTGGATGACTGGGTTGGAGGTAGGGCTAATATTGGTGAAAATAAGGTGAAGAGAGTTTCCAGTATGGTGAGTTGAAGAATCTGTAGGTTGTGAGAGGCGGAGGGAAGAGGTGAGTGCAAGTAGTTTGGCGGCTGCTGGGGAGGTGGGGGTGTCAATGGCAATGTTGAAGTCACCAAGTATCAGTGTGGGAATGTTGATGGAAAGTGTGGGAGTCAGGCGGAAAAGTGATAGAGAAATTGAGAGGGAGTACCTGGGGGGCGATAGATTACAGTAATAATGAAATTCACACTTTAATTATGTGAACCAGTATAACATCTTTATTACTGAAACCATCAGACATATTAATACCACATTCTAGCAACAACAGACCAATCAATTTAAATGTGCATCCATAGTTACACCCAATCCACTTCTAGGTCACGTTATCATCCCTGCCTGCCAGTCTAAGACAATCACCCATTTTTTTTCCCCTTGGTACCGCTGTATTTCTGGTAGGGGCAATTACATACAATAGGCATATAGACACCAGGCTGAGGCTTGTGATACATAGAAAAAGATACTGGTGTCATGTGACTCCTAGGGGCCAATTATCTCCCTAATCTTGTTAATAAGGGACTAGTCCATTACTATGTAATATTTTGCATATACAATATTTCCCTTGTAAGTGCTAGCCCCCCCAAAGCACAACACAGGCATACATCCCATCACTCCCATCATGTTTATACACGCACCCCAACTATAAACATGGGTACCACAGTATGGGCCCAGTGGCATCCAGGCAACTTTAAACAGGCATAACAAGGAATAACATATAAATCACATCTCCAATGACCCATCTCAGTGGGCCCCTTTTCCCTGGCACAATAAGCTTATCTTATAAGGCTGAGGGCATCAGTCTGTAAGGTATTGCACAGCTGGTGCCATGGCATGCTTCAGCCATGACAAATATATATATATATATATATATATATATATATATATGTATATATATATATATATATATATATATATATATATATATATATGTTTAGATGTGTAATATAATGACTATAAGACAAATACATTTAAATTAATTGTCAATTAAATACATTTTTCATTGTTAAACGCAATAATAAATAAATTTTAATTCATGAATAAATACATAAAGACATTTAACTTAATAGAATATGGCATATGCATGTATCATTTCTAATGCAGTCTAAATAGGAAAAGGGCAACATAATAACAAATTGACTATGAAATTTCTAATATAAACTATTTATAGACTGTTTTTCATGATTTCAATTTGATAGACATCTCCCAATTTAATGCATGTTCCCAAAGTTTCCTAATCAAGATCTGTAGTATATTTGTTACAAATCTGCAGTAAACAAGAGTTTGCATGAGATATAAAAGCTATACAGAAAAACATGGTTTGTTGTAGTTACACATGTTGATGTATGTCACTATAGTATTAAGTTATCCCATGTGCCAGCTTTGGGGTTCTCTTACCTCAAATCATTCTTTGAATCATAGTAATGTAAAATAAAACCATGTCTAAATGGCCACATATTCTGAAGCAAATGCAAGTGGAATATGCTGATCTCTTCTGAATGACCTCTTCTGTTTATCAAGTATATAATATTATATTACAGTCCAATGCTCAAGTTAAAAGAAAAGCAAGATAGCTTCTTGATTTTCAATTGTGTCTTGTAATACATTATAATGAATTGAAGGACCATTGGATGCAGAAAACATCTATTTTCAGTTCAAATATTGAAAAGACACTTGCCAATCTAAATAGCAGAGCAACCTCAAGTAGGATAACTCCCTCTCAGGCAACATGCCAACTGGAAGTCTAAGATGGAAGTTCTTATGACACAAATAGAGTCTCCAAATTTAGGTTTTCTATAAGATTATGTTTATTCTCATGGATTACACAGTTGCTAATGTTGTTAATTTGTTACACGCAAATGTACCAGTGTGGATAGTCATTAGTGGTTCTAGCCATGAACAATGCTCTCTAAGACAGCTATTTGTAACTAATTTTTATTAAAGTGTTTAGGTATCATAAGAATGAAATCCAGGGGGATGGGCTACTTGTAAAAAGACCTGGCTGTAACAACCATGTACTGGAAGTATCAGTATATATTTAGGCATATGGCCACTGTATATGGTAATATGGCCAATAAAATCAGTCAAGGATGTAGGCAGGACTAGTGGTCCTGCCCACCTTTTCCTCAGCCAATAGAAAGTGAGCTTGCTTGTTGGTCCATCGTAAATCTGCCTATGTGAATAAGAATTGCCCACACACTATCTTATTACCCACTCTCTACTGTTCCCATGTGTATAAAAAGCCCTGGTGATAAACAGAGTGTTTTAAAGAAAAGAGTAAATGCTGTGTCTTTATTGTTAAGTTGGTTATACCACCACTCACTTCACTGCTGATTCAGTTTGCTTGTATAACTGCCTTGATAGAGTAATATTGCTGCCTGCTATTAAGCCTTTAACCCTTTTAGCCATTCAAGCTGGTCCTGTTCTAGCACAGACTTGGTTGGCAGAGCTGAGCTCAGCACTTCATGAACTTGTGATGACAAATGCATGACCTTAATGATGTGACGGAAGAGATTATGAGTGAGGAGTCTACCAGGGGATAGAGATGTTGTAATATATGCTGTTGTGCATCTGCATGAGTTGAAAGAAAATGAGGAGAAACCACATCCCTCATGAAGGAGATTTTGTGGGTGAGGCGTTCATTCAGGTCCCTGCCAGAAATGTCACTGCAGAGGCCGGTGTGTGTCTACAGGAGTATGAAGAAGCAGAGGTACCACTCTCTGCCCAAATGCCTAACTACTAGATGACCCTATAATTGTTGGTCCAGCCAGCCCTATTCCATCACACAACGTCCTTTATTTCAAGACTACAACAGTCATTTAAGCCTTTGCAACGGGCAGTGAAGAACTGCAGTGTCATCATTGTCCATAGGAAATCGATATTATAGCCATTAGTGACCGCCTGAGAAGCTTAGTGAATCTAGGGAAATTTCTACCACATTTTAAGTATCTGTGTACAAATACCAATGTACCTTTTAATTTTATAAATATATAAAAAAAATGATATGAAGAGAATTCTGAATACATTGACATGGATCTCTCTTTTTTCAAGAAAAGATGAAAAATAAAAGCATTGCAATATACAATGATACCTTTTTTTACTCAGAAAAACAAGTGTAGCCAACATTATTGACATTATTAGAGATTCAGTGTTATTTCAGCTCAGAAAAAAAACATATTTCTTAAATTCAAAATAAATTATTAAAGTAAAGCTGTAATGTTAGCTCTTTATCTGACCTTTCAGAAATATTAAATTTAATATTATGCACAGCTTTCACATTTTCATTCAACTATCAAGGTTCTTTAAAAAGCAAACCTTTGTTAAAATTAATTAGTTTAGAGCTAAAGAAAAAGCAAAGGTAAACTAAATCAAAGGCTGTTTTCTGAAGAAAGAGTATAGTAGTAACAAGCTTAGTTAAATCATTGATACTGCACATAAAACAGATTTAGAGGTTCACAGACAGATTTACTGTGACTTTCATCTCTGCAGTCATAAAAGGTTCAGTTCTCAGTGTCTTTATAGTTAACTTACAAGTCTATTTATAGAAAGTTTTCTTTATAAATCAAATTGCAAGTATTTGATTGGTATAAGGAGATAATGAAGCCATAATTAAACATATATCAAACCTAGTGGCTTTTAGCATCTTTTGATTCGGACTAGACACATATTCATCATTTGGATATCTATTTAAGCATTATTCCTATTTATATTTATGAATGGAAAGCAATGTAATGTTGTCAGTATTTCTGTGTTATTTATTATATTTGAAATGTATCTAATTAGAAGTCCTAGACCTTTTAAATCTGTTGAATAACATATATATTTATGATCAACATAGGCCAAAAACTTGCAAGAGCACCAAGTTTTTTTTCTTAGCTTGTGTAACTTAAAATATACAATCTATGTGTAGCCATGTGAATCATAAACATTAAAAATAAATGTATACACAGTTATATTGTCTTAAATAAACATACCCTAGAGCTGGGGTAACCAACACATTTTAACAATGCATCAACCAAGGTCCAAATATATTTATGAAAATGAAGTAAAGCTTCAAGTAAAGATCAAGAGACACCATCCAAACTCCAAAATTCACAAAAATGCAGCGCAATCTTCCCTCAACATAATCCTTAGTAAAATTTCAATTAAACAATTTTGAGGTGGTACCTGACACCAGTAATGCTAAAACTAGCAGATGCATCCTCGACGGGAAACTGCTTTAGAGGATGTAGCTCTATGGGAATACTCCTTCACACTTTATGGGGTTGCCCGCAAATCGCCCACATTTGGTCAGAAACATTTTACACCCTAGAGAACCTGTGGGACAGAAGATTACATAAAAAAAAACAGAAGAGGCTTTACAAGGCCTTCTCGTTACCAGTCTCAACAAGGAGGACCAACTTCTTACCAAACAGATATTCCTAGCAACAAGAATTAGCATCGCTAAATCTTGGAAGAATCATACCCCCTATATAGAAAGGTCTTAGCCAAACTTAAGCACATACATTCTATGGCCCTCATTCAATTGGGATTTGGGCAATTGAATAGGGCTCTAAATAAGCACATAGCATATTTTTTTTCAAGAAGTTTTTAGTTAGTAAAAACCTTGCTTTTGGATAGATGTTTAGTAACTAAAAACTTCTTTAAAAAATATATGCTATGTGCTTATTTAGACCCTTTTCAATTGGCCAAATCGCAATTGAATGAGGGCCTATGAGTATAATATCAGCAGAACTAGACATTAACTACAAAAAATGGGATTCATACTGGGATATGTGGGAGCTTCGAATTGGATGGGATTAACAATGAGCAGATACCAATGCTAGCAAGCAAGAGGTATACTAAAACAATGATTCCCCCCCCCCCCCACTCCCCTCTTCTTTTTTCTTATTCTCTTTTTTTCTATCTATATCTATATCTAGTGATTTTATGTCTTTCTATTTGTCCTCCACATTGACATTTGTTATTTCTTCAATATGTTGTTGCTATATATTATGCATCTGACACTTACTGTTTTTTTTTCTATACATTAATAAAAACGATTTAAAAATAAAGAAAATTTTAAAAAATAAAGCTTCAAAATCTTATGTTTTAATGTGGATTCACAATCAAATATTAAAATATAATAGCATCAAGAAGAGCAAATAAATAATGTCTACCTAGCACAGAAGACCCAAACAAATGACTGACTTGAAATAATAATTTATTTAAGGAACTTAAAGGGTTCACACTCTGATTAGAAAAGATAGGCTTAGCCAAATTTCCCGGTGAACAGTTATCCACTAAAGAAATATATATTCACAAATTAACCAGCACTCCAACGGTCTTCTTAATGTGGTTTATTGGGAAAAGATTCCTTTTGTGTGACCAAAATGCATGACAAGTTTTACACCTAATACATCAAATTTACAAGACGCTTCGAGTGCAGGTTGATTTGTGAATATATATATTTGTGGTCGGTGCCTTCTTTCGGTGATGTTAGCATGTGGCAGAATTTAGCTACATAGTCCTAGCCAGTTAAGATGGCCAGGGAGAGTGAAATAGTTTAGATAGAATGGAGAGGAGCATGGAGTAAGTGACATGTGCATTGGATGTGAGTGATTAATAGGCCTAAATAGTTTTTTGTGAATAAGGCCCCTCCCACAACTCCATGTTTTTAACCTGTTTTATGGTCAGTGCCTTCTCTCAATGATGGCAGCGTGTGGTGTGGCAGTTGTTAGCTACGTTGTCATAGCCTGTTTAGAGTCCAAAAATGACATGGTAGGGATAGATTTGAACTTTATTTCTGGTTATTTGCTGAAAGGATGTAGTGACTAAAGCAAGATGATTTTGATCTACTCACAATTTTGATGATCTGGACGAGAATTTTTTTTTTTTTCACTTTTTAAACAAGTGTTAAGAGTATGAGTGCGAGTTGTACTCGAGCCTGATGAGGGCTGGGTGAACATAGTGGATAAAGGTAATGGTAGATAACAGCTAGTTGAAGTTACTTAATAGGGGGTGGTGATTCAGTTTAGAATAGAGTGTTTCCAGGAGAATACAAATTCCTTTTAGTGGGTATTACTCATTGTTGGGTGTAGAGAATAAAAGGTGGAGGAGGATAAAAAAACTAATTAACATGCATGTACAGTAGACCAATTCACCTGATTCCCATCTGCAAGCATTACTAACTATTAGCTAGGTCTCTGGATAATCAGTAATATGTGAAAATACCTATTAAAACAGAGAGGACACAAAGATCAGCAGCCAGATTCAATGTTACTTACATTAATCATATCTGAGATATCTGGATATGTGATAGCTTTTAGATTGGGGGAGCTACATGCTAATGGGGGGGGGGGGGCTGTCATTAAAGGAATATCTACCTGAGAGGCACTGGGAATACCTTACACCTCATACATTTCCTCCACATTGTTTGCAGATGTGACCAATAGATTGTCACTGAGGAGTGCTGCTGAGAGGGCACAAACATGTCCGCAGCCCCTAGGTCCTCCTCTACCTAGGCACAGGGCCCACAACATCTGTGGCTGTCTGGAGCTGTCTCCCTACTGTTGGTTAAACTCCCCGGGAGGCAGCGGCACAACAGGTGGGAGTAGAGGATGGGCCGGGCTGCTGGTGGCTGGGGGATGCCTGTGGGGTAGAGGAGGCAGGGCTGGGGACCAGCCCTATCCTTAGCAGCCCAGCCAAATAGCTCTCAGTCATAAGATAATGCCTCCCCTCCTCCCTAGAGTGCCTTGCCAGGCTGCGCAGGCAGGGATGCTGGCCTGGATCCCACGGAGACAGTCCAGTTGCTGGTACATGAGGGCCAGCATTTCCGCCTGCTCAGACTGGCTTGGTGGTGATTGTGTTGGTGGGGATGGAGGTCTTGATTCCAGGGCTGGGTGAGGAGGTGGCGGTGTTGGAGTGGGGAGGGTCTGGGGCCCGGCTTCAGCCTGTGGAGATGCAGGTGGTGGTGTTGGTGTGCCCTGTGGAGGCCAGGCCAGCCACCATTGTGTGGGGAAGACGGGGTTGGTTGGCTGGCTGTAGCTCTGGTTGGAGGGCCCCAGCAAAATCCTCAGTGTTTCAAAGAGGGGAATAGTGGGGTCAAACACAGGCATTGTGGCAATAGGTTCGGTGGGTGACCCCACTACCCAAATGACCCCCCTCCTCAGAGCCAGGGCCCTCTGACACTCTTTCTTCCTCCTCCCCCTGCGCGGGTTCCTTCTGGGTAGGAGTTTGCTCCTCCACATGCTGCTCGGATGGAGCCGACGCCCCTTCCTCTGGCTCACCACTGGACCCAGACCTCTTTCTGGATGCTGAAAGATACAAAAGAAATGTATATGTCATTAGTATGATGAATAATACATTGTTATGTGTTTATTCATAACTATCTGACATCTAGGCTTGAACATGGATGCTTCTCCTAATTGCAACTCAGATTAGCTATCATATGCTAGATATGATCTATTCTTTGGTTTATGGTCTTGATCGTTCTCGGCTCCTAACACTATCTTGATTCTGGCTGTGTTCTGTAACTTCATAGGCTGCATTTGTCAGCTTCAAGGATTTAATGATGCCTCCATCTCCCTTGTTAATTCTATGGAGCTGACATGTCAGTGTCCTTGTTGGTCATCATGTACATGTGTAGTGTGTGTGATGCACATGTGATGGCATGTTGGTGTATGTGATATTCACCTGAAATGGAGGCTGAGTCCTGCTGGGCTACCTGGTGACCCTCTCCCACTCATTATAGGTCACTATGCACCCTGGTCCTCCTTATCCATCATCCTCCTCACCTTGGCCCTGATGTCTTTGAATCTGTGCTTTACAGATCTCACATCCCTTGGCTCTGTGCCTACCGCAGTAACTTCCAAGCCTCAGTCCTAGGCCCAGGCTTCACTTCACAGGGTGACAGGGTGACCACGGATAGCATTGAGGAGGACCACATTCTCCTGGTGCATATAATTGTGGGCCCTGTGCTTGGCCTTAGACTCTTGCCCTCTCGACTGTGGACGAGGACCCTTGCCTCCCTGAACCTGTCCCTGAGGCATGTACCTTCCCCCGAACAACCACCACCCCCGGCATTAAGCCCCTTCCCCTCTGTTCCTCTTCTACATGTGCCTCATGTTCGGGGCCTCTTCTACGTCCCACCACTGCACTCTCCTCCTCCCCCTCCTCCTCTCCCTTTTTGTCTCCCTCCTCCTCTCCCTCCTCCTCCTCTCCCTCCTCCACCACCTCACCCTCCACTACCCTCCACTCCTCCCTCCTCCACCTCACTCCTCACCTTCTCCTCCCCACCTCTACTGCCCATGACCACTTGCCGCTCCTCTCTCTCCTCTCCTTCTCTCCAACTCTCCACTCCTCTCCCCTCCTATTTCCTCCCTCCATCATATCCCAAAATTAAAATAAGGATAAACAAGCAAAAGATTTTTCTGTACTGTATGTGTGTAGAAATAAAAAGTGTGTCCTATGTGTAATTGATAACTGTTGGGGGATGGGGTGTAAGGGATAGGATGGGGGAGGGGGGGTTGTGTGTTTGGTGTGTCCTAACTATATGTGTCTCTATGTGTGTTGTTTAACATATGTTTATTGCAAATATGTGTAATCTGTAAATATGTGTAAATATTAAGTTTAAATCCATATGAAATAGAATATAAATCAATAAAAACTACTTCTCACAAATTCCTCCTACACTCTCTCCAATTGAACCCAACCTTCAATTCCAGGACCTGCGTGCTATTTCGAAAAAAATACAACAGTCAATTCATGGGCGTGTGGAACACAAATTTATAAGATCTTACTGTCAATCATATTTGTCTAGACCCCATTTGATTGGCTGAGAAGCCTGTGTCGAACTGCGTTTTTCCGTAATTGAAAGGTTACAGGCAATCACGGCTCGTCTATCCTCTTTACAGCTTGCGGGCTCAAATTTAATAGCTCTGTAACTCTGCCAGATTTCAAGCCTGCAGCTGTTGAGGTACTCACGTTGCCCTTACAGGCTTGGAATTTATTGTGGCTGTATGTCTCCTGTGGCTACCAACTTGTATTTCCTGCTTGCATTACTACCAATTTATTGTTCCCTGTGGCAACTAACTTATGTAATTCTGCACTTTTAACCTTATTTATTGCTATATACCTTTGATTTTTTCCATCCATACCTTTTTTTTATCTTTTTTTACTACAGATAACTCTGTAAGACGAAATTAGTTGTGGGAGGCATTAAGGGGCAATGTTATCATCAAGTTGAGTTGTTTTTTGAATATCATCACATTTCTATAGTGTGTTAGGAAAGGGCAGCAATCCCTCTATTGCTAGGATATGGGAAGGTGATGCACCAGGGCACAACCAGTCAATAATAATAATAATAATAATATCATATAGATTTAGCACTTAGAGAAATGATAGAAGGGTTTCTAATTGTCCTTCATCACAATTCCCATAAACTACTATAAATCTATCTCATGTTGAAGTAACATTGTATGTGACATAAATAATAATAATAATAATAATAATAATAATAATACATTTATATAGGACTTTTCTCCCAGAAGGGACTCAAAGCAGGTAGGACAGGGAAGAAAAAACAGAGAGAGAATTGTAGGGATTGGGTGAAAAACATTGGGTCATATTAAATTCGAAGCCTGCAACTCTATCACAGACCGCCGAATGTCTGCGAGTGTGTTACGGGCTCCCGTTCCTCTCCGATTGTGATGCTATTCAATTCCTCAAGCCCACAAGTTACTATCCTAAAGCCGAAACCGTAAACCATGCACGGGTTCGGAGCAGTTAAGGGCGGCAACATCATCAATTAAGCAAGCCTGTAACCTGCCATTTTGAATCAGCCAATAAAAAATGAGTCATAATTATGGCAGTAAGACATGGAAGTTAAATGTCAATCAAATAGATTTGGGGGTCCGATATGCGATCAGACTTGCAAACCCGCAAAATACAGAGGGCCTCATTAAATTCCAGCCTCGTAAATAAGAGGCTTCTACTTAAGCCCTACGTACTGCAAAGTTTCTCTAACTTACAATGCTATTAAATTAGCCCTGCTGCGAGCAACGTATGAGCTACGCAGCAGGCCCGTACGTATCTACACTGCGTAAATGTACATGAGGAGTGACAGCCTGCGAGATGATATCGCAGGCTCCCACTCCTCATCAAGTGCTGCGGGGGTCCTAAAAGGGACCTCCGCGGCAGTCCCCCACATAAGCCCTGCCGTGGGGGGTACTCCAAACCACCCCCTAGGCACCTAAAATGAACCCCCCCTCAATGCGGGGGTCCCTGTCGGGACCCCCGAAGTGTCCTCACATGAACACCTTGCTGCAGGGGTCCATAGGAACCCCCGCAGCCCCCACACATTAACCCCTTGCAGCGGGGGTCCCCGATCGGCACCGATCAGGCCCTCGCTGCATTTAAAACTTTTAAATTCCCCGCCGCGGCTCCTTAAAGGGACCGCGGCACACTATTACCCAATCCCGGCCGCGGCACTTAAAATTAACCCCCCTCTATGCTGGGGGTCCCCATCGGGACCCCCGAAGTGTTCCCATATAAACCCCCTGCTGCGGGGGGCCCCGATCGGCACCGATCGTGACCCTGCTGCAATTCAATTTTAAATTTCCCGCCTCACGGGTCCTCAAAGGACCGTAAAGGTCCTGAAAGGACTCGCACTAAAAATATTAACCCCAGGCAACTATAATTACCCCATTAACTCATGATGGTCAATCCAGACCACCATAAGGCCTAAATTAACCCATTAACTCATGGTGGTCAATACAGACCACCATAAGGCTCTAATTAACCCATTAACTCATGGTGGTCAATACAGACCACCATAAGGCCTAAATTAACCCATTAACTCATGGTGGTCAATACAGACCACCATAAGGCTCTAATTAACCCATTAACTCATGGTGGTCAATACAGACCACCATAAGGCTCTAATTACCCCATTAACTCATGATGGTCAATCCAGACCACCATAAGGCCTAAATTAACCCATTAACTCATGGTGGTCAATACAGACCACCATAAGGCTCTAATTAACCCATTAACTCATGGTGGTCAATACAGACCACCATAAGGCTCTAATTACCCCAGTAACTCATGATGGTCAATCCAGACCACCAAAAGGCCTAAATTAACCCATTAACTCATGGTGGTCAATACAGACCACCATAAGGCTCTAATTAACCCATTAACTCATGGTGGTCAATCCAGACCACCATAAGGCCTAAATTAACCCATTAACTCATGGTGGTCAATACAGACCACCATAAGGCTCTAATTAACCCATTAACTCATGGTGGTCAATACAGACCACCATAAGGCTCTAATTACCCCATTAACTCATGATGGTCAATCCAGACCACCATAAGGCCTAAATTAACCCATTAACTCATGGTGGTCAATACAGACCACCATAAGGCTCTAATTACCCCATTAACTCATGATGGTCAATCCAGACCACCATAAGGCCTAAATTAACCCATTAACTCATGGTGGTCAATACAGACCACCATAAGGCTCTAATTAACCCCATCAGTCCCATAAGGGTATATTATTACCATTATGGGCCTGTTACAACCCAACATTAACCACATAAGTGCCATGATGGTCCTCAAGGACCATCATGACACTAACTACAAACACTACACTATAACCCCCAATAAACCATTTAATCTAAACTAACCCCCCTCTACACTAATCTATTAACACTTACACTACCTACCTACACTACCTACCCCCTAATAAACCTTCCCACCACTCTAATTACAAAAAATAAAAAACCTACAGCACAGAAAACAAAAAACCTACAGTACAAAAAACAAAAAAACCTACAGTACAGAAAACAAAAAACAATTACAACCCCACCCCCCACTACAGAAAACAAAAAAATACATTACAACCCCACCCCCCACTACAGAAAATAAAAAAATTACACACCTGAAAAGGAAAGACAGATAAACACAATACAATACATACATATAATACATTACATACATTACATACAATACATGACATTACATATAATATATTACATATAATATATTACATATAATACATTACATACATTACATACAATACATGACATTACATACATTAAATATAATATATTACATATAATATATTACATATAATACATTACATACATTACATACAATACATGACATTACATACATTAAATATAATATATTACATATAATATATTACATATAATATATTACATATAGTCCTAATCAAATACCCCCTATCTATCTAACATACAATCTATTTAATTTAAAAAAAATCCTAACTATATCAAATACATCTCCCTATCTATCTAATATACAACAAATCCTAACTACATACACAGACCCTAATTTTAAAATAAAATAAAATAATTACAGTCCTAACTACATACACAGACCCTTATTCTAAAATAAAATAAAATAATTACAGTCCTAACTACACAGACCCTAATTCTAAGCTAAAATCAATAAATTAAGACCACTTACCTTTAAGATGTTGCTTCAGATCACTAACCTATGGGTCAAACAAAAAATAAAAATTAGTACAAAACATTAACATCAAATAAATAAACATTCTATACATTCTAAATATTCAACTCACCTTTACAGCATGTCCAGTCACTGTTTAGCTCTTCCGGCGCGGCCCTGTTAAAAAAAAAAACACAATACATGAATACATGAATACAATATATAAACAATAAATAAAATACACAAATAAACATCTAAATATACATTGAACTTACCTCCCCGCGATGTCCCCGGCCTTCTCTCCTTCAGCCCCGGCTGGGCCGCGGAACCATCCGCGCTCTAAAAAAAAAAAAAAAAAAAAAACTAACGGAGGTCTGCACTGGCAGACCTCCCCGACGCTACTGAACCTCCCGGAGTCGTTTCCGGGAGGAAATTGGCATTGGCGGCTTGTGATTGGCTGAAAAAGCTGTCAGCCAATCAAAAGTCGTCAATGTAGGAGCCAATCAGGATGCGCAGATGTCTTCTACCAATCACTCCGTGGGTGTGTATCCCATAGTGATTGGCTGAAGGCATCTGAGCGTTGTGATTGGTTCCCAGAAAGATAGACAAGTGTTTAAGCCAATCAGGGTGGGATATTGGGGTGTATCCCATCCTGATTGGCTCACACATTGACGACTTTTGATTGGCTGAAATTGATAGACAGCTTTTTCAGCCAATCACAAGCCGCCAATGCCAATTTCCTCCCGGAAACGACTCCGGGAGGTTCAGTAGCGTCGGGGAGGTCTGCCAGTGCAGACCTCCGTTAGTTTTTTTTCTTTTTTTTTTTTAGAGCGCGAATGGTTCCGCGGCCCAGCCGGGGCTGAAGGAGAGAAGGCCGGGGACATCGCGGGTAGGTAAGTGAAATGTATATTTAGATGTTTATTTGTGTATTTTATTTATTGTTTATATATTGTATTCATGTATTCATGTATTGTGTTTTTTTTTTAACAGGGCCGCGCCGGAAGAGCTAAACAGTGACTGGACATGCTGTAAAGGTGAGTTGAATATTTAGAATGTATAGAATGTTTATTTATTTGATGTTAATGTTTTGTACTAATTTTTATTTTTTGTTTGACCCATAGGTTAGTGATCTGAAGCAACATCTTAAAGGTAAGTGGTCTTAATTTATTGATTTTAGCTTAGAATTAGGGTCTGTGTATGTAGTTAGGACTGTAATTATTTTATTTTACTTTAGAATAATGGTCTGTGTATGTAGTTAGGATTTTTTGTATATTAGATAGATAGGGCGATGTATTTGATATAGTTAGGATTTATTTTAAATTAAATAGATTGTATGTTAGATAGATAGGGGGTATTTGATTAGGACTATATGTAATATATTATATGTAATATATTATATGTAATATATTATATTTAATATATTATATGTAATGTATGTAATGTCATGTATTGTATGTAATGTATGTAATGTATTATATGTAATATATTATATGTAATATATTATATTTAATATATTATATGTAATGTCATGTATTGTATGTAATGTATGTAATGTATTATATGTATGTATTGTATTGTGTTTATCTGTCTTTCCTTTTCAGGTGTGTAATTTTTTTATTTTCTGTAGTGGGGGTGGGGTTGTAATGTATTTTTTTGTTTTCTGTAGTGGGGGGTGGGGTTGTAATTGTTTTTTGTTTTCTGTACTGTAGGTTTTTTTGTTTTTTGTACTGTAGGTTTTTTGTTTTCTGTGCTGTAGGTTTTTTATTTTTTGTAATTAGAGTGGTGGGAAGGTTTATTAGGGGGTAGGTAGTGTAGGTAGGTAGTGTAAGTGTTAATAGATTAGTGTAGAGGGGGGTTAGTTTAGATTAAATGGTTTATTGGGGGTTATAGTGTAGTGTTTGTAGTTAGTGTCATGATGGTCCTTGAGGACCATCATGGCACTTATGTGGTTAATGTTGGGTTGTAACAGGCCCATAATGGTAATAATATACCCTTATGGGACTGATGGGGTTAAATAGAGCCTTATGGTGGTCTGGATTGACCATCATGAGTTAATGGGTTAATTTAGGCCTTATGGTGGTCTGTATTGACCACCATGAGTTAATGGGTTAATTAGAGCCTTATGGTGGTCTGGATTGACCATCATGAGTTAATGGGTTATTTAGAGCCTTATGGTGGTCTGGATTGACCACCATGAGTTAATGGGTTAAATAGAGCCTTATGGTGGTCTGGATTGACCACCATGAGTTAATGGGTTAAATAGAGCCTTATGGTGGTCTGGATTGACCATCATGAGTTAATGGGTTAATTTAGGCCTTATGGTGGTCTGTATTGACCACCATGAGTTAATGGGTTAATTTAGGCCTTATGGTGGTCTGGATTGACCATCATGAGTTAATGGGTTAATTTAGGCCTTATGGTGGTCTGTATTGACCACCATGAGTTAATGGGTTAATTTAGGCCTTATGGTGGTCTGGATTGACCATCATGAGTTAATGGGTTAATTTAGGCCTTATGGTGGTCTGTATTGACCACCATGAGTTAATGGGTTAATTAGAGCCTTATGGCGGTCTGGATTGACCATCATGAGTTAATGGGTTAATTAGAGCCTTATGGTGGTCTGGATTGACCACCATGAGTTAATGGGTTAAATAGAGCCTTATGGTGGTCTGGATTGACCATCATGAGTTAATGGGTTAATTTAGGCCTTATGGTGGTCTGTATTGACCACCATGAGTTAATGGGTTAATTTAGGCCTTATGGTGGTCTGGATTGACCATCATGAGTTAATGGGTTAATTTAGGCCTTATGGTGGTCTGTATTGACCACCATGAGTTAATGGGTTAATTAGAGCCTTATGGTGGTCTGGATTGACCATCATGAGTTAATGGGTTAATTAGAGCCTTATGGTGGTCTGGATTGACCACCATGAGTTAATGGGTTAAATAGAGCCTTATGGTGGTCTGGATTGACCACCATGAGTTAATGGGTTAAATAGAGCCTTATGGTGGTCTGGATTGACCATCATGAGTTAATGGGTTAATTTAGGCCTTATGGTGGTCTGTATAGACCACCATGAGTTAATGGGTTAATTTAGGCCTATGGTGGTCTGGATTGACCATCATGAGTTAATGGGGTAATTATAGTTGCCTGGGGTTAATATTTTTAGTGCGAGTCCTTTCAGGACCTTTACGGTCCTTTGAGGACCCGCGAGGCGGGAAATTTAAAATTGAATTGCAGCAGGGTCACGATCGGTGCCGATCGGGGCCCCCCGCTGCAGGGGGTTTATGTGGGGACACTTCGGGGGTCCCGATGGGGACCCCCAGCATAGAGGGGGGGTTAATTTTAAGTGCCGCGGCCGGGATTGGGTAATAGTGTGCCGCGGTCCCTTTAAGGAGCCGCGGCAGGGAATTTAAAAGTTTTAAATGCAGCGGGGGGCCTGATCTATGCAGATCGGGGCCCCCCCCTGCAATGGGTTTATGTGGGGACACTTCGGGGGTCCCGATGGGGACCCCCAGCATAGAGGGGGGTTAATTTTAAGTGCCGCGGCCGGGATTGGGTAATAGTGTGCCGCGGTCCCTTTAAGGAGCCGCGGCGGGGAATTTAAAAGTTTTAAATGCAGCGGGGGGCCTGATCTATGCAGATCGGGGACCCCCGCTGCAAGGGGTTAATGTGGGGGTGCTGCAGGGGTCCCGATAGAGACCCCTGCAGCATGGGGATGTGTATAGGGTGCAGGGGGGAGCCTCACACTGCTGTCTCGGGCTGTTCCGAGGCAGCACGTAGAGGCTTTCGGATCCCTTGCGTGGACTTTTTGTCCACGTAGGGATTCTTACGATATGCGAGACTCGTGCATAGATTTAAGGCTACGTAGCTCTCTCGGAGCCTATTCTCGGCCATTTTCTCGCAGTCATATCGTAAAGCAGGCTGCGAGAGATTCGGTTCTCGCAAACAGCAGGAAAACTGCCTTTTGCGAGCACCGAGAGAACTACGAGGGAGAATTTAATAGGGCCCAGAATTTGGAAAATTAATGCCAATACTGTTCTAGTCCATATTGGTGGCCTGATATGCATTAACTCATTGATACCTGAGATCAATTTATCCCTGAAATTAAACATTAAAATAAATGTTATTTCCTGCTGATGTGCGAGCTTGAGACTGTTGTGCAATTAATTATAATGTCCTACATCACTTTCTCTGTTATTTACAGTGCAATATTGATTTTTTATTTGCATTTACAGTGCTATGAATAGATGTTTAACCCCGTTGAGGGTCTTCTCTAGCACATGTTGGATTTTCTCCTTCTGTGAGGAATTGACTCTGCTGGGTTTTGAACCCTGGTCCCCAGGCTGCTATACCTCTTCCCTACCACTGCGCCAGCCTGCCTGTTGTGAATTCCATTGAGACCTTATAAGCTTGACTCTGCTAGCAATTGTATTAGTACCTAAGTCTCTTCAGCTGTGTCTGGTCAGGTGTCTGGTCCTTGGCCTATATAAGGCACTTCCTGTCTATTGATCCTTGCCAGATTATTGTGTGGTTTCTGATCACTTCAATAAACCTTGTTCCTGTTTTCACCTACAAGTTTGCAGAACTGGATTATTGCTGACCTTGGCTACTGGTCTCCACAACTTTGTGATTTCTATATCATTACACCTTCATTTGCCGTTTACAGGTGTGAAAACATTTGCGGGCTTGGGGAAATTGAGCAATTGAATAGCGATTTGCGATTTTAGCCATTGTAACCCTTGCGAAAGAGAAAGGTCAAAGGCTTCTGGACGCTGTAAGTTATGAGTTTAACCATCACCATTTTTTCAAGCCTGTAACTTGGAAGCCGTTAGGAGTCCTCAAAAAGACGCCAATTGAATAGCAAATTAGCTTGCGACCTAACTTACGGGCTCCAGGATCTCCCGAAATCTCAATTGAATGGGGGTCATGGTCGTCAGTCTACAGTATTTTTGAAAATAACCAAATGAGGGGCCTATCTGAGATCCAGAAACTTGGTGTTGCATAAATAAAATGGGAGACCCTGAAGTTTGTGTAGAGATCTGGGGATGATAAACTTCAGCCAGTTGGTACTTATACATAGATATAGGTTTAGAAAGAGTTCACTAATGCTTCATACTAAGGGACAGAATAACTAAAGGTCAATGTATTGGAGAACACTTGTAGAAGTCAAATCCCCATAGGACATCATAGATTCTCCAATATTTCACCCTTCAGATCAAAATCTCAAAACCATGGTTTGGAACATTTTCATGAAAAAAATATGTGGATCATTTGGCATTTAAAATCATTCTGGGAAAAAATGGTCTTATGATATATCAAACGATTGAGTAAACAGGATTATTAACCACGTGCTATCAATCACAATGTTCAATTCATCCTGTTATCATAAGTTGCCCAGAAAATATTTGACCAGGTAAACAGGTCTTTTGTATTTACACTAAATGTATCTGGAATTTTAAAAGTAGCTACAATTAATCAAAAAAGCATGGTCTAAATATAAAACACTGTTATTTAGCAGAAAGATTTACTCAACTGATACAATGGCACTACTGTAAACCACTATTGGGGTCGGGCCCCTCATGTAATAGCTGAAAGGTGGAGTTATGGAAAGCTACGTGCAAAAATGCTGCTTAGTGGCTATGGGCCAGAATCTGTAAAGGAGAGCTAGTTGCATATATGCATAGAAAGCTTATGGAAATCCATATGTTTTAGTAGATATGCATCGGAATCTGCATGGAGGACTTATAGAAAGCCATACAGTGATAATGAAGGAGTGATTTTGGACATTGGCAACAATATTGTTATTTGATATGAGCCCACAATTAGAATAAGTGGAGCTAAAAAGTTGTATTAGATGTCATGACTGACTTGTGAGGGGCCAGGATGGGAGACCCCTGAATCCCACCAGCAAGGGCTTGCATGGCCAAGATAAAACTTTCACCTCCCTGAACTCAAGGACTATTTTGTTTGACCCTAATAACCTGTGTAATGTTAGGCCTCAGACTGATCCGGTACCCCAGATCCCCTAGGAGCATGACCTGTGAGTATTCAGGCCTAATAAGAATTGTTCATACAATGCTTAGTGTTCAGGTTGTGATTTGGACCTGGCACTGTTATGCCAAGTCCCTTATTAAAGTACCTTTTAAAAGTAATGCTATAATGTTTAGAATAGTTATTTGATTAAATAAGATGAATTGGGTCATTGTATAAAGTTTAAATAATGTATTTGTGCTAGAAGCAGGCCATAGAGTATGCTAATATTATATAAAGTTACTTAAGTCACTTATGGGGCAAAGGATATGACCTATTGGAATGTTGGTTCTATCAGAGTGGGCACTGGGGGGAGGAATGGGTTAATGCATTAACCAGAAAGACTATTCAAATGGACATTAAACTTGTTGTGGGGACTGTGACATGATGATTTTTGTGTTTATTGTAGTGTGGGCCACAATAATTAATGTTGAGGTTACTATATGATTTTTTATGCACTGTAATAATGTTATCTTACTAGCTTAACTAGCAGAGATACAGTTTCTGCCATGATTGTTAGTGGGACAACAAAGGGTTAAGGTTCTACAAGAATTTATGGATAAAAGACCCCTGAAAGAAGCAAGGCATACCCTCCTTCTGGCCTTAGATAGTAGTAAAATTGTATAAGCGCTCCATGTAGATAACCCCCAGCAGTCCTTACAGACAGTGGCAGAGATACAGCCAGTGCAAGCAGTGAAAAGCACCAGGGCCACTGCCTCCCTCCACCCAAGTCCATGCCCCCCCCTTCCGCCGCAGCCTCACCCGATCTCCCCTGTGGGCTTCTACTTACCTTGATCGGCTGTAAACCAGTTCTGTGATTCCTCTGCTCCTCCCCTGCCAAGCGCATCTTCTTTTGCAGAGGCAGGGAACTCAGAATGATATCACTGCAGACGAGGAGCAGAGGAAGCATGGAACTGGACTACAGCCGATCAAGGTAAGTAGAAGCCCACAGGGGAGATCTGGTGAAGCTGAGGGGCATGGGCTGGGGTGGAGAGGGGCTGAAGGGGCATGGGCTGGGGTGGAGAGGGGCTGAAGGGGCATGGGCTGGGGTGGAGGGAGGCTGAAGGGTCATGGGATGAAGAGGGGCTGAAGGGGCATGGGTGGAGGGGGCTTAAGGGGGCATGGCCTAGGGTGGAGGGGTCATGTATTTATTTATATATATATATATATATATATATATATATATATATATAATATAGTTATAATCTAACAGAATATATATATATATATATATATATATATATATATATATATATATATATATATAATCTAGTTATAATCTAACAGAATATATATACAGTATATATATATATATATATATATATATATATATATTTATTTATATATATACACACATTTATAATCAATATTTCACATATACATATATAATTTGTAACATGTAATATACAGTATATATATATATATATATATATATATATATATATATATATATATACAGTATCTCACAAAAGTGAGTACACCCCTCACATTTTTGTAAATATTGTATTATATCTTTTCATGTGACAACACTGAAGAAATGACAATCTGCTACAATGTAAAGCAGTAAGTGTACAGCCTATAGAACAGTGTAAGTTTGCTGTCCCCTCAAAATAACTCAAAACACAGCCATTAATGTCTAAACCGTTGGTAATAAAAGTGAATGCACCCCTAAGTGGAAATGTCCAAATTGGGCCCAAAGTGTCAATATTTTGTGTAGCCACCATTATTTTCCAGCACTGCCTTAATCCCCATCAGTATGGAGTTCACCAGAGCTTCACAGGTTGCCATATTTCCCAAAAAAACAATAGCTTATTTTCAGCATGAAAATAACATCTAAATAAAAAGGCTTGCTTATTTGCAGGAACACCCTGACTAGCCTGAGACAGCTTCTCGGCCTGCAGTTAAAACAGTACCCTTTCACACAGGAGGGTGGAACCTTTAGGTCCAGTCACTCTCTCCCAGCTTCTCAGCTGCAATGGATCCTCTGCAGATCCTCTCCTCTTGCTTACCTTTGTTGCAATCACACAGACTGATCCTGTAATGGCAGCTTCCTGTGCTGCTCTGGCACCCACATTGCAAGTCCAGCCAGGTCCTGATCAGGAGTTCTGTCTCTTTCTCCTCACAGGTCATGCTGAACACTCTGTGTCTCTTGCTATTATGCCAGCTGTACAATCCAGGCAATCCTCACTCACTTGCCAGTGTCTCTCAGCCTTGCAGTCTGTATTTCAAGCAGTCTTCATTACTGCCTCATTTCACAGCTTATCCCAGCTCTCAGGATTCAACAGCAGCAGTGCTGTCTAAGGTTCTCTATCCCAGCTTCTCCAAACAGACTGCAGGTCCACACATTGCTCACAGCCCTTAGGCCAGAGCCTAATCAGCCCTTCCCATCTCTGCTTTCCAGGCTTTAACGCAATGTTTCACCTGGGCCAATTAGGAGTCCTCCAGGAGTTTAACTCTGTCACTCCTACCATCACAATATATATATATATATATATATATATAAAACATATAATAGTTGTCAAACTGTGAGACGTTCTCACGCTTTGTGAGGTACGTACAACTTAGGCGATGAGTGCCGCAGGCGCTCATCGCTGCGAGACTTGCGAGTCGAGCCGTTAAACTGCAGCACTTAGCCAATGCGAGCCTCACAAAGCGAGGCGAGCCGTTAAAATACGAGACGCAGGACTTAGAAAAAAAAAGATATGAGACGCAAAAATTTACGAGATTAGCGGCTGAACAAAAAAAAAAAAAAAAACCCGAAAAACACACTAAATACACCCCAACAAATTACAAACACATCACAGACAGCATGGAGCAACAGCCAGGACGTCTGTGAGTGAGGTGGAATGCACATTTAACTCGATTTAGATGATTTTCACCACACAAAAATCTCCTAAGCGAGGAAAAAAATTAAAACGGGGCTACACGACCCCAAGCCACTCAAAACACTGCAAACCGCATAGCACTTTACACAGCACACAACGACCTACAAGATACACTATTACAAAAGCCGGAAAATGCTCACAAGACGCGTACCACATTAATAACATTACGACTATACAATGCCATTTTACACAATAAAGCAACGGCTTTACCTCACGAGGCACGCAGCCTATTTACAATGCACACTTCAAAAATTCAGTACACTTTATAAGCAGGGCATTAACATTCAAAATGGATATTCTATGCAGATGCAAAATACAAACAGAATGTTAGCTTTTCAGCCAATTGCTCACTGCATATATCAATTATAAAAAATTAAAGTATATTAATTTATTGAATAAATCATTAATTATTAATTCATTTATTGAAGAAATCATTAATTATTACTTAACTACATATACATAGAAATATATATCTCTCTCAGAGGACCAAAAGTACACAACAGGAGAGAGGCTCGCAATGAGTGCCGAAGGTCCTCACAGTAAAAAACGCTTTCAATTATGTCTCAAACAGCATTCCCATGGCTTCAAATTTTATTGACTCTTCATTTTTGACAGGCAAGTCGCTAGTATATATATATATATATATATATATATATATATATATATATATATATATAATATATATATATTTTTTTTACTTTTATTGAAAAATATAAAATAAACATATTGACACAATATCCATATACAACCCCTGTCAGGGGTACAATTGACAATGTATTCAATAATATTAAAAAATAAATAAAACATAAATAAAGAAAAAGAAAGAAAAAAAAGAAAAGGGAGTAGGGTAAGACACTATGGTAAGAGGAGGGAGAGTGACGGTCTGCTTATTGTAATACAATCCTTTTATTTTTGTAATTTGTTTAAGATTGTCCATTTTACTGTATCTCTAGGGAGATGTTGTGTTTCTAAATATTCCCTTTCAAGGGTTTAAATTGTATTAACTTCTTCAAATAAAGTGTTCCAAGAAGATACAAATTCTTGCTTCTAAATAATAGTAATTAATCCTCTAGCTGCCATGAAAAATTGTATATGGTATGCTATTTCTTTTTGATTCATAGTAGAGGGAAAAATATGGAAAAGATCCATTTCTATGGAGGGTGTGATACATCTGTTCAAACTAATGGATAAATGATCAAAGCATTCCCTCCAAAAAAATTATATTCCATGACAATCCCATCATGTGTGTTTAAAGATGCCAACTGCATCACATTCCCTCCAGCATTTGTCTATTCTGAGTCATCTTAGCTACCATAGTAGGCACATAATGCCATCTTTGGAGCACTTTAAAATATATTTCCCTGTGCTGCACTTTTAACACATTTTTCAGTCAATCGACAAGTCATCAGCAAGAGTCTATTCAGATTCTGACCAAGAAGAATTCATTCTTTTTTCCTATTGTATGACGCGGAAGCTGCACAGGCTCCCTGGGTCAGCCCGTAGCGTCGCGTGACCCAGCGGAGCCTGTGAGGCTGACAACCAATCAGGTGCATCGGAGGCGTGTCTGAAGCCCGTTTCGCGCCGTTTGTCACTGCAGCGTGGTCTCCCGACTGAAATCCCACCCACCCACCCTGTAATTTGTTGTTAAAAAATGTAAAATGGAGTAAAAAAAACAATAGAAATAAATATATATTTTGGTTAAAGAATTCGGAGAAGTGGCTATTGTATGTTGTGTATTGTTAATTTATGACTTGGCGGGAGGTGAGTTGACCGGCCCACTGGCCTAAGGGGGCGATGGCCCCACCTCACAGGGCGTGCTTAAAGATAAGCATTGGGGCTTTGGGCAGGGCTCAAAGCGTGAGGTCACTGTTCGTGGCCAGGCTCCTCCCCCGGAAAGAAAGGACTAAATTAGTCATTTAAATAAGTTATGGTTGTTGTTTACATAGTTCTAAATAAAGCTGTGGCCCGTTGTTTCTCCCAACTCCAGTTGTTGTGTCCGTTATTTCATTACCTAGCCTAAATGGATCATGCATGGGTCATGTTTCATCCTAAATGATTTACCCTGCTCCTTCTTTGATTTAGGAATTTGCAAACATTTTGAAATGAACAGCCTTATTAAATTGCGATTCGGCAAATTGAAAAGGGCTCTTTTTAAGCACATAGCATGTTTTTTTTACAGAAGTTTTTAGTTAGTGAAGACCTTGCTTTTGGATAGAAGTTCACTAACTAAAAACTTCTGTAAAAAAAATATGCTATGTGCTTAATTAGAGCCCTTTTAAATTAGCTAAATCGCCATTTAATAAGACTGTAAATGTCTTGCTCATAGCAAATTTGTTAAAAATTAGAAAGTTCTCAATTGAATAGTAGGTTATGTTTGAATCTGTTTACATTTTGTTTAACTCTATTATATTCCAGCCACTTATTTGAGGACAGACCAGATTGTAAGCTTAATTCTTGAAATTAAATTTCTTATCCTTTTTTTCAAAGAAGTGTCTTACAACATAAGTTAAATCAGTTATATTACTTCAATTGGTATAATCTACTTTTCTGCCTGTACAATTTACCAAATCCTCCAGTTATTAAACCTTACCTTTATCTGTGCGGTCTCCATCTGCAATGAAGGGCTTCCTATAGTCATGTTTATAGGGTTACTCAGCTGCTCATCTGCTGATCTGCATGCAGTGAATGTCTTTGCCTCCCAACACACCTCCTTATACATAGTGCCTGGGCTCTGTGACATCATCTATTATGACAAATCTCTGATGTAAGAAGTTGTTTGATACCTGGAGGGCTCAGCTCAGTCCTGTGATATTTGCCATTAGACAACTCATCATATAGTGCTCTGAAAATATCTTAAAGTTCACCAACATATCATTTACCCACAGAGGTACCCATACACACACTGACACAAAGGAGGACAGCAACATCCAAAACCTAGAATGCAAAATAAATTTATATACTGGTCATAAAATAGTATTCACTTAAAATGCAGCAATTTACAGAATCTAGAAATGATCTCTATGCATGTACACTCAGTTTACTTGTTCGTCTCCATCTTTACTTTCTGTTCTACTTATTTCAATTACACAACATTACCACTGGTTTTTAGCAGCTGCCTTCTGACCTTTACCCCTCGCTATATGATTTCTCTCTAAAAACTAAAACAATAAGATGTAGATATGAGAGGGAGTATAGACTATAGCTTATATAAAGTGGTAATGAAGTTATTTAGAGAGCAATAGAGAGGCAAAGATCTTAATGGTGTCTAATACAAGCAACATGTGCAAGGCTGAATGGAAGGAAAAGAGAGTGCTGTATAGACTGGTAAAATACCAGGTGTCAAGTATTTTACTAGAGTGACCGATACAGAACTTAAAAGACCTCTATAGTTTTGAAAAAAAACTCCACATGTTTGTAAAGTATGTAACAAAAATAAAATGAGGTGATATGCAAGAAAGGAACATAGAGAAAATCTGTTAGATGGCTCATGGTCAGACCCTGAGTTACAGCGTCCCTGCAGGCAGGCACAATAGATAAGTGCCTAATGCTGAGAATGCTGTTTATTACCCAATGCAAGTCTCTTCACCCCTGGCATGATAATATATATTTTTTAATATATATATATCTTTTTAAATCCCCCCTTTTTTTTGTTTTTTATTGTTATTACCTGTATTTCCATGCCATATTCCATATGTATCAAAAAGTACAACAATTATTTGAATTATTAGTCAATGTATTTATTGTTATAACAAGCAACTGATATGTTTAAACAAGTCAGAATCCATGGTTTTGTAAAGTGTTAACATTTTTTATTGTAACGTATAGATGAATATTATAAGAATGTGTAAACTTAGTTTGAAACGATATTTATCGTCTTTGCAATATTGAATCCAGAGGAAGGCAAACAGAATAAAATGTCTCAAATGGGGAAAAAAATGAATTCCTTCCTGACTTCAGATACTGGCGATCGGATTACTCCCTGGCTAATTTTCCGGCAGCAGAAAATGAACAGTGAGACTATTCATCACCTAAGGGGAAAGTGTGAGAAATGTGCAAACTGTGCAGTATATATAGGCTTCAGGCGCGTGCCAAAACAAATTTTTTTGGTGGGAAAACCGACATTTTACATTTGTAATGTTATTATTTGCAAGTTACTGTCTTGTGCACACTAAAATGGCGGCGATTGTCTATGTCTTACGTGCCTCGCAAGCAATTTACGGGCTTCGCAATTGTATATTTCGTTAGTCGGATGTGGCTGTCGGTGTTCGGGTGAGTGTTACGTGCTTCGGCCTCATTTTAATCCTATTTGAGAATTTTAAAAAATTTCGGACAACATTTTTTCTCGCTTAGCCGATTTTCGAGTGAACAAAATCGCCAAATATGGGTCAAATTATCTTGCAACCTCACTCACAGAGTCTCTGGGTCTCCACCTGAGTTGCGTGTGATTTTTTAAATTTATTTTGTCCTTTTATTTTTGTTATTTTTCATTATTTGGAGTTACATGCTTCGGCTAAGTGTTAATGTAGATTCAATGTCTAATTCCTGCGGTCCTCGCAATGTCGCCGCTCATTGCGAGGCCTGCAATGAGCCCTTAATAACAAGTGTGTTGTTGTTAAGGGCTTTGTATGTTAATTTTGTTAAGGGCTCTGTATGTTAATTGATATTCTAGAGGCTATGTGGACCTAGTGGTGTGACTGACAGAGAGGTGCTGTAAATACTGAGTGTGGTAGATAAGGCTAGCGGAGGCGTTCATTATAGATTGGAGTGGAGATAGAAGGATGATGGGGCACAATAAGGAATGAGTTGCAGTAGTCGAGGTGACATATGATGAGGGAATGGATTCGAATTTTAGGAGGTGTGGAGAGGGAATGCTTGCAAAGCGCACAATCTTTAGTGTGTCTAACACAACATATCCGGCCGGTGTCCTCAGACTCTTGTTTCTAAGACATATGCCGTATATGGTGGTGCTAATCCACGGTATAATGTATAGTGTGATGATGCCTTGTGTTTCGTGTAACCGCTGAGTCTGATGTTGTGTACTTTCCACGTGTGCGTGAAGGGGTGTCCCAAAGCACAGGTACTTCAGACCATTTTCATAAATAAAAGTATCTTTATTGGTAAAATTCCAGTACAATTCAGGTAAGTAAAATCCATTGATAAGAACAATAAAACCAAGTAAAATGTATTTTACAGTGAGTCAGGATGGGGTAACAGAACAGATGTTTGGGGTTGTGGACAAAGTTAATATTAAAAGTAATGTTGTTTGGTAATTTTGAGGGCAGAGAAGTAGGAGATCAGAATAAATGTGTAATGCAGGAACTGTGCTGAAATACAATATTTATTTTATAAATAGGCTCAGGGGAGCCAGGGCGGCCGACAGGCAAGCCATGCCAAGTTGTGCTAGGGTGGGGGGGGGGGGGGGGGGGGGGCCCTACACTACATAAAATAAATTAAATGCAAAAAATAAACAAATTACACAGCACTGCCCCCCTCAGGGAAGGGCCCCTAAACCATAGCTCTTCCTAAATATAATAGCACTTCTCACTCACACATCTTCCAGGAATGTATCATGGATCCCTCCAGGGTCCTGCATCAACATTTTTTATTAAAAACTAGCTGTCTGACCTTCTCTCTCTTAACTGGACTCTTAGTCAGACTCAGATATTTTAAACTTTCATTCTGCAGATGTCCTTTCATAAACTATATTGTTATTAATTTAATTATAGATATGCATAACAGTGACATGCACTTTATTTAAATCTTTATTAAGATTTGTTAGAGCTTAGATAAATGATACAGGCAGCTATACCAGTACTAATGGGATCCAAGCTGAAGAGGGTAATAAGATATCAACAATAATTATCTTGCAAAGTAATAGGCCATTAATATTTCTATTTGAAAATAATTGCTCTAGTAATATTTATATTTAAAGTGTAATGAATGAACTGATAATAAAATGCCCCAGTACATTTTTTTAAAGGGACATGGAAAACAACTAATTATCTGGGGCCTCATTCTATTATCGGCCGCAGCCGTTGCGGGGCCGCAAGGACCGGCCGCAAGCTATTCGGCTATTCTATTCCCTTACGGCCGGGGATTCCGGCAGGCTTGCGGCCGGTGCCTTGCTATCTCTTGCGGCCGCTCGCGCCGGAGGAAAGCCTTTGATCTAAAACGGCCGCAAGAGATTTGCAATTCAATTGCTCCGGGAAACCTCTCTGCAAGGCTAAAAGCGAGCCGCAGTTACTTGCAGGAAAAAGGTCTCGCTAGCACCAATTAAGCACATAAAATAGCTCAAATGAAGCCATCCTGCACTTTGAGAAGACTATAAAGGGATTTTAGGTGTTAGAAAAAATAGCACATAATTATCCTGTACTCAAATCCGTAAAATATTTTATTTTTAATATCCGTAAAATATCCATGTAAAAAGTCCAGAGTGCTTGGAGCACTTCAGACACACCCACGCCGCAGCCGGAAAATAAACAGTTAATTTGAACTCGGGTTTGGGCAGATGTGCAAGCTTGAGAGTGGGTTCCTTTTAATCCTCATGTCCCCCAATATGATCCCTAGCATTTACAGAGCTGTACAGTGCAGGCTTGAATTTATTTTTCAGTTTTTATATTTCACAGTTTACGGCCAGTTCCAAGATATGCGGCCGGCAGTAAAAGGAGATCCTTGCGGGGCCGTATAATAGAATCGCGAGTTAACTGAACCCTCGCAAGGAATCGCAGCCTTACGGACGATTTACGGCCGATAATAGAATGAGGCCCCTGGTGTGCTTTTAAAAAAAGATATTAAATATTACTAAAGGATTTATTGCTTGGAATAAAAAAGATGCAAAGATTTAAAAAAATCTACTTGTATTGCTGATAAGGGAATATAAATCTACAGTGCAGTAATTATTTCCTAATAGGGCTCAATAAGTCTGCTGGTACAGTGCCCTGACACAGTCCAATAAAAGTTTGTAGGAAGGAGCTATCTACATTGTTGCAAATGCAGTTTGCAGAAGGGTTAAAAGTTAATATTTAACTGCTCGTTTTTAAACTGTAAATAAAAAGCAATTCTGATTTTGAAGTCTAAAGAGGGTGTTAATATTTTTTCAATAGAGTTCAATAACTCTGCTGGTGCAGTACCCTAACACACTTCAAGGTTGCTAAAAATTGTTGCAAACGCAGCCTGCAGAGGGATTCTAAATTGATTGTTTTTTTGTTTTTTTTTTGCAGTGCTCAGTTGTAATTCTAAAATAAGTTATATTTGCAATCTGCTAGACAACATTTCAGTGAAATTTTAAAGCTCTAACACCTTTGTTATGACATGATACAGCTGGTAATGAATAAACATAAACAGCCTTATTAAATTACGATTCGGTATATTTAAAAGGGTTCTATTTAAGCACAAAGCATATTTTGTTTACAGAAGTTTTTAGTTCGTGAAGAACTTGCTTTTCGAAAGAAGTTCACGAACTAAAAACTTCTGTAAAAAAATATGCTGTATGCTTAAATAGAGCCCTTTTAAATTTACAGAATCGCAATTTAATAAGGCTGTTGGTCTCTCTATCACCGGCCTTTCTAAAGTGACTCAACTTCTCTCAAACCAAATCTTTTCAGCAGTCAGGAACACTATTGCTAAAATTTTGAAAACGTCTATTCCTGTGTTTGGGGAAGTACTGAAAAAAACTTAAATACATACATTCAATGAGATTGATCTCTGCCAAAATAGATGACACCTATAAAAAGTGGACTTCCTGTTGGGATGTCCGGGAACTATGAATTGGATGGGAGAATAAAAAAAAAGGCAATAAATATACAGACATCAGGGACAATAATTTACTAAGCTTGACCCCATCCCATCTTCCCACACGATCTTTTCCTTTCTTTTTCTTTTCTACCTTTTTTTTTATTTTTATTTGTACTGGCATAATATGACAAATGTAACTGTAATTTATGCAACTAATCTCAAAACAATTGGGAAAAGCAGGCACAAGCTTTTTCTGATGTAATTTGAATACAATATATGTTGTTCTTGTACTGTGCATCTTACTCTGTTATGGCTTTCATTCCCATTAATAAAAACAATAAAAAAAAAGAAAATGTGTGTTCATTAATGATAATGCCTATTTCTAACCACTTCTCTCACCTCCATGCATGTATTCTGCATGTGTCACAGCATCTACAGATGTTCAACAGAAATCTCATTTAGTGTTCTGCCAGTTGCTCCATTGCATGAACGGGTTTGCGTCTTTACTGCCAGAACTCACACTCTACACTAGGTTTAACGCTCATAATATATTGGTGCATAAACCTTGGAAAGAATTTTCAAAGCCGATCTCTCCCAAACAAAACACACTAAAGGTGCTCAATAAGAGAACAAACTATCCCTTATGGGTTAGTTCTATGGACATGATAACCCACTCTGAGCAGTGGTGGACGCAGTGGTGGACGTAGAGAATGGAGGGCCCTGGTGCAGAAAAAATTGAGGACACCCCCTCTGGAGGGATTCTAAAAGCTTTTTGCGCATCCCGGCTCCGGGACTTAATCACTTTGTTCCTCCTCCAGACTCGTTCCCATAACAGTAAACCTTTCCAAGACCTGTTTCCGTAGTTGCTCCCCTACCCTTACCTCCTGACTATGCAAACCTCCTCTGCCTGCAGCATGGCTCCTGCACGCTCCACTTTCCAGCAATATCCTCTACAGACCCACTCCTCTTTAGCATCCAGCCTTATATTACACCCAGTCCTTGTCAGTAGCCATCCCCTCTCAGCATTCATCCCCACGCTGCACCCAACTCCTTTTTAGCAGCACCCACCTCAGATAGTACCCACCCCTATCTCCTTTGCTCCTCCCTCACAGAACCCATCTCCTGTACTTTCCTGCCAATTTGCAACCCTTGCTCTCTTACCTTCTTCCCTGATACACATCTCCAGCATGGTGAAAGGCTCCACACTGCCACCTCTTGGAACTTTAGTAGAAATGTTATTTTGTAAACACACCAATTTCAAGTCGGGAGTATGCGGCCAAGGAGACATGGGGGGCAAGGAGAGGCCCAGGGAAGGCTCTTGGGCAGCCATGGCAAGTTGAGCCAGGGTTGGTAGCCACAGGTGGCCTCTACACTACAGAAAAACATTTAAATGGCAAAAAACAAAATGAAAATAAAAATTACACAGCATTGGGCAAACTCAGAGGAGGGCCCTGGTTCACTGCACCACTGGTACAGTAGATCCGCCCCTGACTCTGAGAGCAGCCTCTGCTAGCTCACTTGTGCCCTTCACAGGGAGAAGGTCCTGTAGTATATCAGTTTGGACTCACTCAAAAGAGTGATAAGCCCCGAAATACCAGGAAATTCTTCCCTGAACCGTAGAAACAGCAAACACCAGATGTACATTTCAGCCTTTGTGGGCCTCATCAGTGAGGTGCAGCTGTACTCCCTAAGGCCCACTGAGGAAGAGGTCCATGTGTAGACTAAGCCCCAAGGGTCATTTGAATAATCAAAACAATAAAATAGAGGTGCTTAATCAGATGGAAAAATAACTCTTATAGATTAGTTCTATGGACATGATAACCCACTCTGAGAGCAACCTCTTTTAGGTCACTTGTGCCCTTCACAGGTAGAAATATCCTGTAGTATATCAGTCTGGTCCCACCCAATAGAGTGATCCAGCCCCAAAACACTTCCCCTGGAATGTCAATGTCATCGGTGACATCAATGGTGATACAGATGCATGTTCCACCGGTGGACAGGGGCGTGAGGAGAATAATAGAAACTGCCGTGATGGCAGTAAAAAAAAAACTTACATATTTCTTTAATATTATATTAGTACACGTAATCAAGAGTTCATTAGTTTGCTAATTACACTCTGAATTTCTTAGATGCTGTCATACCCAGGGCCTACCTAGACTGTTTTACACTATGGTCTTTACCTGACTAGCAGAGTTACCCTGTTTTTATCATTATGGTTATGTATTTCTTAGTGCTTATGGTTAAAATATGATTACCGTATTATACTGTATGTATCTTGGTTTATGCTCTGCAGGACATATGTATTATGTTGCAAGTTATTTTTTTTGTAAGAAAAAAAACATATTACCTATTCTGCAGACTATTGCATCAGCCCCCACCTAAATAAGATTAAGGCCTATTATGTTACAGTATTGTTTTCTGGTGATGCACTCAGCCCCACCTAAATAAACAAACACAGGGGTTATTGAGCAGATTAAAGTCTGAGTTTTTACAGAAAATGGTGAGAGGTAACACAATCAACGGGATGAGATCTGATCTCATCAGAGGTACAGGATTTTCCCAGTAGAAAGAGGCTTTCTGATTGGCCAGTCTGTGTGCCAGTAAATTGTATAAAATGTGCCAATTGATAAAGGTATACAGTTGTGTCTGAATTTACATAGACAAGATGTAAGTGTCATTCTGTGCCTTAATCCTAAGGGATTATTTGGTGTTCCTGAGATCCTGGTCTGCTGAAGCAAGTTCCTGGGCGTGGTTCCTGTGTATGGTCCATCTTCTGCTATCAGAGGTGTACAAGGACCGCACGATTCTGCTGGATAGGTTTGAACTAGGTTCTTATTAAATCCAATTGAAGTAGCAGATTACTTTGGCCCTTTAAGATTATAAATGTACAGATTCAAATGTAGTCAATAGTCAATCACTGCTCCATGAGATATAAGATTGATGTTAGTAGCACGATATCTTATGAAATATTCTCTTTATGTAAGTTATAGATGATTTCTTGGAAATAGAAATACAGAACAAGCACAAACATATTTTTCTTAGACATACTGTGCAGACACATTGACACAAACAGATGCATCTGCATAATGAGACTCCATGGTTTGTGTCTTGATTTCCATGTAAATGGTAATTTCTAAATATAGACTTTTCATACTATTTGTTTTGTTGCCATGTTCATTATTTAAAATAAAGTTTAAAGTATTGCTGAAATGTCATATTTATAGTATGATATTATGAAGAACCTGATTTGATAATGTGCAAAATCTTTACAAAGTTTAAAATAAATAAATACATATTTTATTTTTTTATCTATTGTAATCATTTTGCCTTTGTTCCGAACAGGGTTAAAAACATGGGAGGAAACATCGTTTCAGATTAGATCTATAATCAGTTTTGTTGAAAAAGGGCCACCCTACGTAACAACAATATAATTAAATTCAAGAATAAGCACATGCAGTATAGCTGTTCCCCTCAAGCTACAGGCAGACTAGAATCCCAAAAATAGAATATCCCAGTAGAAAATCAGACTCAATTAAAGGATCACTATGACCTCATCTTTGCCATTTTGTTCTTTTGAATAACTAAACATGATAATTGTCAAAATGTTTTTAGAAAGCAAAACTAAATGAGTAAACCCAGTATTAATATTTTACAACTTGTGTGTGCAATTCTTTACTGTGTGTCTATATTTTGCTTTGTTCCCTGCTGTATGTTAGTTTCTCAAGAAGAGCTGTAACTTTCCTTAGTCTTGCTGAGAGCACTGAAAGATATAACTGCAAATTCCCATTCCTGTGTATCTCAAGGTCTCCCATTGAGGAAGTGGATCTACTGAAGACAAGCCAATAGTAGATGCCACAGCAACATCTTTACATTTAAAACATAATACAATAGAGGCTGTTGTATTTATTTTTATTTCTAAAAACATGCTGCACATTTTTAAGTGAAGTTCTTCAAAATAATATATTTTAACAATAGGGCTATAGTGGTCCTTTAAATAAAATATTGTATAAATAAAATAATTTTATTATCCTGGCTTGCATAATGGATAAAGTAGTTTGTTACACAAAAACATAGAAACTTAGATATAATGGTAGATAAACAAACAAAAACGGTCTGTCTGGTCTTCCCATTCTATCTACCTAAATGTTTGGCTTAATTAAACCTAAGGATAGCTTATCCCATTGAATTTCTTAAATAACTTTGTTACATATTTCACAAATGTATGTTTTTTTCCAAATTGCAATAGAACTTTAAATAAGAATTTCTGTATAGAATTAGGTTGGAAGGAGGGATTCTTAATAGTTTTATGGATTGTTGCTTTCAATACCATTCACAAAAAAAAAACGTCTAGTATTGTGTTACATATTTTCTGCTGCTTGTTATGACTCCAGCTAACAAGTGATAGAAACCCAACTAATGTTCTTAGAGAGAGAGCTATAGTAGTCTTCCACAGTGGATCAATTGCAAAGTATATTAAAGGACAATGGTGATCATTTATTTCTATATGATCTTTTGTTTAACTAAGCATGATAACGGGCAAAGCTCTCAGAGACAGACATTGCACAATCCTACATAACATATCTAATCTCCACAGATAGTCCCATAACTACTCCTTCCGCTCCTCCGACTACATACGCTTCTGGTCACTTGTCATCATCCCCTCCCACTATCATCTCCAAGACTTTTCTTGCGCAGCCCCTAACCTGTGTAATTTTCCAACCCACTCTGTAATTCTCCCCTACTCTTTGCAGTTTCAAACCCTCTTTGAAAACCAACTAAATTGTTCCTTAACATCAGAGATTCAACAAGATAGTGACCACCTCATGTGCATGGGTCCTGCCGCCTCATTGAGCAACAGACAAGCAAACCTCTTTCATGTTGTGTCTAGTACCCTTAGCCATGGGAGTAGGAGGCCAAAAAAATATGGAGTTCATAATTAAACTCTACTCCCAGGACAGGTTGCAGGGGCGGATCTACCGCCAATGAACCCGGTGCCCTGCTCTGGGGGGTGGGGGGGGGGGGGGTCCTCAAAAACGTTATATTTTATTAAAACATTCAAAGTTTCTTCCCATTTTAGGAATATAGCAGATTAGACAGCAGCATAAATGTATATAACATTTAAAAAAAAGAGGCTGTGGTATTTTTTTTTTTCATTCCAAAAACTTTGCTTATTTTTAAAAACAGTAAAAAGTTACATTTTAAAAATATGACTGTGGTCCTTTAATTAATGAATGAAGTATTCCTGCACCACAGTAGTCACTTGGAGGCCATCTAGCATTTAGTGCTCTGACTCTAGTGTATTTGTTCAAACAAATTGTGAGAAAAAATACAGCTGAAGAGACACAAGTGAATGCACTCAAAAGACAATGATAATTGAAATATTCATTATATGTCCATATTTAGGGGAGTATTTAGGTTTTATGGTGTGCTAATCCCTTTCAGATTTGTGTGCCCTGCAATGACCCAGTCACTTCTCCTGCTTTCCTCTTGATATATCCAAATCATACGTTTACCACACATCTACAGTATATAGAAAATCATAAGTGTTTATGTGTCTATATAAGTATACTGTGAATCAGAAAATGCCATGTACACTTACAGAAAGAATATTACCGTATATACTCAAGTATAAGCCGACCCGAGTATAAGCCGAGGCACCTATTTTACCACAATATACTGGGTAAAATGAGTGACTCGGGTATAAGCCGAGGGTGGAAAATGTGCTGCCCCCTGTGTCTCTCTTGTGCTCTCTGTGTCCCCCTCTTGTGTCCCCCTCTCTCTCCCGTGTCTCTTCTCCCCTCTCCCTTCCCTGTGTCTCTTCTCACCTCTCCCTTCCCTGTGTTTCTTCTCCCCTCTCCCTTCCCTGTGTATCTTCCAACCTCTCCCTTCCCTGTGTCTCTTCCCCCCTCCCTTATCACCCTCCTCAACCCCACGACTAATCTTCCCTCCTCATCCTCAACCTCCCTCCTCATCCTCAACCCCCTCCTCAATCTCCCTCCTCATCCTCAACCTCCCTCCTCATCCTCAACCCCCTCTTCAACCTCCATCCTCATCCTCAACCTCCCTCCTCATCCTCAACCTCCCTCCTCAACCTCCCTCCTCATCCTCAACCTCCCTCCTCATCCTCAACCCCTCTTCATCCTCAACCCCCTCCTCAACCTCCCTCCTCATCCTCAACCCCCTCCTCAACCTCCCTCCTCATCCTCAATCCCCTCCTCAACCTCCCTCCTCATCCTCAACCCCCTCCTCAACCTCTGTCCTCAACCTCCCTCCTCATCCTCCCTCCTCAACCCCCTCCTCAACCTCCCTCCTCAACCCCTATCCTCAACCCCCCATCCTCAACCCTCTCCTCAACCTCCCTCCTCAACCCCCCTCCTCAACCCCCCATCCTCAACACCCTCCTCAACCTCCCTCCTCAACCCCACTCCTCAACCCCCCATCCTCAACCCCTCTCCTCAACCTCAACCCCCCTCCTCAACCTCAACCACCCTCAACCTCAACCCCTCTCCTCAACTCCCCTCCTCAACCCCCTCCTCATCCTCCCTCCTCAACCCCCCCATCATCAACACCGCTCCTCAACCCCCCATCCTCAACCCCCCCATCCTCAACCCCCCACCTCAACCCCCCATCCTCAACCCCCCATCCTCATCCTCTCTCTAAAACCCCCCTCCTCAACCCCCCATCCTCAACACCCTCCTCAACCTCCCTCCTCAACCCCACTCCTCAACCCCCCATCCTCAACCCCTCTCCTCAACCTCAACCCCCCTCCTCAACCTCAACCACCCTCAACCTCAACCCCTCTCCTCAACTCCCCTCCTCAACCCTCTCCTCATCCTCCCTCCTCAACCCCCCCATCATCAACACCGCTCCTCAACCCCCCATCCTCAACCCCCCCATCCTCAACCCCCCACCTCAACCCCCCATCCTCAACCCCCCATCCTCATCCTCTCTCTAAAACCCCCCTCCTCAACCTCGACCCTCCTCCTCAACCTCCCTCCTCATCCTCCCTCCTCAACCCCCTCCTCAACCTCCCTCCTCAACCCCTCTCCTCAACCCCCCATCCTCAACCCCCTCCTAAACCTCCCTCCTCAACCCCTCTCCTCAACCCCACCATCCTCAACCCCCTCCTTAACCTCCCTCCTTAACCCCACTCCTCAACCCCCCCATCCTCATCCTCAACCCCCCATCCTCAACCTCCCTCCTCAACCTCAACCCACCTCAACCCCCCTCCTCAACTTCAACCCCCCTCCTCAACCTCAACCCCCCTCAACCTCCCCCCTCAACCCCCCTCAACCCCAACCCCCCTCCTCAATCCCTACATCCACCTCCCTCCTCAACCCCCCTCCTTAACCCCCCTCCTCAACCCCCCCATCCTCAGCCTCAACCCCCCATCCTCAACCTACATCCTCAGCCTCAACCCCCCAACCTCAACCTCCATCCTCAACCTCAACCCCCCTCAACCTCCCTCCTCAACCCCAACCCCCCTCAACCCCCCTCCTCAACCTCAACCCCCCTCAACCCCCCTCCTCAACCTCAACCCCCCTCAACCCCAACACCCCTCCTCAACCTAAACCCCCCTCAACCCCCTCCTCAACCTAAACCCCCCTAAATACCTCCCCCTCTCCTCACTTACCTGCTTCTGCTTCGGCCTCCGCTCCTTGACCCGGCGCGCATGTGACATTACATGCACGCCGCGTCATTAGCATATACCGGGTGCCGGCACCCGGTATATGCTAATGACGTGACATCACATGCGCGCCACGCCATTAGCATATACCAGGTGCCGGCACCCTGTATATACTAATGAGGCGGCGCGCATGCGTCGTCACATGCGTGCCGGGTCAAGAAGGAGAGGAGGCAGGAGCAGAAGCAGGTAAGTAAGGGGAGAGGGGGAGGTATTTAGGGGGGGTTAGAATGAGGAGGGGGGTTTGGGTTGAGGAGGGAGAATGAGGAGGGGGGTTTAAAATGAGTAGTGGGGGTGAGGATGAGGAGGGGGAGGGAAAGAGACACTGGGGGGTTAGAGAGACACAAGGGGGGTAGAGAGACACGGGGGGGGGTAGAGAGATACGGGGGGTTAGAGAGACACAGGGGGAGAGTGACTTGAGTATAAGCCGAGGGGGCCCTTTTAAGCCTTAAAAAAAGGTCTGAAAAAACTCGGCTTATACTCGAGTATATACGGTATCTACATATAGAAATATCAGTGCATGTTCCAAGGCATTGCATCAGCAACTTCAGGCAGCTTACTGTCCCTTGAAAATGTGCTGCCCCAGGCCTGTGCCTCGTGGACAGCACCAATGTCTATACAGATCAATGTGCATGCAGATGCTTTATTGTGTATTTGGAACATGTTTAGCTTTTCACAGTTACACAGATTTTATTGTGATTCAATGACCATGTGTTTTAACGTCCATGGTTACACATCTGCTAATGTTGTTAGTTTATTATATCCTTCACAAACAAGTGCCTTTTTCTTAAACTACAATAGTTCTTTAAAGGGTCACTGTAGTCCAAATTATTGTTATCCTGTTTTTAAAAGATCATTTTTAAATATCACCAAAACATTTTTTTGTATAAAACAGAAGTGATCCGTAGAATAGATAAATTAAATGAAGTTAAATCAAGACAAAATTGGAATACCTTCTTCTCCATTGTCCTGGTATGTTATAGGAATCAAAAAGACTCTTATGGATTTTTAGATCGCAACTCATTGTGCCTGTATCACCACTGAATGCAATATGATCAGATAAGAAAACACAACAGGCTCTCCAAGTTTACACTTTCTGTCTATTTACTTATAAAATAAAGAGAAGACCAAACACATTGTTTGTTCTGTGATACTTTATTGGTAATTTTCTTAAATTAATATAATTTATTTTACATAACCAAATTTTGCTAATGTATAATAGGTTGTTTTGGACTACAGTGTACCTTTAAGACCTGACAAGATGCTTCTATAATACAAACTCTAATATGTAGACACTATGAAACAGGTATTACAAAAGGGAGACGTGCTGAAAAGCTATTACACTATAATTAACTATACTACAAATTCTCTTCACAATACTTTATATTCCATCAGAAAACTAGATAAAAATCATAACATTTTCTAAAAAAATGCATTGCATTAAAGCACACTGTGGTCATATTTTTAAAAATGTACTCTTTTGAAGAACTTCACTTGAAAATGTGCAGTATGCTTTAGAATGTTAATTAAAGTAATGCAGCCTATAATTTATTATTTTTTATATGCATTTATGTTGCTGTGAATCTACCATTTTGCCAGTTGGTAACTTCCTGAGATGGGAGGAGACTATTAACACACAGGAAGTTTGTATCTGCACAGTTAGAACGTGTCAGTAACTACTGTCAGTGCTCACAGCAGCACTAATGGGAGTCATTGAAAAGCTCTCCACTCTAAAAAATAAAAAAAACTATTGGAGCTCCTCCCTGGAGGAGCTCCCCATTGCTAATGAAACCTCTAGAGTATTTTCCCTTTAAAAAAAAAAGGGAATGGAGCCTTCTGATTGGCTGAAATGTCTGTCAATCAAATTTCAGCAAATCAAAAGGCGCCAAATTGTGAGCCAATCAGAACGGGATACACCCCTATATTCCATTCTGATTGGCCGATGCAGTTGTCAATCATTGTTAAACCAATCAGAAGGCACTATTGCCTTCAGCCAATCAGAATGGGATACACCCCACAGGGTGATTGGCTGAAGGCATCTGTGTTCTGATTCACTATTATCTGATTGACAGTGACTGGTAGGGGTGTAGCCCATTAGAAGGCGCTATTACATTTTTTTTCCTGGAAAAAGCTCTAGAGGCTTCATTAGCATCAAGGAGCTCCTCCAGGAAGAAACTCAGTTACTTTTTTTATTTTTATTATTTTAGAGTGGCGGGTTTTTCAAGGACCCAGCCTGAGAAGGACGGAGACATTGCGGCAAGGTAAGTTTAATGTATATTATGTTCATTGTGTTTTATGTTGTGTTTATGTGTGTACAGATGTTATGCTTCTTTTTATTCCAGGGGCCCAGCTGTAGAAGACAAGAAGAAGGACGAGGACATGGTGGAAAGGTAAGTTTAATATTTAGAATGATTATTGTTTTTTATGTAGTGTTTATTTTTGACTAATTTAATGTTTCTTTTTTTCCTTGGGGTGAGACCTGCGGCAGGAGATCCGTCATCACTGAAGGAGCATCTAGGCAAAGTAAGTGGTCTAATTTGTTATATTTTAGGTTAGTTTTAGGGGTTTTAATTTAATGTAGATAGGGGTAATGTTTTATAGATAGGGGTAATGTTTTGTAGATAGGGGTAATGTATAGATAGGTGGTAATGTTGTATAGATAGGGGTAATGTTTTATAGATGGGGTAATGTTTTGTTGATGGAGGGTAATGTATATATGGGGGTAATGTTTTATAGATGGGTTAATGTTGCATAGATAGGGGGTAATGTTTAATAGATAGGGGTAATGTATATATAGGGGGTAATGTTGTATAGATAGGGGGTCATGTATTGTAGTCAGGGGGATATGTAATGTAGATAGGGGGAAATGGTTATATTGTAATGTATTTATTGATGTACTGTAATGTTATGTATATTTGTGTATGTATTTTCTTTGCAGGGTGCGTAATTATTTTTTTATTTTTTGTAGTAGGTGGGGTTATGTAATGTTCTTTTTTTATTTCTTTTGTAGTGGGGGGTTGAGTAATGTTCATTTTTTATTTGTTGTTGTGGGGGGTTGTAATGGTCTTATTTTATTTTTGTAACATAGTTTTTTATTTTGTGTAATGAGTGAAGTGGGGGTTTTATTAGAGGTTAGGTAGGTAATGTTAGGTAGGTAGGTAGGGGTTAATAGGTTAGGATAGAGGGGGTTAGTTTAGATTTAGTGGTTATTGGGGGGGAAAGTGTAGTGTAGTTTTTGTACTTGATAGTGTAGTGTGGTGTCTGTACCTGGAGGACACTCGTGGCACTTATGGGGTTAATATGAGGGCTCTAATTGTCCCATGAGGGTCTTTGTAGACCCTTATGGGACTGATAGGGCTAAATAGAGGCTAGAAGTGATGGGGTTAGATGGAAGTTTATGGGGGTCTGAATAGAGGGTTAAATAGGCCCAATTAGGGTTAAATAGAAGGGGTCAAATAGCACAGTTGGGGTTAAATAGGTCTAACAGGGGTTAAATAGGCACAGTTATGGCTAGATAGGCATAGTTAAGATTAGATAGGCCCAGTTAGGGTATTAGTTCCAGATAGGGTTAAATAGGCCCAGTTATGGTTACATAGGTCTGGAAGGGGTTAAATAGGTCCAGTTAGGGTTAAATTGGTCTAGAAGGGGTTAAATAGGCCAAGTTAGTGTTAAATAGGTCTAGAAGGGTTAAATAGGCCCAGTTAGGGATAGATAGGCCTAGTTAAGGTAAGATATGCCCAGATAGGGTTATTATTTCCAGATAGTGTTAAATAGGGCAGTGATGGTTAAATAGGGCCATTTAGGGTTAAATAGGTCCAGTTATGGTTATTAGTTCCAGATAGAGTTAAATAGTGCCAGGTAGGGTAAAATAGGGTCAGCTAGAGTTAAATAGGGCCAGTTAGGGTTAAATAGGCCCAGTTAGGGTTATTAAGATTAGTTGGGGTTAAATAGGGCCAGTTAGGGTTAAATATGCCCAGTTAGGGTAATTAAGATTAGTTAGGGTTAAATAGGGCCAGTTAGGGTTAAATAGGCCCAGTTAGGGTTATTCGATACAATTAGAGTTAAACAGGGCCAGTTGGGGTTAATTATGCCCAGTTAGGGTTATCAGGTACAGTTAGGGTTAAATAGGCCCAGTTAGGGCTAAGTATGGGTTAATGGGGTATAGTTAGGGTTAATGGGTTAGTGGGGTATAGTTAGGGTTAATAGTGTAGTGTAGTGCTTAGACTTTGTCATGAGAGTCCTGGATTGCGGGTCCTTTAAGGACTTTTAAGGTTTTCCCTCTCTTCAACTCCCCCTCACCCGTTTTCTCTTTCTTGTCCCTCATCATATTAACCCTCACATTCCCCCTCACTTCACTTTTCTTTCCCAAATCTTTTATCCAGATTTTCCTCGTTCCCCTCATATATTGTTTTTCACTAAAATCCCTCTCCTGACTTGTTCCCCCCACCTCCACTCCCCCTCATCTCCTCACTTTAACGACCCCTCATTACCCCTCCCCTCTCTCCCACAACATCCTTCTCTCTCTCTGCTTCATCTCTCCTGATCACCTCCCTCTCCTCTCCCAATAACTTTCCCCTCATCAGCCCCCATATTCTCCTTCTCCTCTCTCCCTCTAACATCCTCCCTTTCTGTCCACATACCCCCATATACCCTCAGTGTTATTTCAATCCAGCAGAATTCTCACTTACCCTCTAGAATGACCTGGGTTAATGGGTGTTTGGCTGTAGCTAGCATGGAAACTTTGGGAGTAGCCATCATGAAATCCCATTGCCATTGACTCTTCCTATTAGCTGGTCTGTAATTCCCAGGGTTGTCTGCCCCGTGCTGATTGTTGGAACTGTGTTAGCGGTGACCAACTGAAAAGTTGCCACAACTACGCTACCGTACTTGGTCAGCCTGCCAGAAAGGGAAAAGTTGAAATGCTAAAAGATCCCACAGAGTTATAAATCCATCACTAAAAGTGGTATAGCCCTTTTAGAGCCACAATGCTACATGGCATCCGATGGACACCAGGGTACCTACCTAATTTAATCTTAATTGTCCACTGGAGGCCTCTATTGCTAGTGCCTTTCTATCCACTGGAAAAAGTGAGCACCATAGGCCATGTGTGGATTGGCCTACTTGATTTTGCTGGGCTTGTTGGTTCTCTCCTGATTTTTTGCTCAGGCCACTACCTGCACCAATAAGTGAAGTGTCAATGTCGGCATTCGTGGGAAAGGCTCTCCTTTGCTTGTATGCAAATGCCTTGGTGGGGAATTCAAAGATGTTTTTTGCACTTTAAAATGTTTTATTGTTTGATATTCATTGTTTTTCCCAATATAAATATACCTTGATGCCTCTAATAAAGAGGTAAAGCTTTTTGAGAACATGTTCTGTTTTGGTCCAGGACCCTGTTTATTCTACAGCATGATTTCCTTCCAGTGTTTCTCTGGTGAACCCTGGTGGGGTGTCCAGTACTGAGAAGACATTGTTTAGCTGATGATTGGAGGAGCACCCCGGCTAAACTGGATCAGGGGAACCCATGTCCTCACAGACTTTGTGGCAGCGGTGGGATTCTCAGAGGATCAGTATGGAATATGTTGTACTATCCCAGGAGCAGATCCAGATCTTCCGGGATATCGGAGGGGAAGTGGAGGCCTTGAGGTGATACCAGCATCAAATAGAGATTATCGGAGAGCTGCCTGCCAGGGATCAGATTCTATCTTAGAAGAAGGTGCATGAAAAAGTGACTGAGGAATATGACCATCATATCATCTGGGTGAGTAATGAAAGAGCTCAAAAGGTGAAAGAGGCGAAGGTCCTGCTGAACAGAAGAGAGCAATCCTGGCTGGATGAGAAAATCAAAAATTGGCTGGAGGAACTGGTCTAGCTGGAGCAGGCCTAAAATGTATTTTTGTTGTGGGTGGCAGCCCAGTAGTGGGAACCCTTATACCAGTTGGAGGGATCCAATTGGCTTTGATGGTTGCTGGAGAAACATCCAGATTTCGGTAAGGGCACATTGACTCGATAAAAGATTCTCCGTGATCATCACACATTGACTCGATAAAAGATTCTCCGTGATCATCACTGACCAGGGCGGGAACTGATGGTTGGATTGGCAGCCTACTGGCAACTTCTGATCAAATTGTAAAGGTGATTCAAGTCGGCGAGGCTGAGGTGTCGTGGGCAGAGCTGTGCTGGGCACACAAGGTTCGCACTTCTGGGAAGCCTTAGGAGATCGAGCCACCCGAAGTGGAGCGAAGAGACCTTCCTGAGTTATTGACATGTAAGTAGTTGCCAGAAGAAGAAGATCTTGCTAACAGATGATGTTCCCGTCAAGGTAAGGCTGGTTCCCATGGCTGGAGATGGAGTTGCTCCTTTGTCCTGGAGCAAAGAGCTGATACAGAGGAGCAATCAATTCAGGCCAAGAGATTTCAGACAGCAAAAACCTCCCTCCAGAGGCATCAATTGAGTAGCTGTCACAAGAAGCAATTGACCGGATGAGTGTGACCAGAACCCGGAACAGAGAATGAGTTCATGCATTGGCTCTAGTTTGTTCTGTTACAGTCCAAGACCCTCTTTTCTCTACCCTAAGAACTTGTTCCATTGAGTCTCCAGTGAATCCTGGTGAACTGTTTTGAGTTGAAAAGATCTTCCCTAGCTCAAGCTCAAGGGATCACACAGGTGCATCAGGAGCAAGGGGAACCATGTCATCACATGCTCTTCTCCACATACCCCATCTCTATACCCCCTCATTTCTCCCACTCTCCTTCTTTCATGCCTCCTCCACTCAAATCTCCCCGAATCTACCCATATCCCCTACATTCCACCTCTCTCATCATCCTCATTTATTTCAGTCATCCCTTTTCCCTCGTATTTTCCTCATTCCTACTTTTTTTATATCCCCCACCATTTAAATACCCCATGTATCGAATCCCCCTCTCATCCCCCTGCTCTTGACTCCCAATTCACTCATCCCTTAGCTATTGTCCTCCTCAGATACATAACCCCATATCTCTCTACCCCATTTCATCCCCCATCCTTTGTGCCATTTCATCCCCCCTTATCCGTCAGCCTTTTTCCATCTCATCCCCCCTCATCTCTCATCCATCCTCCAACTCGTTCACTTTCATCCCAATCCTTCTCTCCCATGCTTCCTCAAATTTTTCCAAAATGCCTTCTCCAATCTCATACACTAGCCTCTTCCCAATATAAAATCCCTTCTCATTCACCAGACTCCCTCTTTCATTTCATCCTCATCCTTCCCAGGCACTCCAACTCATCTCTCCTCATTTGCCAGACCTTCTTCCCCAAACACCCCATTCCCCAAACACCTCTGTGGTGTATCACCAAATTAATATATATATATATATTACACAAGGTTCGTCTACATTAAAAGGTATTTATTAAAAGGCAACAACACAATACTATAAATGTATCACAAACACACAGCCCAGACCCACGGAGCAACAACCCTTTTTAAATCTATCTACCTATATAGTAATCCCCTTCCCCAAACGCTTGATCTCACCCACGGTTAGGCCATCACCATCACCATCACAGGAAGAACAGGAAGCAACAGCAGTTTCCTGCCTGCATATACCCTTAGTTGCATCACTTCCTCCAGCAATTGTGGGAGGGAAGCAAAGACTCCCAGCCCTCCCACCTAGACCTGTTTAAGGAGGTCCTGAATTACCATGCAAGGAAGACAAGTTACCACATTCCCTCACTTTTTCTTCTTCTATGTTGCTCAGTTTTCTAGTTATCCCTCTAGTACAGGAGAACCTAGTGGGAGCAAAAACCTGATATACAGGAGAAATTCAACCCACCGTCCCTCCGGAATAGTTCCCTCAGCGACATAAGTTCTCCTGTACTTTCCTATGGCTGTCAATCCACATATTACACAGAAACAGAACTTATAGAATTTAGGTGAAAGTGTGTGATAAATGTTTATGTATGTGCAATGTAAAACTTTATTGAAGAATGTATGAGAGAGAGAAAGAAGAGGAAAAAGACAAAAAAAACATTTAAATTTAATTATTATATATCCTCCTTGCAAGTTTCTTCCTCATTTGTTTCATTGCCACACAAAAGTATATTATTATAATTGTCGTTAATACTTGAATGAACATGAGTACCAGCGACAGTGTTCGTAGGACTGGATGTGTCTCTGCATTGGTAAGAATTCCCCACCAGGGATGCTCAACGTTTTTTGTAGTAATTTCTATTTCCTTTTTCTGTTGTTCCAGCAGTAAGCTGATGGGGTGTAGTTGTTGTTTGGTACGTTTTACTAACTCATGAAGTTCCAAGGTAAGCTTTGGAATTGGGGGAAAAAGCTTCATTGTCAAATTTGTCCAATCTGCATTTGCAGTAAAATTGATCATTTCAGTGGTAAGGTTTCTTGATGGAAATAGTGTATGAGTTCCTACATGTATAGTAGTGGTTACCATGATACAAGACCCTTCTTCCACCAAACATATTTCATCAACTGTCCTATATTCAGAGTGGCCGATAAAGCATGCAATGTCCCCTATGCGGATCACCTCTTGCAGCAGGTTTTCTTTTTTCAGCTGCACCCAGCCATCCTCCTCAGCTCCTTTGTCCCAAACACAACTGCACAGCCATTGGTGTTGAGATTTCCTGCAACAGCTTTCATCCATCTCCAATCCTGTAATAGTGGCCAGTCTTTTTGATGGGAAGTGTTGCTTGTAGATTCCATCACTTAACGTGCCAATGCTATGTATAAAGTTCAGTTGCTCTGCCTGCCCCTCCCAACGGGGAATTGACAGGATTAGTCCTATTGTCCCAGATTGTAGTCCATGTGGCATCCATTGATCTGGGCCTTCAATATAGCTGTATTTAAGATTGTCCTCAGTGATGTCCACTCCTTTTCTTTTCAATGACGTGATAATCCTTGTTGCATTGATTTGTCTTGCCCACTTGTTTTCCTGGATGTCTTTAATAGTTTCCTTTAAATCTGCCAACAGCTTTCCTCCAATCATAGAACAGAAAATGGCAGTTCCCACTATTTCATTCTTAATGCTGTTAGCAATGGAAGCAATATTTTCCTCAACTAGATGCAGGTTGTTGGCAATGGTGTGTATGTCATCAACATTGTCTGTCAGTCTACTCACTATAAGGGTGTCAGCTACTCAACCTATTTTCATAGCATGTCCCATGCCATCAGTAAGGGAGTTTATCCTGCTGTTCAGTCCAATGATGTCTGCTGAATTCCATACTCCCAATCCAGTTCCGACTCCTCCTAAAAGGGCTGCAAGTGTGTCCCGTTTTTCTCGACTCCCTGCTCCGGTCCACTCAATGATGGTCTCTTGTATACTTTGCTTAAACCACTGCCGCTGTGATTCCAGGCACTTTGGAGGAATAGAAAAATCATTAAAATTTAGAATTATTGGGTAGTAAGTCCACCCAACCCCTTGCACAACTGTTTCATGTGTTGGTACCACCACCAATCTGCCTATTGGCCATGGTACCTTCTTCTGATCTTTACAACGTTGCAGCTCCTTTACAGAGACAAATACTTCATCTATTGTTAGAACACACCCCTTTCCAGTATCAAAATTGCAGAATTCCTCTAGATCAGGCTGGGCAGCTATAACTGCAGCGTCCCATTCTCTACCTTCTTCTAATGTTAAGTTACTCACTACTACTGTAGTATTTGTAAACCTCCCTTGTATTGGAGCTCTAAGAGCTAATCCCCTGGAACTATTATGTGGCAAAATAATGTTTACTTGTAACCCTCCACCCTCTTTTACTTCCAATTCCCTGGGCCAAATAAATCTATCTGCTTGAACGTAATGTAACTCCAATCTTTTCAAACTCTCTCCCTTATTTGCGGTATCTTCTGGCCTTATTGCCTGTCTCCCCATTCCTACTGTGATACAGCTTATACTTATCCATCCTGTAACAAGGATCCACCACAATCTTCTGTTGACACGCATCTTCATTCTTATACAGCCTTGCTCTTTGGAAACACTAGATTCCATCATTAGAAACATATACATACACAAACAAAAAAATAAAAAATATATTTTTGCAAGTTTGTTCACGGCCCTGTAATCAATGGTAAGTCTCCATGATGAGACTGCTTTTTCATCACCATTCCCTTTTAACACAGCTTTTCTCACAGGCCAACATGGTGAGTTACATGCATACCCATTTCCAGATTTAATTATTCCACGTCTCTCTAGTATTTCTATCATCTCGGTGATTGATGCCACTGATTCTCTTGGGACTGGATATTGCTTTTGCCATTGTGGGTCTCCTCCTTCCAACAAGACCATTCCTTTCATTCTTCCACAGTCTAATTTATCTGTAGCCCAAACAGGTATGTCTTGGATTAGCTTCTGCAGCCATTCTGGTTGTCCGTCTAGTTTCAGTTTGTTTTTTTCCAGACTTTTTATCGGAGAGACAATATATGCCATTGGGAGCACAACCCCTTTCGTCAACTCTGTACTTACCTGATTCACCTTTTCTGTCTTCCACAAACAAAAATTGGCAAGATCTACAATGAAATTTCCTTTTTTTAAAGCTTCTATTCCCAATATTTCCTCTGGCCAACCCACTATTGCTTCTACTTGTATTGTTTCTTCTCCAACTGCTACATCAATTGGACCTGCTCTAACCTCCTGTGGATTCCCAGTAACTCCCATAATACTTACTGAAGAATCCCCATTTTTGACCCTGTTGGTCATTGTAACTGCTGCTCCTGTATCTACCAACATATTTTTCCCTACCCCTGCGATGACTGTATAAATGGTAGGACAACCTGCCTCATCCATGGTTAAATTAGCTGAGTGAATGAGATGCTGAGGCGCAGGGGTTGGGATTTGTCATTGTGACTCACTTCTACTCTGTCCCTCTTTTATACCACTATATTGCATCTTTGCCTCACTTTCCTTCAATTTCCTCTCTGACTCAGCTACCTTGTTTTTAAGTATGTGATTTTCCTCTTCTATCCTATCCGTCTGTCTCCTGAGTCCCTAATAGCCCATGTTACCGTTTCTCTCTCCCTCCTGATTAGCCCTCCAGTGGCTGCCATCCCTATTCCTATAGTCCCTAGGTGGATCTCTCCATCTTTTGTCAAAGTTCTGTTTTGGTCTCCAGTTTTGATTATCCTTCTTGTTCTGGGGGACATGCCACGTCTGGTTTCTCCATTTACCATCTATATCTCTACCAGACTCGACCTTAAATGTTCTTACAGCTGAAACAGAGCAGGCCTGTTCTGTGAAAGGATGCTTGATCCACCACTTATCAGCTCTAGTTAGTACCATTTCCAAGTCTGTTGGTGTTGGATCAAAAAGCCTGACAAATTCTTGACACTCCCCGGGAAGGGCTTCCATTACTTTTGCTATATGTTCTGGTGAGCCCAGCACTAGAGGCTGTTGACGTTGTCGTGGGGTATACCAAAAAAATATCCTTTGAGCTACCTCTCTAGGACCATCTGTTGGCCTCATGGTAATATTTGCTATTTCTTTCTCTATGCTAAGTAGATAGAAATTAGTTGCAGCAATTCTTCCTGCCTGATCAGACACACTGTTATTTAATCCCAATAGTCTACTAGCCAAAGGACCCATAGCGTATTCTAACAGTTCTGTACATTCCTCTAAGTTAAGACCTCCTTTTTTAGCTCTATCTGCTCCCCTCATAAACCAATGTGTAAACGTATTAAAGTTGTTAGTTGGCATACTTCCCCACCATTTCTGGAAATTGTCTTTATCTGCCATAGACATCGGTCGAGTCTGCATAGAAAATCCTGTAGGTGTTTGCCTTGCATTAAATAATTCTGAAACAATAACTGGTGCTTGTGGTATGGTATCTACTTGTGGAACAGAATAACATAAGAAATCTTTTCTATCTTGGTTCATTTTCGGCACTGGTTCTTTATTTTGTGCCACGAACATATCCAGATCTGGATATATTTTGGCAATGTCTCTGACTCCTTTTATCCCTTCTAACTTTGTTTTATTTTTATAGTCCATTATTATGTTTTGAAGTTCTGTTATTTTTACTCCATAAGCATCCCTCTGCTCTTCTATTTCCCTTAACTCCCTTTCTAGTTCCCCAACAATTGTAGTTGTTCTCAAAGCTGCAATTTTTAAACAATCCCTTTTGTCCATTGCTTCCTCCATTTTATTTTTGTTTCCAAATTATGCTGCCGTAATTCTACAACTAAGTCTATTAGGCCTCCTATTGTGGCTACAACAGCTTGTGTGACCAAACTTTTTCTCTTCTTTGTTCTATACTTTTTGTTATTTACAATTTGTGTTAGAACATCCATTAATCTCTCCTCTTTTTCACTGTCTGGGTTTGCTGGCTCTGGAAGCTCATATGGACCATCATGTTTTTGAATATGTTTCCTAAAGTACTCACGCACTTCTGTGGGAAAGTATTTGGCCCCTTGAAAAGACATTCCTACTCTTTTACTCACCCAAGTAAGAATCCAAATCAATTTGCGACTAAAGTAGCATGCTTCTGAGTAGCAAACAATAGTTGATGACTATTCAGTAGGCCAGGTGTAATATGTAGAAAAATAGACTAGTACCCACAATGCAAATTATACTTACCTTAGTATGGTGAAGGTAATACTTGCTAATTAACTTAAAATATAATAGCAAGGCCTGCAGGGTAGGAGATATACCTGAACTAGGATATGCAAGACACCCAAAATGTATAAGGTATGGAAGCCTATAGTGTATTAAAATGCAAGCCTGAAATAATATATATATATATATATATATATATATATATATATATATATATATATATATATATATATATATATATATATAAAATGGTTTATTTATTTATTTTTCTCCAGGCCTGTACTATGATAAAGGATTAGAGAAAGAAAAAGAAAAAAAAAAAATATTTTCTTTAAAAAAAAAAAAATAGTATTAACAAACTCAGGTATTTGAAACACACAACAAACTAATATATTAAAAATTGTGGCCTGATGCCCAAGCTTGTATATTAAAAATGGAGGCCCGGACTAAGATATCAAATCAGCATTCAAATACACAAAAAAGCAGCATCTAGCCTACTATATTGTATTCAAATGCAGGGCTAGGCCTGTACTCTGATAGTCAAAAGCACAACAAAACTCAACTCAGATATTTTGAAACCCACAAAAACAACCTGTATGATATCTTTGTTTTATGTAGCAAAATAAGCTAGTACGAATAAAACTCAACTCAGAAGCTAGTACGATATAAAGGATTAAAAATAATAATTGAGGCCTATGCCCAAGCTTGTATATTAAAATGGAGGCTTGAATCAGCATTCAAATACACAAAGAAGCCGCATGGAGCCTACTATATTGTATTCAAATGCAGGGCAAGGCCTGTACTCTGATAGTCAAAAGCACAACAAAACTCAACTCAGATAAACCCATAAAAACAACCTGTATGATATCTTTGTTTTATGTAGCAAAATAAGCTAGTACGAACAAAACTCAACTCAGAAGCTAGTACGATATAAAGGATTAAAAATAATAATTGAGGCCTATGCCCAAGCTTGTATATTAAAATGGAGGCTTGAATCAGCATTCAAATACACAAAGAAGCCGCATGGAGCCTACTATATTGTATTCAAATGCAGGGCTAGGCCTGTACTTTGATAGTCAAAAGCACAACAAAACTCAACTCAGATAAACCCACAAAAACAACCTGTATGATATCTTTGTTTTATGTAGTAAAATAAGCTAGTACGAACAAAACTCAACTCAGAAGCTAGTACGATATAAAGGATTAAAAATAATAATTGAGGCCTATGCCCAAGCTTGTATATTAAAAATGGAGGCCCAACCTAGACTCCACACACAATCAGCACTTGATTTCCCATGCAGAGGATAATTAGACAAAGTACTTTTTTTTTTCCTTCCCCCAAAAAATAAATCTGACTATCTATTAATGTGATATTACCTCATAAATAACCTTTGTAGAAGTCTAAAATTCGTGGTCGCCAAATGTGGTGTATCACAAAATTAATATATATATATATTACACAAGGTTCGTCTACATTAAAAGGTATTTATTAAAAGGCAACAACACAATACTATAAATGTATCACAAACCCACAGCCCAGACCCACGGAGCAACAACCCTTTTTAAATCTATCTACCTATATATTAATCCCCTTCCCCAAACGCTTGATCTCACCCACGGTTAGGCCATCACCATCACCATCACAGGAAGAACAGGAAGCAACAGCAGTTTCCTGCATAGTTGCATCACTTCCTCCAGCAATTGTGGGAGGGAAGCAGAGACTCCCAGCCCTCCCACCTATACCTGTTTAAGGAGGTCCAGAATTACCATGCAAGGAAGACAAGTTACCACAACCTCAATCTCCCTCATTCCCCAGACACCCCTATCTCATCCCCCTCATTCTCCAGATCACACCTCCCATCTCATTCCCCTTTTATTTTACAGACCCTCCTTCCCCCTTATTCCTCCGACCACAACCTCTATTTCCTCTCATTTACCACACCATGCTTCCTCATCCCATATCTCTCCTTCATCATTTATCAAACTCTTCCCACTTCTGCTCCTATCCTCCTCATTCCTCCTCTCTTTATGTCCCACTTACCATCAAATCCCCCTTGTCTTCCTATCTCCCCTTAAATTCCCACAACTAATCCCTTATCAAATTGCTACCCTTAAATGACTCACGTCCCACACTCTTCCCCCAAACACCTCCTTTCCCCTATCTAATCCCCCCTCACTCCCAGTCCCCCCCCCAGATCATCTGCTGGGCACAGCCAGGGCAAGGAGTCTGCAGTGACATGGGGGGGGGGGGGTAAGAGATAGATGGTCAAACAAAGGTGTGTTGAGAGCTGAAAGACAGACACAAGGGATGCTGTTAAAATATTCAAATAGAACTAAAAAAAAAAATGTATTGTGCATATGTATCCTCCCCATCAGCTTTTCAGGCATTATAAGCTCAAATTAGCATTTTAAGCCAAACTATAGTATAAATGAGCAGCAACAACTATGTTAATTATCATTATTAATGATTCACTGCAAAGAAAACAGGCTAGTAAAAGATATCATACATTTTAATGCCCTTTAAAATAAAATCAACTTGCTGTAGTAGTACATCCCTATAAACGTATAAAGCAGATATTTTGGTAAGGAATCCATTTTGTTCATTGCATTCATGTGGCTCTTGATGTTTAAGTTGCACCCCATCATTGTGTATTAGAGGTCCAACTCATTCAGTGACATTTGAGGAGTAAGAGGAGACTGTGCAGTCAACAATGCCACTCCCTAGAGATGAGCAGAGGGAACATAAGAAAATGTAATGATTCATATATTTATATAATTAGACTAATAGGGCATTCATTATGTTGCAACTCATAGCTTTAAAGGTCCATGAATTGAAGTAACCACTATAATGTCTCTTTAAGGATCACTTTGTTCAAATAAACAATATCTATGCCAAGTGTTATAGCTTGTTCTATCAAGTATCCCCAGACCACTGTAGTCAATTTGTTTTTGTATTGTGTTTTGAATAATTATATCATTACATTTTGCAACTCTTACATACAATTATCCTTTACTACATGACTCCATGTTGCTTTCTGACTTTCTCGGGAAGTTGTGTCATTGTAAACCAATGAACATCTCAGAGCACACTTCTATTGTGCAGACAGACATTTCCTGTGTATTTAAATTATCATCATACCTCAGCAATCATAAATTAAAAATCTGATTGGCTTACTATAGAGCTACTCTATAAAAATCCTTTATTTTGTACAGCTTTTCAATTGAATGAATGTAAGTGTAAATGGCATTTTATTGGAAGGTATTGTTGATAATATAACGCAGTATAGCAATGCACAAACAATACCCCAAATTGAATTTTCTTTTGAGATTAACAATACAGGATCTTGAAATGGGAAGTTTTGTCTTATCTATATAACTGAAAAACAGAATGTGCTACTGTACAGCTTATCATAGTATGCCTGTATACAATGAACAAGTACAGTATCAAATTTAGCTTACATTGTTCCCAGGTAAAAATCTTGTTTAGATAGCTTTGCCTTAGGAAATCACATTTAAAGTTTGTTTTGTTGCTTTCAAATAAAGTTTACACCAAAAAACCCAATGTAATAGCTTCTTGTTTTTCACAAAAGCATCAGCTTGAGGTTCAGAAGCTGCAGTGCCCATGGCTTATACTCATTTAACAGAAGTGATTGTATTGAATGTACACGTCGTCTACTTAAATTCTTTTGAGCATTTGGTGTACCAGAAGTTATTGTACTGAATGCACACTGCATCTACTTTTTAACAATCTGATGTGTAGAATCTTTAAAGGTTTTAAATTCTTTATTTATGCATTAACTTTTATATTGATAATACTAATAACTCTGCTATAACTATCTATCTACATATTTGTATGCCTGTATTTTCTTCTCTCTTGCCAGAAAAGTTATTTTCTCAATATTTTACTCCAGAGCTTAAGGTGTGATTTACAATTTACAAGTGTCATTCTCAGTTCCTGACCTGCCTGCATGGATGTAAACAACAGCTCTTGCTTTTTATCTAACAGTGACTTCAGAGTAAAAACTGTAGATCAATTATGTTATCTGTAACTTTACTGTAAATGGATTTTAATATATTTAGACAAAGCTCGCTCAAATCGTAACTGTAAGAAAGATAAATAATTGTAATTTGAATATTGTATGTGTACTGAGTTTTTAAATATTATTGCATGTGAATATTTATGACTTGCCAGTAAGAGAACCATTTATTCTTCACGCAAATACCCACAGTAATTACATGACTGTTATATTCTGTACCCTCTACATTTTAGATAAAGCTACAAAAATACTTCACAAAAGCAAAGCCTGACTGACTATAATCAACAATCTCTACCATTCATATTTGGCTTATTTTTATTTGTGTTTTTCCTGCCTACTGTTGAACTGGCTGATTGTCCATGATCTTGTATCAATTAAGTTGTACTGGTGAACAAGCACACCAATAAGATACCCCAAGTACAACCATGGGGGCCAATAGTAAAACACTGCATGCTTGCTCCTAACAAGCGAGCATGCAGTGTAGCTGAGAAGCACGAGATGAAGCTCCTCTGTGTGGCATTGTTTTTGGTCACAGCTATTTATGATGGCATGTCTCATGAGATAGAATAGGATGAAAGGGGAAGTCTCTAAAAGGTGAAGATAATTCACTCTGGAGCCTCTTAGAAGTAAGTGAAGTGTAAACGCTGTCCTTATATTCAGGAGGATGACACAACTAGTTAAACAGTTACATAACACAAAATATGTCTAAACACACCCTTTAATCTTTGAACATACCCATTTATTTTAAGATAGGATTGTACTCTTTATGTAAGATTGCTATGGTAATCTATATAATCTAAGATGATTTCACAATTTAAGATGTCAAATAATAACTGAGCATATTTAAAATGTATGGTAAAGAAATTGGGTTAATCAAGGCTAAACAAGGTTAAGTGGGCATAAGTTGTCATTATTTTCTATGGATATACTTTAACCTTGTTTTATATATTGTCTCCATATAATGCATTCGAAGTAGAGATATTTAACTCTTTTACTTTATTTAACCCCACTTGGGGGGTACTTATTGTACCCCCGTGGAAATTGGTTATTTTTTTTATTTATCGCGGGTCCTTTAAGGACCTTTAAGGTCCTTTCAGGACCCCCAGCAGAACATTTTACATTTTAGATGCAGAGGGGGTCCCGATCTGGACACCTGCTGCAAGGGTTAATGTAGGGACACTGTGGGGGTCCCAATGGTTACTTAGAGTACCCCTGCGGGAGTGGTTAACTATTTAACTGCCGCAGGGCTCCCGATCCCTGCAACATGGGGATGTATTTGGGGAGCAGACGGGAGCTTTAGAGGCCAGCATCGGGGCTGTTTCGAGGACACGTATGGGCTTTAGTAGCCTGTGCAGGTGCTTTTTTGGCCCATAGGATCCTCGTTGCAATTTGCGAGGTACAAGCTTGCACGCCATGGATTTAATACTTTGCTCTCCTCTGAGCTGTTTTTGTGTGTTAGAACGTGACCTGTGCACGGCCCAGTGGGTATGTCCGTATGACACTTTGGGCATAACTCGCTCCCTGAATAATTTATTAGGCACAAAACACTTCTTGAGCCCGCTAAGTAAATAATTAGACACAACCACTTTTGGGGATATACTGGCCACAGCGTTTATTGGTAAACCCAAGTTCACATAATAATAACAATACCATTAATTAAGTAAACATAAACAAGAGAGGGGAGGAGCCTTAACCGAGAAAGTACACTCTGCGACCTGAACCCTCATCCAGGCCCTACCGTGATGGAGCATTCGTACCCCCGTAGGGTAGGATCACACCCACTTTACCACTGACCCGGCGACTCCCCTCACCACCGCCCGCTGTGACAACAACAAATACAAAACATCATAATACAACCTGAAAAAATTAAGACATATCACAACTGCTAATGACGTAAACAGATAAAACTCAAATACTTGACTTATTATATTTCTTTATTTTCCATTTATATATATATATTTTTTTTACCATAAACACATATTTTCCAATTTTCCATAAATAAACACATGATTTTCACATTTACAATAAATTAACACCAATGCTCCAAATATTAGGGATTGGTGGGTGGGATCTAATTTCTTGGCTAGCTGGGGGCATTATGGCCAAATTGCACCAAGTCCTATTGGTGGCTCCGCCCCCAGCTAGCCACCCCCTCTCTCCCATACTCCCGGGCCTGCCAGGTCACGTGGCCCTCCTACCAACCCCAAGAGGCCTGGGGAGGTATACAGCGCGTCCACAATGGAGGCTGTTAGCAACGTGCGTGGAACGTGTTAACAGGGGAATCTAATTTAATATGGCCCTAGGTTTGGTGTCTGACAATCTCAATATCTTGTAGTTTCAGTATTCAATAAGAATGAAAACTGAACCGTTCTCAAAGCATTGTTTTATAAATGGGGAAATGGAGATGCATAAATATATTGTCAGATTGCTTAGCAATAGGTTGTGGATTTCCCTTGTTGTCATTATGTAAGGTTCTGCTTGAATAAAAGTAACACATTTTGTTTGAGCTATTTTACAGGTAATGTTTTGTTCAGTGTGATCTCCAGACATAGAGCTTAATTACATGGCTCTTGTAATAAACGGTGCTATTGACCATTCCACGAGAATTCAATGTGTGTCCCCTGACATATAATACATGAATATGTGTGGAATTGTTATATAATATGTATTCAAGTGCAATGTTCATGTTCAATAATGAAAACTATTATACATATGTTGTAAATTAGTGTGTGATTATTAACACCTTAAAATATAACATAATGTTCAATACATTGGTAGCACAATGAGTGCTACCAACACTCTGAGTATGCTAACTTATTCTGGATCACTCAGTGTAAGCCTAGGTGCATGACTACAATCAATATCATACAATTATGCATCTGACCCCAAGCAAAGACAACTTGAATACACAAATCCAAACATTGCAATCCTGGATTGTTGGCAGCAATTACAGAACAATTGTAACCATCACATGTCATTTGTATGTGCACCTAACAATCCCCCATTTCAAAATAAAGAGTCAGATACAGCCAATCAGTTTCAAAAGTGTACTCAACAATTATCAATTTACAAGAAGCATGAATATAATCAGTGTGGTTCAAATCAATCCTAGTGGACCATGAGGCTGAGATAAAATAAAATGTAATACTAGAAATATGCATTGCACTTGCCTGTTATATCTGGTCTGTAAACCAGAAAATATATACATTTAGAGAAGGGATGCTCAAATAATTAAATTCCTAAAATTGAACTAATAGTAATAGTGCATACATCTACACATTTTCTTCATCTGGGAGGTACATCAGAATGACTTTCACCTGCAATAATGTTATCATATTCACCTACACACAGCAAGTGTCTTTGAAACATTTAAAAATAGTATGACACAGCTCTGGCAAAATAAAAAAGGGTGAGGAGAAAAAAAGGATGGATAGGCAGTTTACATTACACAAAATAGGAGCACAATATGACTGATATGTCAAAGATACAATTGTAAAGTCCATTTGAGGAAATTATGTTTAGAACGTTTAGAACAGATCTTGATAGTAGAATAACTTGTATTCTCCTCCAGATTTTGCATTTTTGAGCTACTTCAACCACAAAACTAAAATCAGTAATCAATACACTTATTTAAAATATATCAATAAAAATATATAAATATACAGCGCTACTATGCAAATTTAGGTTTGCTATAAACCCACTCCTAACCTACGCGTTTCATAAATCTGCTACATCAGGTTATGGATCATATTGGGGTGATTTTTTTCCACCTAATTAGCTTACCTTAAATAAAAACGCTATACTGTATGTTGCTGTTTCTAAATTATTTTCGGTCGCCTGACCCTTGTGAGTGTGATATTAACTTCTTTGTCTTCTCCTATTCTTGTGTAACTGTATTTGCCACTCTTAATATTCATGGTAAGAAATGTAAGAATCCGAAAAGCTTCCTTTTTGACATGAGATTATATTTATAAGAATTGCTAAACTTAATGTGCAAGGTTTCCAAACCTACTATTTTCTATTTTGAAATTTCCTTATGCTGATGAGTATTAAAATGTACAGGTACACCATGGTTTTCTTAAATCTTATTTTAAATTTCTAGTAGCAAGTCCTACATATCGTAAACCACAACCACATTCCAAAAAATATATTGTGTGGGTGGAGTTAAAGTCTGTGTAGGTCTTCAGATAATGTACTTCATCACCAAAGCTGAGTATAAATATTTATATAATAAAAAGTACACAATTCTTTATTTTTACCACATACCAAAATTTTACTAAAATATAAAGTTAGAAAGGAAAGGGTATAACTTATAAGAATTAAATTAACCATACTGCTCACTCTGCCTCCCTGGTCTGTCTCTCTGGTTTCCTGAGCCCACTGCCTCATTTCCACAGCTTAGACACAATATTGCTCACTCTGCCTCCCTGGTCTGTCTCTCTGGTTTCCTAAGCCCACTGCTCCACTTACACAGCTTAGGTATTGAGAACTGAAGACTCCTGCTACATTTACTGATTATTAATAATCATATTACAGTAAACTACCGATTATCTGGCACTCAACCAAACGGGACTCTCAAGCAACCAGCGCCTGCGTCTATTCCCAGGCTAACAAAAACTCTCACTTAATCGGCATTATCCGGCATCCAAATTATTTATTTTTTAAAACAACTTTACTTTTTTCTCTTCTTTTTTTAGCTTTAAATTACTTAGATTAGATAGCAGTAGCTGTTTAATGGATAGTTTAGGGTTTTTATAAGGGGTTTAGGATTAGTTAGGGCTTTTAAAATAGGGACACTCAAGCAACTGGCAACTACACGTATCTGGCAATAGGCAATCCCTGTGAGTGCCAGATAATCGGGAGTTTACTGTATATCTGTTATTATAACTACTGATATGGTTAGTTTCCCTGGATAAAATTGTGTACCTCTGTAATTCTTTGTAACCTCCCCCCACTATTTGCATATCCTGTGCTTATAGGCTTTAACTAACACATTCTAAAGCCATTTTGTTCTCTTCCAGACACCATATTGCTCACTCTGCCTCCCTGGTCTGTCTGTCTGGTTTCCTGAGCCCAATACCCTCCCTCCCAGCCCCTCACCCGCCCACCACTGGTTACTCCTAATTTATTGATTTACACTAATAATTTACAGCTGATCAATTAGCAACATCTGCTAACTAGTCATATTAATCCTTTACACAATGTTTCCTCTTGCCTTCTTGTTCCTCATATGCCCCTGCCTTTTCCTCAGGCTCTTATTTTCAACTGTTCCCCTTCTTTTCTCCAACATAGCCATCTCACCTTTCATACCCTCCTTTCCTCTCTTATGCTCCCACAAGCTACTTTTAGCTAAACTGTGTTCAAATTGTGTGTCTCTGGAGTTTCCCACTTGCAGTTAACATTATTCAACCATTAGGGGCAGATAACAGATTGCATACTAGAGCCATTCACTTCACAATGACTTTACATCAGATCCCCTCCCTCTCCAACTGATAAATAACCTTCTAACTTTTCACACCTTCCTACCTATGTAATGCTCACTTTCTTCCTGGACCTTGCTATTCCTTGTCTGCTCCTCTCCAGCTCTCTTCCTCTTAAATACCCTTTAGATTGTAAGCAGTGAGTTTCCATTCTAGTAAGGTGCTTTGTATAATCTATTTGTATAATCTATATTTCATTTTTATTAAACCCTGTACAGCGCTACATAATATGTGGGATTTAACCAAATAAAATATAATAATCATAATAATATTAATATTAATAACAAAGCTAGGAATAAGAGCCTTCTCCTAAAGAGAACTACTATAATACATGTAAAAGTGAAGAATAAGAAACATAATAAGAATAATCAACCTAATACATATAATTTCTCATTTATAACCTAATTCTCCTAGAAGACAGATTAGTAAAAGTATAATTAACCTCTACCGGTAGGAAATATATTTTCAGGATAAATAAATAATTATGTATTATGGTATACATTAATATATTTTCTATCAAATGATCTATTTAAGAACTTTAGAATATTGTGTTATCAAATACATTCTGAGGTCACAGTAATGATAAATGATGGTATTCATCAATATATCTTTATCTAAAAATCTATTTACTGTATCAGTATTGCTCATTAAATATAAAATTAAATTATTAATTATTCATTTTATCCTCTGTAGCACTAAATAAAAAAGGCACAGAAAAATTCACAACTATAGAAAACATGTTTCTATCATAATGAGAAACTCTTAAGTTTGGAGTAATTTACATACAATCATTAGATTTTAACTACCCTGAAATAAACTGAATTAATGAGACCAGGAGTTCAGCAGGTTCTGGAGTACACTAAGAGATCATTATATGGCCCAGGTTATACAAGAACCTACTAGAAATGAAGCTATCTTGGATTTAGTCATCACAAATAATACTGATATAGTATCAAATGTTGAAATAGTGTAACCTTTGGGAAACAGTGATCATAACACAGTCTCATTTGAGATTGAATTTTAAAAAAAACTTTAAGGGGTGCCCAAAAACTATGAATTTTAAAAGGGCAGATTCTGACAGTCTAAGAGCAGCAATACAAAGTATAGACTGGGACAGAGAACTGACAGGTAAAAATACTGAACATAAGTGGACAACATTCAAATGCTTACTAAATATACATACTTATCACCATATACCATGTGTAAATAGAAGTATAATAGTAAATCACAGTCCATGTGGCTTAACAATGACTTAAAGATGAACATGATGATTGCAATGTGAAACAAGCTGTCTGATAATTAGTGATCAGGAAAATGCAGATGAGCTAAATAGGTTATTTTCTTTGGTATTCACAAGGGAGGTACCAGTGGTTGGGACACTGCAAAAAAATGAGATTAGAAAAAATGAATGTTAACAAAGCCCCATGTCCTGATCGAATACATCCAAGAGTACTGAGGGAACTGGGCTCTGTAATAGCCAAACCATTATATCTATTTTTTCAAGATTCACTCAACACAGGGTCTCTACCAGATGACTGGAGAAAAGCAGAGGTGATACCTATATTTAGGAAGGGAGCAAGAACAAATCCAGGAAATTATAGACCTGTAAGTCTCACTTCTGTAGTGGGAAAGCTTTTAGAAGGTATATTAAGGTATAGTATACAAGAATATGTCAATTTAAACAAGATTATAAGTAGGAATCAACACAGATTTATGAGGGATAGGTCATGTCAAACAAACCTATTTAGTTTCTATGAAGAGGTTAGTAGGAACCTGGATCAAGGCAACTCAGAGGATGTAGTCTTTTTTGCAAAAACTTTTGATACAGTGCCACATGGGAGACTATTGAGCAAACAAATGGATACAGGAATTGCAGTAAATATCTGCTCATGGATTGAGAGCTTGCTAAAAGTCAGAAAGCAAAGAGTTGTTGTAAATGGAACATACTCAGTTGGACTAATGTGGCAAGTGGGGTTACTCAGGGTCCAGTATTAGCGTGTCTTCTTTTTAACATACTTATTAATAACTTAGAAGTAGAATTGGAAAGTATTGTCTCCATTTTTGCTGATGACACTAAATTGTTCAAGGTAATTAAATCAGATAATGATGTACTTTCCCTCCAAAGGGATCTGCATAAATTAGAGAAGTAGGCGACTAAATTGCAGATGAGATTTAATACGAAGAAATGTAAATGCATCTGGGAAAGAAAAATAGCCATGCAGTTTATAATCTTAATGGAGCAAATCTAGGGGTATCTGATATTGGGATTTGGGAGTACTTGTGGACAACCACCTAGGTAGCAGTGCTCAATGCCAAGCAGCATCTGCAAACATTAGTAAAATATTAGCATGTATTTAGAAGGGTATAGAAGCAAGGGAACCAAATATAATTATCCCACTATAGAAATTCCTAGTATGCCCTCATTTGGAATATGGAGTACAATTTTGGGCACCACTACATAAAAAGGACATTGTAGAGCTGGAAAAATTACAGAGAAGGGTAACAAAACTAATAAGTGGGATGGAGGGGCTAAGTTATGAAGAAAGACTAACCAAATTAAACGTATTCTCTCAAGAAAAAAGGCATTTAAGAGGAGATATGATTACCTTATATAAATATATCCAAGGACAATACAAGGTTTTGTCAAGTGAGCTATTTGTGCCAAGAGGTTTTCCACTGACAAGAGGACATCCTTTGAGGTTAGAAGTAAAAAGATTTAACCTTAAAGAAAGGAAAGGGTTCTTCACAGTAAGGGTGGTTAATCTGTGGAATTCTCTACCAGAGGAGGTGGAGACAGCGGATTCAATAGAAAACTTTAAAAAGCGATTGGATATATTTTTAAATAAAAAGGGCATTCAGGGTTATCCTGGATAAATAGAAAGGGAGTATTGATCCAGGGAGGAGTCTGATCACCAGTATCTGCGGTCAGGAAGGAATTCTATATATTTTTTTCCCCTTTTGAGACAATCAGCAAAGTTTCACTGGTGTTTTTTATGTTTTATGTTTGCCTTCCTCTGGATCAATTACCAATTAACAATTAATTTGCATGTTGCAGATCAGAGGAGATCTAAAAAGATTGAACTTGATGGACTAAAAGTATTTTTTCAACCTTAATTACTGTGTAACTATGTAACTATTTCTAAATAACAAAGTAAGCTTAATTTAAAGTAGGAGATGTTTTTAATTTTTTTATATTTTTTTCACTAGCTACAAATCTATTAATATTCTACAAAGGAATTGAGGCCCAAGGGCACAGACTAGATATCAGTTGATAAAATACTCATATCTAATAAGAGTAGAGAATTAAATTCTCATAATAAAATACTCAAGGCCAACAAAATTAAGTGAATAAAATAATGAATCAATAAGACCACATATAATATATATATAAAAAAGCAAAATAAAAATCATAAATATCTCAAATAGAACAATTTAAAAGAGATGATATGTAGTAAGATAATGATAAAAGAAGCACAATAGATAATATATATTAGTATTTAACTTTATTAGAGGACATACTTGAATTACACAATTTAATATAGAATGTCACATGTAAGATATGATATGCTGGGATACAGAAATGTTATTGATTAAGTGGGAGGTTTGATATATTTAGGGTCAATCAGTGGAGAAATGAGCATGAAATAGGGGTTGCAAAGGTTACAGCCATGTTAGCGATCAGAGGAGGAAAGTTCTGATACTAGGGGCACCATTTCAAGGTAGCCCTGGTACATGGAGGTCATTTGAGAGTAGAAAATACAGTTACGTGAGAATAGAAGACACTGACAAAACAAGGGTCAGGTGACCTAAAAGAATTTGTAAACGACACAAAACAGCAATTATTAAAGGTATGCTAACTAGGTGGAAAATATGAGAAAGTGAATGAAAAAAAATATACATGAAAGCCTGAAATAAAAAAATTTTGTTGTTAATTACCTAAATTGTAATTAAAAATGTAAAGCTTCAACCAAAACTGGTTATAAAAATCCACATCACCCAACATGATCCATACCCTGATAAAGTAGACATATAAAAGTGTAGGTTAGGAGAGAGTTTATAGCAAACTTAATTTGCATAAAAGCGCTGCATTATTATACCTTTTTATTGTTATATTTTAAATAAGTGGCTTGATTGCCCCATTGTAGCACTACTAAAAGATTATATAAAACCTAAACCCTTATATTTTAGTAAATTCTCTGTTCCCTCATCTGGGGTGATGGGTTTTTTCTTTTTCTTTTTTCCCTTATAAGGATTATATGTAATATTTTATTTTGTGTTTGAGATTTTGCTGATATTAACACACTGCAAGATTAAACATCTTTCCCTGTATTTGTCAAAGTATATCATGGAAACCATAATTGTGTTGCTGTATAACAAAAACTCATTTTTGTGAGTATACTTTTTAGATTTTCATATATTGTGTTATTATATACTTCACCATGTAAGAGGACTCTATGCATTCTGTCTTTTTTCAGTTTGTACAGTTTAGTAAGATTTATATTTTAGTACTCCAATTATCATTCCTATTAACCATTATTCTAAATGCAGTACTGCCAATGCTGTATTAAAATGTCAAGTTTGGGGAAATTGTGGATACTGTCATGCAAGGAACTGTGGGTGCAGGTGGTGGTGCTAAAGCTGGTGGTGGTGAAATGGCAGCAGACTGATACCTTGGGTCTCCTAATAGGTACATGTAGGAGGAGACTAGATCTGTGGGAATAGGGGGGTTGTAGGCTAAACAACCATGGTGGAGGAAGAACCTGGTATTGGATCAGGGGCCCACATAAATGCCCCCCTAAATGCCATCTTCCTCTTACTGCGGTTGCTGGTCCTGTTGCACTGACAGAGGTGTAGAAGGAGAATAACATATATTTATTTTCTAATTCTCATAAGCATGACTTCAATCATTGCTTATATGTACAGCTTCACTTGTGTGCTGCATAGGCAGGCAAGAATTAGGAAACATCTTGATATATTAATATTACCCAATTATGATGTCATAGATCTGGAGATTGGCATATTGTACATTGTGATCTTGCAGATAAATCCATTGATTGGGCTTACAGGTATGTTAAGTATGTATTTGTCACACTATACAGATATGGCCTTTTGGTGTATATTATTAGAATCAATATGGTATTACACATTTGTTGTGTTGGTTTCAGGGCAAATTAGACATTTATGGTCATTAGCTACATTGCATATGTGATATTTCATTTGCAGCTGAGTTATAGAGCCATTACTGTGTGTAATGTAATTAGGAGATGACAAAAAATATTACAATGTCTATGATAATACATTTTTATTTGGTTCACTATCAATTTATAGACAAGGATACACGTTTGAAGTGTTTATTAAAACAATAGTTAAATTAAGAACAAGCAATTATATGTTCAAAGCTCATGGAAATAATCCACATTCAAATAGGTTACAATCAGTGAGAAGTGTACAAGGTCTTTTTTAAACTTGGTTAAAAATCTAACACCTATTCCACAAAATATATTTGGTATAAGCATTTATTAATATGGCATATTCAGAAATGACAATCAACATAATCTATGAAACAGCATATAACAATATCAAGTATAAAAAACCTACATAGCAATCAAAATATACAGAACAAGTTGAAAACTACTTATGTAATAATGTAAAAGTCTTACCAAATTTGAACATAAATCAAATATGTATAGCACAAAAATAATATAAAGCCACTCAATATAATATATAGATATAATAGTATGTAGTATGACAAACTATTTGTTTATATATGTATTAGGTTATACCATGAAGGGTTTCATAACATAATTGAATAAACTTAATTTATCAAAGCAATTAGCCTGTTTTTGATAGATTGGACCCAAGGAAAAAACATTTATGGATTGGTAATCATATCCAGATTATGACATCCAATACCTTATTTCAGGTTGTATCCACTTTATCGATTTTAACAAAAAAATTATGCCTGGAATATCTCAAGTCTATTATAAAATATGATAGAAAATACAGCTATACTTTAGTAATTATCAGGTTGGAGAGTAGACCCTGTCTCAGTAGGACTCCTTCTTAAGTTTGGTTAGAAGTAATCCCTTTGGGTCTTCTTTTTGGAAAACGATTAAGCAAAAGTAGATATAGTGAATAATAACAGAGAAGAGAGAAAAGAAAACAAGTTCTCCCAGAGAACGACAGAGTGAGAGCCCCCCTAGCCCATTGTCCCCTTAAAAGCTACCTTCTATCTTCTCATACTCCCCCCTTTGCAGTCAACTGGCTGGATTTTTAACCAATGGCCATAACCTCATGCCAGGTTTGTATATGAATGCATAATTAAAATGTATCAATAAAATGGTGAATAGATATATTTATGCCCACTGGAGTGCAGGCTTGCTCCATGGCACACCCATGACATAATATGGAATATTCATGTTGACCTTCCCAGTCATAATCTAGCCACATTCATTTTTTTTTATGTTGGAATCATTAATTGTCTGCTATCTGCACCTGTTAGATAGTGCTTGGCTGAAACAATGGTGAATTGAAGAAAAGTGTAGGCCTTAGTAAATGTATTATCAACATGAGACTGTCTTATAATCATGTTTCAAGGTTGCCCATTGTACAAAACTATTTAGCATTCGCATGCCTCCTGCTTGAGAGAACTTTTAATAGACTCTTTAGATTGTAAGTCTGCAAGTTTTCATTCTTATGTGCTTCCTCTCTTTTCTGTTTTTTTTTTTTTTTCATTTTGTTATTGTTTTGACTTGTACTTACTCCTGTATAGGGCTACAGAATATGTTAGCACGTTACAAATAATAAGAATAATAACAATAATAGACTTCGAAATATATGTGTGCAAAAGGAAGATGATTAACCCTTCATATGAGGAATGGCCACATGGTATATATATATATATATATATATATATATATATATTAGCGAATTGCCCGTCAAAAAATGACTGCAATCAAATCGTAAGGTAGCTAATGCTGTTTGGTGTGTAATACTAAAATATATAATATATTAATACTTTACCTATTTTGAAGCATTGTGATGAAGAGCTGACAATCTGTTTTGATGTTGCTGCAGCATTAGTGGTGTCGAGCTGCTGTGTAAGCATGATGAATGTGTGCAGTGTAACTGTGCGTGCGCGAGACGAAACCGTTAGCGTAGTGGTGTACTTCCGCATTGGCGTAAAATGGCGGGTTATCTGTGTTATGCGTCTTTGCGGATTATCCGTCGGTGCTTCGTGGTGTTTTTCGAGTTTTGTGTGTTGTTTTGCGAGTGTGTTGTGGTGTTTTACGTGTTTAGAGTGCTGTAGCCTCGTTTTCGTTTTTTTCGTCGGCCATTTTTTCTCTCGCTTAGCGATTTCATTAGTGAGTAAAGTGTTTTATTTTTATTGAAATGAATGTGTAACTTGTTTTTTTGAGGTGCTGGATGGTTCCTCTTGCTGTAGGTAAGTTTTTTATGTGTGTGTTGTGTGTATTTATTGTGTTTGAAATGTTTGTATGTCGGCGTGTTGCGTCCGATGGTTGCGAGGTCGTAATGTGTGGTAACGTGTCTCGTATGGTGTTTGCGTGTGTAGCCTCGTTTTCGTTTTGTTCGCCGGCCATTTTTTCTCTCGCTTATCAAAGTTTTTATTGTGCAAACTCTTTTATTTTGAGTGAAATAAAGGTGTAAGTTGAATTGTTGAAGTCCTGGATACTCCCTGTTGCTGTAGGTAAGCTTTTTATGTATGTGCTGTGTGTATGTATTGTGTTTTTAATTTTGTAATGTTCGCGAGTTGCGTCCTAGTGTTGCGAGGCCGTAATGTGTGTGAACGTGTGTCGTATGTTGTTTGCGAGTGTCGTAATGTGTGTGTCGTGCTCTTTGGGTTGCGACGTGAAGTTTGCGAGGTCCTCAGGTGCTGGCATGGAGCGCCTACGGCGCTCCATGCCAGCAACTGAGGCCCTCGCTTCTCGAGGGTCCTCAGTTCCTGGCAAGGAGCGCCTTCGGCGCTCCATGCCAGCAACTGAGACTCTCGCCCAGTGCCCTACGTGAGCCCGCAGCGTTAGCAACAACTCGTACGCTCACAACTATATATGTGATATACTGTATATATATATATATATATATATATATAAAAAAAAAATATATATATATATATATATATATATATATATATTCACAGTGGTTAATAATAAACAATCAAATAGCAAATAAAGCAGAAGGTGTAAATGATCTTTTGTATTCACAAATGTCCTGACATGTGGAATACAGGCCATATCAGTGAGTAGGTGTGTATGTTTTGTGAGCATGATTGTTGATGGTGTTCTCCTTGCCTCTCCTATCCTCATCTCAGGGAAGATAACATAGAAAGGAGTTAAGGCCTAGTAAAAGTGTATTTAATTTTATATGATGGTATGTAGATTGTGAATATCTTGCTTTTGAATTTGTGTATAATAATATATAGAGACAAAATTGCCCTACTCTCTCTAGAGTAAACTTCTATTCCCTCTCAAAAAGAAGCTGGCCTAATCTCCAGGGATCTGTGTGTTAGCTTATGCAGCATGGCTCAGTCAATGTTAGAGTGTGAAACAGGCTTATAAGCACTTAATGCTGCAATTTGTACTGTGGTCCTTAGCTCTAAGCTACTTACATATCATGTAAGGACTCACACTCTGTTTCTGTTCCTACAAGAAATTGTAGGCATGTAAAAGGTGTAGGTGTGACTGGACCTGTGGACATTTTTGGAGGGCCCTGTCTGGGATGAAAAACTGAAGACCACAGCATCGCTGGAGGGGCATTTTGGCAAGGTAAGTGGTGTAATTTACCCTTTTCTAGTTTTAGTAAGGATGGTTGTTTTTTTAGATGTAATGTAGGGTTGTGTTTTAGTGTAATGTAGGGTTTTTAATTTTCTGTAATGTGTTTTTTATTTTATATAATCTGGGTATTTAATTTGATGTACTCTAGGTTTTTTTGGAATGTGGTATGTTATTTTCTGTAATGTATTTTTTTATTTTTGTGTAATGTGGGGATTCTTAGTTTGTGTAATTATTGGGGTGCTAAGGATTTTATTAGCTAGGTAGAGTAGGGGTTAATATGGTAGGGTAGAAGGGGAGTTAATAGGATAGGGTAGAGGGGAGGTTAATTAGTTAGAGGGGGGTTTATAGAAAGAAATTTGGTAGGAAAGGGTTAATAGTGTTTAGACTTTGTGTCATGAGGGTCCTGGAGGACCCTCATGGCACTTATAATGTTAATTGGGAGCATTAAGTAATGGGACTGATGTGGTTAATTAAAGGCTCATGAGGGTCTATATAGACCCCCATAAGTGATTTACCCCTGCTGCAAGGGGTAATGTAGGGACACTGCAGGGGTCCCGATGGGTCCCCCAGCATAGGGGGTTAATTTAATGTGCTGGGGGGTACTTGGAGTACTTCCGCGGCAGGGGTTAACAGTTTAGCTGCCGCGGGGGTCTCGATCAGGGGGGCTGATGTCAGGAACCTGCGGGGGTGTCCGCAGGCTTTCATCAGCCATGATGGCAATCTCCATTTGTATTGGCTATGTCTAATTGACTAATTGATCCTGTTCACGGCCGCATATCAAACATGTGGCAGACTGCTGCCCGTAGCTCGCAGCCCCTTCCAAATGAATAGCCCCATAACACAAGGGAATTTCAAGCCTGCAGCTGCTGCAGGCCTCAAGTTGCACTTACTGGCCTCCAATTTAATGAGGCTGTAGATCACCAACACATCACTTCACCACCCTAGCCATCATGGGATTTACAAAGGGAGCCCACATATTTCTCTTCTATCAATAACCCTCCTTTGGAAAAAGGAAAGGATGCTGTTTCACATGAGGAGATCTATGTCCCTCGAACTACCAGCTGGATACAATGACAAAATAAATGCCCTAATCTAATTAGTATTGTTTGTGCATTTCCACATCTTAAAGGGACTCTTTAGGTCATTTTTGTTTAGTTTTATATAGGTAACCTAATTAATTTTATCCTCCTAAATTTAAATTTCCTGTGCCATGTTTCACAACTATGACCTAAGAACACAGTCCCAGAGAGGGGCTTCACATTATTAGTGTCTCATATTGCTCTGATGTAAGCAAAACATGCTTTACATTTGAGCATGTGGTGGGCGTGGACTTAGGTCACAGTTGTGAAACATAACACACTACACATGATAGCGAACAGGAAGAAAGGAGAATTTTCCAGACAGTGATAAACTGTTGCTCTTGCTCCTTCTGAGTAAAGTAAATGTCCGTTTTATATAAAAAATTACATTGTGGAGGATACAGTTATTTAAATCACCTAATTATAAAATTTATTTAAATCAAATGTTTTAAAACATATGTTTTCAAAGAAACATGTGTCACAATTACTGATCTCTAGAAATTCTTACTAATAAAACCTAACTGCCATACATTCTCTTCAGATTTTGCCTTTTTAACCATAGTGGGGTATTTTAGAAACTCTTAAGTGGTCATGCATCACCACTTGCATTAGAGTATAAATATTAGGTAACACACAGACCAAACACTCTTAGTCATCCATCAGCACGGGGAAGATCAGAGAATTCACAAATAAATTAGACAAAAGGTTTCTGACCTTCATAAACCAGGCAATGGCTATAAAAGTAACTTCACACCTGAAAATACCCATCTCCACTATAAGCAGTTTCAAACAACTAAACAGCAATAAACCTGGCTGGAAGAGGGTGCAAGTGAATTTTACCCCCACTCTCAGTGAGGAGGACGGTTCAAGAGACAAAACATTCAGCATGGATCATAGTTGGACAATTGCAGGAGTTGTTTGCATCAAAAACTACAATTAGACACCACTGTTGATCTATGATTTTTTTGTTTTCTTCCAAAGACTATGGGAATCTTGTTAGGATACATGGAATGACATACTTCATCAAATACCAGGAGATTTTAGATCACAATCTTGCTGCCTCTTTCAGGAAGCTAACATTGGGTCATTGTTGGTTCTTCCAGTGGAACAATGATCCAAAGCATACCTCCAAATTCATACAAAAATGGTTCACTGACCACTAAATCAAGCAATCTCAGTGGCTATCCCGGTCCTCTTACCTAAACCCCATTAAAATCTGTGGATTGAGTTGAAAAAGTACATTTCACAAGAAGGGTTTAAAAACTGTGATGGATCTGGAGATTCTCCCACCTCATCCACCATTATAAGAGAAGAGCTTTTATTATGGCAAAGGCAGGGTGCACAAAATACTGCACAAAAGGGGTGTCAATAACCGTGACATGTATTTTTGAGATAATTGTACCTCACTGAATGGTTAGATTTTTCTCATGTTTTCAATGACAAATCAAGCTAATAAATAACAAGATTTTTTTTTTCCAAAGCATTCCTGGCAAGAATGCCAATCATAATACATGGTGCTGGACATGGCATCGTAATTACTTAATAATTTTACTAAAGTCATACTTGATGATTTAATTATACATTTAGTAAAAAATGAATTTCCTACAAATTTGATGATATGCTGTTGTAACACTCATTTCATGCATCTGTCGATATTTAAAACCTGTCAAAAAAAATGTATTAGCTACCAGAAAAAGTATTAGCATCATTACAAATTCCTAATTTTACAAACAAGTTAAATTTCTCTTCTGCAGCCTTAGTATTTCACATGCTGTATGCCATGTTTTAATCAAAAAGAAAATCGCCTCTTCTTAAGGCACGTTACATTTTGCTTCAGTTTTGCAAAGTGGATAGATCTGCAATTCAATCATGGTACATATTACATTGAAGTATTACAGGAATTGTATCCAATTTAACGCTCCCAGTTGGAAATTATAGACATATACATTGATTTCTTGCTTTCAAGTCTAATATTACACATAAACAGATCCCAGAGAGAGACAGATAATTTATGTGATGATGTATTTTGTGGTAAGATATGGAGAGGAATTGCTTCTGGCCTAAAGCCTATAGATGTTCAAAGCCATTTGCACTTTTCCCATTTCATAATCATAAAAACTGCTAGGATCCTGAATATTGATGATTTAATTCATAAAAAAAAATATTATATAGCATAAAGTATAATATTAGGCTCTCTAGTGATACGTTATTAGATTTTGCTTAAGTGGTCTTCTGGGATGATTATACAGTGAACAAACACAAAGTAATTAATGTCAATCACGATAAAGCACCTGCACTATAACACCATTAAAAAAGTGTTTCATTAAGATTTAGTTCAAGGGCAGAACACTTTATGGGTAGGCATAGTAGGACAAACTACTTAAATATTTAGTAATAAACATATGTCCTGATACTGAAACGCAATGCCAAATCAGTCGATGGGACACCACCCACTAAAACTATCTCATCAGATATCTATTTTGATCAACACTTATCTCCTCTTCCTAAGCATAATCAGCCACTAGATGAATGACAGCAATCCCCTTCCCTCACATCTTCACCCTAGCAGCCCTGTAAAAAGAAGAGACATCGGTGGAAGAACTAATTTCTCTGCATCACTTTCCAAATTATTATTTACTCTAAATGTCTTATGTCACTATCTGTCTGCATAGATTTTAGAGTCTGTTTCTGATTCTGGATTATTTTTTATACTTGTGTGCAGGTTTGGCTCTACAATACTGTATGGGTAAATTGATTAGCTGTTCAGGGTATCAAAATACGAATCAATCAAGGGTATAACATTTTGCACAGAACTTGCGCCTTGGGTCAATACAGAGCATGTTATGTAGCCTGCTCCAATCCAATGCATGCATTGGATTAAATTCTATTTGTACAACCTTTGCCAGTATTACATTGTCTTTTCCCTTAGTTTTCTTTTGTATTACTGTTATTTATTTGTTCATCAATACAAACAGAGAATAAGCTCCAGAAAATTATCAAGTCACATTTGTGATCATGGATGACTCAAGAGAAACTTTTGGACTCTTTATGATCCCTATTAACTGACTAAACTTGATGCCAGATAGTTAGTACATGACAGTGTGTGCTTATGTTTGAAATTATATTTGTGTGTCTATGGGCCAATGTGCCTCAGGGTAAAGTTTCTATGAATATCTAACAGTATCTTCATAATGTCTGTGTCTCATACGTATTCAAGTACAAATGCATGCACAAGCACACAGTGTATTTATGAGACATCTGTGGTAGAACTGAGGTGAGGTTTTAAAAAAAGGAGTGCAAGTTTATGCCAATGAGATCTAGAGGCTTAAAACTCAAGATCTCACATTTGTCCATATCACACATCTCGTAACTACTGAATATGATGTACACTGAGGATGTGGGGAATACCTTCTAAAATCCTAACTCTATTTAAGATTACCTTTATATTAATTAATTTGTACAAATCAAATCCATTTGCATGTAAAATCCTACTTTTTCCATAATGAGCGACGGAAAACCCATAATAATCTGCACATGAAATGTATGTTTATGCTACTGAATCATAAAACTGATGAAAAATGTATCCTCGTCAAAGCCCAGATTTATCAAAGGATGAGTATACTTTGGCACATTCATTTCATATATACATTTTATAAATTGCTGTAATACTCCACTAGTGTTAAGCACCAAAACCTGCAGAATTAGAAAGTGTCTTATATGTATTAATTGGCATATTGCTTCTCATGATTGATGCCATCACATATATAGTTGTGAGCATGCGAGCTGTTGCTAACGCTTGCGGGCTCGCGCAGCGAGCCTGTGGCCCTCGCAAAGCGAGGGTTGCAGTTGCTGGCAAGGAGCGCCAAAGGTGCCCCTTGCCAGCAACTGCGCACCTCGCAAAATTGACGTAGTTACGCAAGGAAAATATGAGACACGTTACGACCCATTACAGCCTCGCAAAAATCTGCCGCAACATGGGCACATCAAAACATGAAAAATACAACAAATACAAACAACAAATACATAATAAGCTTACTTACAGGAAGAGGGGGCACCCAGGACTTCGAAAACTAAAGTTACATCTCAATTTAACTCAAAATAAAAGAGTTTAGACGCTGAAAAATTCTCTAAGCGAGAGACAAAATGGCCACTGAAAAAAACGAAAACGAGGCTGCAGCAGTCTAAAGACGCAAAACACCACCAAACACCTACGTCTTTGTCGAAAAACACCTACGAGATTAAAAAGGACGCAACCCGCGCAACCCCAAAAACATTACAAACACAATAAATACAAACAACAAACAAATAAAAAGCTTACCCACAGTAAGGGGGGGCACCCAGGACCTCTGCAAGTGAAGTTACACCTCGATTTAAGTACAAATTTCGGAGTTTAGACACCCGAAAATCAGCGAGAAAAAAAATGGCCGCCGAACAAAACGAAAACTAGGCTAAAGAACCCTAAACACGCAAAACACCACCATAAACACGCAAAACACCATTATAAACACGCAAAACACCACCAAACAGCTACAGATATTACGAAAAAGTCAGACGACATAGAAAATGAAGGACGCTAAATCAGCCACAGGCACATACCACACATTAGCCGCCATTTTAGAACAATAGCTTATACAATGCGGAAGTACTAACGGATGAGCTAACGGATTTGTCTCGCGCACGTACACTATTACACTGCACACATTCATCACGCTTACACAGCAGCTCCACACCACTAATGCTGACGCAACATCAAAACAGATTGCCAGCTCTTCACCAGAATGCTTCCTGCATATATTACTTCAAAATAGGTAAAGTATATAACTTTATTAAACTATTATTTATTTTATTATTATACACCAAACACCATTAGCTCACTTACAATTTCATTGCCGTCATTTTTTGACCGGCAATTCGCTAGTATCTAATAGCTGTTTGTAAATCATATCTCATACTAGCGAATTGCCCGACAAAAAATGACGGCAATGAAATTGTAAGGTAGCTAGTGCTGTTTGGTGTATAATATTGAAAGATCTAATACATTAATAAATGAATATACTTTACCTATTTTGAAGCATTGTGTTGAAGAGCTGTCAATGTGTTTTGAGGTTGCTGCAGCATTAGTGGTGTGGAGCTGCTGTGTAAGCGTGCTGAATGTGTGCAGTGTAATACTGTGCGTGCGCGAGACGAAACCGTTAGCGTAGTGGTGTACTTCTGCATTGGCGTAAAATGGCGGGTTATCTGTGCTATGCGTCTTTGCGGATTATCCGTCGGTGCTTCGTGGTGTTTTTCGAGTTTCGTGTGGTGTTTTGCGAGTGTGTTGTGGTGTTTTACGTGTTGAGAGTGCTGTAGCCTCGTTTTCGTTTTGTTCGTCGGACATTTTTTCTCTCGCTTAGCGATTTTTTTAGTGTCTAAAGTGTTTTATTTTTATTTAAATGAAGGTGTAACTTGGTTTTTTGAGGTGCTGGATGGTTCGTCTTGCTGTAGGTAAGCTTTTTATGTGTGTGTTGTGTGTATTTATTGTGCTTTAAATGTTTGTATGTCGGCGTGTTGCGTCCGATGTTTGCGAGGTCGTAATGTCTGGTAACGTGTCTCGTATGGTGTTTGCGTGTGTAGCCTCGTTTTCGTTTTGTTCGACGCCCATTTTTTCTGTCTCTTAGCAAATTTTTTAGTGTCTAAACTCTTTTATTTTGAGTGAAATTAAGGTGTAAGTTGCATTTTTGAGGTCCTGGATGCTTCCTCTTGCTGTAGGTAAGCTTTTTATGTATGTGCTGTGTGTATGTATTGTGTTTTGAATTTTGTAATGTTCGCGAGTTGCGTCCGAGTGTTGCGACTCCGTAATGTGTGTTAACGTGTGTCGTATGTTGTTTGCGTTGCTCGTAAAATTTAGCGAGTGACGTAATTGGTGTGTCGTGTTGTTTGCGTTGCGACGTGAAGTTTGCGAGGGTCGCAGTTGCTGGCATGGAGCGCCTTTGTATGTTTGCGTTGCTCGTAAAATTTAGCGAGTGTCAAAATTGGTGTGTCGTGTTGTTTGCGTTGCGACGTGAAGTTTGCGAGGGTCGCAGTTGCTGGCATGGAGCGCCTTCAGCACTCCATGCCAGCAACTGCGGCCCTCGCTTCGCGAGGTCCTCAGTTGCTGGCAAGGAGCACCTTCGGCGCTCCATGCCAGCAACTGAGGCCCTCGCCCAGTGCCCTCGCTTCGCGAGGGCCTTGGCTCGCTGTGCGAGCCCGCAAGCATTAGCAACAACTCGCATGCTCACAACTATATATGTGATAGTAATGATTTTCATTTTTTTGGGGGGTGGGGCTGTATTAAATAATAGAAAAGCACAATTTTTCCTATATATGGATATACATGTATAAGGATAGAATAGTTACAATAATATTCAGGGTAGTGTTCAAATGGGACCTGAAAGAAAAGAGCGTAGGGTAAAAATTCACAAAGGCATGCTGTTAAAGTGGGTGGATATTACAATTTAAAAAAAATCATTGCAGTTCAAGAAAAAAGACAGTTTGTTAAGTATGTACTAAACTAACATTATTAGCAGCTGTGAAAGCCATGGACATAAAACATTTTTGGGGGAAAATCTGAAATTTTGAAGATGTTATTTAGAAGTATAGAAATCTAATTTTTTTATTGTATTTGTTACATCACTTTCTCAGAGCATGAGGGTGTGTGTTTTGGTTATGAGTGGAGAGTGGAGTCAGGGGTGAGGGAAGAGAGAGCTTTTGTTAAAATAATTGGATAAGAATTAAATTGACACCACCCCTCATCCCCCTCACTGGCCTAGAAACAGACTTCTTGTTTCAGGAAATAGCAGTCTAGACATATAAATGCCTTCTCACATAGGCATCTTCCACTTATGTATCATGTATTTCACCAGGACCCAGCAGTGGAATCAACATGTATTTTTTTTTATTAAAAACTAGCTACAGTATATTACTTTTTTCTACTTATGCACATAGTTAGACTCAAAGCTTTCAAGCATTTTTTCTTAATGGATTATTTGAAGCTTGAGCTCATTTGTTTGGCAAGATGGCAAACAATTTAAGAAATGTGCTAATATTTAATGCTATTTTTTGTTTCTAGTAGAATGGCGTATTTGATTTAATTATTGAACTGAGAAGGTGAGGTGTACAATCTATATCTAAAATTTTAGAATTGTTCCAAATGAATGGCAAGATTTTTACATGGATTTTTTCTTTTTCGGTATGCTATATAAATATTTAGTCATTTGAGCGCAATATGACTGGAGATACACAAAAGCATATAATATTTTGGCGGTACAAAATCAATATTGTAGGTAGAGTTAAAATGTGCAGGGTTAAGAGCTTGGGGGCATTTTTTTCTAATCTTTATAAATGTATAGTCTTGATAGTTTATGCATTGTTGTTAGGATTGACAGGAAAACTAATTAAAGCTGTATTAATCCATTAGTTTGCTACATAGATGTGAGTAGTCTAAAATGTGCATCATAAAAGCTTTTGCTGTGAATCTACCAAAATGTATGCAAATAATGTAACTTTACTGGGATTATATCCAGCATTACCAAAAGCTTTTATAGTACATTTGTGTTCACATTTGAACGTCAAAAACAAGTAAAAAAAATGTGTTTCCTGCCCAGGATTCCGAGAAATACAGTTATTGCACTGCATTCTGGGATCCTGCAAAGGGCCATGCACATGTGCCCACAAAGGTTTCGTTCTTTAATCCAAATACCATTTCAATCGTGGCTCCTTTTAAGCATATGAATGTTGTAGGATTATGCACAAGCCAGAAAACCTACCCACTGACAGCACTGTGTCAAAGTTACTGCTTCTCATCAGTGTGTGGACGGTTCCTAGCTTGTGTAGTAGATTTTGTGGGGAGGTAGTTTACCACAACAATAATTGAATTTGTAGTGGGCAAAAGAGCAACAGAAGCCCTCCACCATACAGTAGTACAGTAAATAAATAGTACATTTATGTTCACATTTGAATGTCTAAAACAAGTTAAAAAAAACTTGTTTATTCCCCAGAACTCTGAGAAATACAGTTATTGCACTGCATTCTGAGAACCTGGGCAGGGACATGCAAATATGTATATATATACACACATCTATTATTTCTAAATAGCAGCCAGCCCATCTCAGCATCCATCTCCACATAGTACACAGTCCTTCACAGCATCCATCTCTACAAAACACCCAACCCCTCTCAGAGCTCATCTCTATAGTCCTTGTTAGCAGCCATCCCTACACAGCACTCATTCTCTCTCAGTAACCTCACATAGCACCCATGTAATTTGCTCCTCTTTTCTCTGTTTCAGAAAAGGAAGGAAAGGCAGTGGTGCATTTCCCCACCTGCACTGGTAGCTTCACCCCTGGTGTGGAGGACATGTTGGACAATGAAAGCTTCCTCCTTGGCATCTCCACCACAGGTGATTCATTAAATCAACACCATGGGTAACCCTTACACATAAAGTGTAAACAATAAGAAGTTTGAAAATGGAAACATATCAACTGCAGAAACAATGCTTAACCAATGAAGAAATGTCCTGGAGGAGGACTATGTTCCTTTGTGGAGATCTGATTATGTGTATCTGTGAGACTCCCTTTTTTCAATGTTCTTTCTGTAAAGAATGCTGATTTCTAGAAATATGTGTACAGAGAATGAAAGGCATTATTACATTATTTTTCTTCTTATTGATGTTATCATTATTATTATTATTATTATTATTATTATTATTATTATTATTATTATGTTGTTGTTGTTGATTATTAGAGTGCCAGGAGATTATGTATCATTGAGAGTACTACAAACAATGGATAGATATTTACATAGTTTTGTTGCCAATTTGTTATGTATTTATATAAGTACTATGCCATCAGACATACATTACATTACTGCAAAATGTTTGGCCTTTTCAGATAATTTTCCTGGAAAAAATCTAGTATTCAGTAATAAGATAGTATTTGATAATATTTTTGTTCTCTAGGTTATATTGTTGATGACCTAGAGAACAAAGTTGTATTAGATGACTGCCTGTAAATATAAGAGTTATAAATCAAAAGACGACTAGATGGATGTTTTTGGTTTGTATCAAATCTATGAAAAAGTTGTTTTTGTAAGTGTCGTTTATGGCAGTCAGGCAGGAATGGAAAAGTATATTCTTCATCAAAAGATTGTGACGCTAGTTAGATCCCAACAGTAAAGAACAGATGTGACCCAAGAGAAAAAGAACATTAAAGAGCAGATGTGTCCTAAGAAAAAGAAATGTGAGAGTGGAAGTTAAGATGAAATTTGAACAGATGTAGAAATTGAACAGGTGCAGAAGCAGCATTTAGAAAAATATTGTGTAGTTCCTTTCTTATAAAAAAAAAGAAAACACACACAAAAAACATTTTCTGATCTATTTATGGATTCTTTGGGGCAGTAGGTTGTAGAGTACGAGTATGAAAGCTGCAGGGAGAACTGACTAAATTATGTTAAAAAATGCCACTTGTAAGGGACAAACAACATTAACATTTTGTCTTGGCCAAGACAAATGTCTTTAGCGGTCTCTTTATATAAGCAGAATAATCCATCAGTGGAGAGAGGAGAAAAGAGAAATTCCGGCAATGTTTATATATATATATATATATATATATATATATATATATATGTGTGTCCAGGTTGTTACCTAGTATTGTGGAAGGGATTCTTCCGGCCCGCCTGTTCATTATGAACCTCAGTTCACTTTTGAGTCTGTGCTTGGAAGGTGTTTCTCAGTGATTCCTTGTCTTTCTGGCTTTCACCAAGCGCTAGATTTGCAATTTTTTGGCCAATATCTACTAAGCAGTATCCTTGCCCATGTCTAAGGAGATGCCTTTTCATTGTCATGTGGCATTCAACAAGCCCTCATTGCAGATTTTGGTCTATATCTATTAAGAAACGTCCTTGCCTATGTCCAAGGACACTCATCTTTTTATTAATGCAAGTCCACATTGCAGATTCTGGCCCAGATCAAGTTGCTGTCATGCATTATTTCATTCATTCAAACACGTAGTTGCTCTCAAACATCATTCTGTTGAATGAGCGCTGGGTCTCTCTCATATATCATTTCATTCATTCGAAACAACAAGTCACTCTCAAACGTAATTTCGTTCATTTGTAATCAAGTCGCTTTCATACATTTAGAGACATTCTTGGCCCTTATTTCACATGACAATCTGGTCCTCTAAGCAGTGTAAGATCTTGGCAGCTACAGTCACATCAGCCACATACCTCAGCTACCCCTGCTTCAAGAGAGGTATGCAACCACAAATATATATATATATATATATATATATATATATATATATATATATATATATATATATATATATATATATTTCTTTTTTTTTTAATTTCCCATTCCTAAAAAAAATATTTGGTCTATTTCCAAGTGCATTGTACTTTGTCACAACAATGAATGCAATAGTAAATGGAAAGGAAATATAAAAACTGGGAGATGATTACACATTTAAATTCATTAACATAATTGCAGTGACAGGTTTGTTGTCAAGAGTGAAAGAGCTAATGTGGCAGATGATATATGCAGTAGTTACCAAGCATGTGCAGTTCCTGGAAAAAGGTAAGTGGAAAGTCCAATCTATTGAGTGACTTTTAATGTGAACAAAGGTAAAAACAAAGCAGTATCTCAGTGATGACATGCAGGCTTTACTTGAAGGTTTTTTTCTGAATAGAGTTATTGCTTTGCATTCTTATGCATATTAAAGTTATTTAACCGAATTTAAACATGGTGCTTTTAGCTAGTGTGGTAAAGTCATTCATGAAGGAAATATGGCATGATAAGTACATCTGAAGTATAATGTGTCCATTAAAAGTGGCACACAAGTGACTTCTAAGGTGTGGTACATGTGCTGATTTATCAACTGCAGACCTGACGATTATGAGATGGCATGGTTACTTGTTCTTGAAATATTATTAATGCAGTTGCTGTTTCATGTGCCTCTGGATGCTATTTCATCCTGCTTGAGTGAAATTATCATCCTATGACATGTCCCTGGATCTCATGTCTTATCAAACTCTGAACCCTTTCTTGGTCCCTGTTCCTGGACTCAGTTTGCTTACTACCAGTTCTGACATGACATAAATACCTCTAAACTATATACTAAACAGATCCTGGAACATATACCGGATCCTGATATTCCCAGCTAGAACAAAGGCCACTTATGTTATCAGTCTGGTGGTTGCCTTGCAACTCTCCATCCAAATAGTTAAGCTAAATTAATAGGGGAGAATAGGTTATTATTGCTTATCATTGTTTTTCTTGAACAGCCCAATTGATTACTTTAGATGGACCACTTTAATTTTGCCTATACACCAGTCAACGCGTCATGAGGAGAAGAACCTTAGCATAAGAGGAAAGCACTTCAGTCAATTTGGGACTTGTGAGCTATTTTGATGAGTGCCAATAATCTCTCTTGATGAGATCCTACAAATTACTGCTAAGTGGCCATCATCCTACCTAACTCAGCTGGGTCTATAGTAGATATAATCATTCTGTCAGGTCTGTTAGAACAATTTGTCTATATGGTATTTTTACATAAGTCGGAAGCACCAATTCAAAGTAGAGATGCCTTTGGAAACCTAGGGCCATATTCAATTAGAAGCCTATAGCGGCACCGTTAGACCTGCAAAACCTGCAGGCTTGAAATTTGCCAGAGTTACAGAGCTATTGCATTCAACCATGCTGCGACCAATGGGCTGGAGACACAAACCCGTAAACCATTCTTGTGCATGTTGCATGTGAAGCCCTGCACATGATCAATTAGTCAAACCCATAGTCAAACCAGTGGTAAAAGAGGTTGTCATCATTACATCACTGAAAAATGGGGGTTAGATTTCAAAGCCTTACAGGTTTCAATTACGAGATACGATCGGACCCACATTACAGAAATAATGCAATATTAATAAATCAGTAAATATGATATTCTAGTCCATGCGAGTTCCATTATTTGTATTAATACATTGATTGCCGGGATCGATATAACACAGAAACTAAACATAAAAAAAAAAATATTTATTAAAAAAAATTATATTGCAGATTTGCGAGCTTGAGAATGTTGTGCTATTAATTTTAATAACTAACATAACTTTCCCTTTAATTTTAAATACAGTAGTGTGTTGATATTTGCATTTACAGTGCTACGGATAGGACCCGTAGGCTTTTTGGCCCCATGTGCGGGGTTACGGGTTTGAACCGCAGTGGATTCGTAGTAATTTAATAGTGATTTGCGAACGTAACATTTATGTGCTTGACAGATCAAAGGTTTTGCAGCACAGAGTTCAGATATTGGAGGCCCGTAGGGCTTTTCCACATGTAGCCCGCAGATCATTTGTGGGTAGCTATACAAGGCCAATTTAATAACTGTAAGTCTAGCAGGCTCTGTTACGCGCTACGGGTTTACACGTTAGAGGAACTAAATAGGGCTGCTTAACTGTGGATCTTGAAGGAAATAGAGAGAGCAAGCAGGCAAAGTTCAGTAATGGCCTGAAACGCTTGTAAAGACAATATATCAGGAAAAGGAAATGGGCTAATGGAGGATTGTTGATACAGGTCAAAGCCTATATTAGTCATACAATATTAGCTTCTAGAAGCATACAGACAACCAGACAAATTATTATATTGATCTCAGAGGCTCACCTACTGGTTTCTTCTGTGTACTTCAATGAACCTGTGAGCTATACCATGTAGAGTCACCCAAGATGGGGAGGTCATAGCAGAGAGGTCAGGCAAATGGCGGTCCACTGGAGAAGGATTTGGCAACCCACTGCATTTTGTCAATAAAACCTTATAGATAGGCACAACCAGAGACATAGTGCTGTGGTCCATAAGGACACAGAGAGTCAGACACGACTTAATGACTGAATAAAAACAACATCTATTTACCATCATGGTAACAGTGATTATACAGCTGGTTTACTGGCAAAGGACACAAATAAGATCATAACTAATGTTTCACATGCGACCATACCCCCAATATATACAAATTACACACTACCATCACATATATTTAGTAGTTGTCAGCATTGTGGGCTTACCAAAAGTCGTTGGTAATGCAATGTTAAAACAGCGGACTCGCATAGTGAGCGTGCTACAACTGCTGCCCTCGCGAAGCCCGCAGTTGCGGCCAGGCAATGCACCATAGGCGCTCATCCCTACATCCCATGGGATAGGCAGCATGGGCTGCAACTGCGAGCCGAGATGTTGTGGCCCGGAACCACGAGGACCGCGGGACTACCTGTTTCCTGCCAGGGCAGGACTCGCAATGAGTGCCAGAGGCGCTCATAGCGAGGCCCCCGAGCCTCGCATCACCCCCAAAGTACCTGGTTCCTGCCAGTAGACAGTGGCTGCAATGAGAGACAAAGGCCTCCGAGGGCTCGCATCACCCCAGTGTCTCCTCCTACGTCCCGAGGGACGGGCAGTATGGGCTGCAACTGCGTGGTTAGCTGTTTGCGACCCATAACCACAAGGCTCACAGGACTACCTGTTCCTACCAGTAGACAGGGGCTGCAATGAGCGCCAAAGGCCCCCAGGGCTTGCATCACACCAGTGTCTCCTCCCTGCTTTCCCTCATTCTCCTCCTCCCTCCTCACCCTTTACCTCTCTCCAATTATCCCCCCCCCCTCACTTACCTCCAGCGGCTCCTGCTGCTCTCCATCGCAGGGGAGGGAGAGGGGGGAAGAGACACAGGGGAGGCAGAGGGGGAAGAGACACAGGGGACGGAGGGGGGAAGAGACACAAGGGAGGGAGGGGGAATGAGACACAGGGAAGGGAGAGGGGGAAAGAGACACAGCGGAGGGGGGAAGAGACATAGGAGGGAGAGGGGGGAAAAGAAACAAAGGGGAGGGAGAGGGGGAAAAGAGACACAGGGGAGGGAGAGGAGGGGGGAAAGGAGACACAAGGAAGGAAATAGACAGTGGGAGAGGCTGGCAATGAGCACTGAAAGTGCTCACATTGTGTGGCAAACTGCATTGCCAGCATTCAAATTGTATTGTTGTCATTTTTGATGGGCTAGTCACTAGTAATATATAATCAACAATCAGTATAACTCTGAAGCAAATGGAAGACACTCGGTTTGGGTGATGGCTAGCAGAGGGGAAAAATATGAAATGTGCTATTGCAGTGAAGACAATATCTAAGATTTTAGAGAGAGTTTGTAATGTACTCAAAAAAGGACACATGATAAACTCAAAATAATACTCTTAAAGCTAACACTGAAGCATTTAAAAACAATTACAATAAGCAAAATAAAAACGTACTAGTTTTCCTCTTCTATTTGGTTGCTGATGTGCAGAAAAGTATCCATGATGTCATTTAAATGATTCTGTTTACATTTCAATTGAAACATTAGGGGTTATTTAGATTTGATGCTGCCCTAAGCCTGTTCAGATTTGGGCTCCACCCAATGACCCAGATACTACTCCCCCTTTCCTCTTTTTATATCTCAATCATATGTTTACCACACACCTAACAGTGTACATGTGTCTATGTAAGTATACAGTAAGTACAAAAATACTAGGTACACTTACAGACAGAATATTCTCTGATTATATATATTTCTGTGTATATTCCATAGAATAAAATTGGCAATAGTCTGCTACCCCTTGGAAATATGATACCCTGGTAATATTTTAGATTGAAACACAGCATGAGAACCTAAATAAATACTCAAAAATATGTTTATTTTACTGTTCACATAGAGCCATTGTGGACCAAAACAATAACGTCCCATATTCCAAACAAATCTCAGGAAAATCTATAGAATATCTATGACCTTTTTTAATTTTTGACAATGTAATCACCACATAGAAAAATCTTAGATGTGTTAGCTATGCGAATGTCATCTGAAACTAACACATTTGGTGTTTTTAAGATCATATGCTAATCGATAAATCACTTGTGCATAGTAAAATAGTCAATAAACAGAACTATTACAATTTACATGGCCAAGGAAATCTGCACAAACAATAAGAAACTGTGTAGAATAAATGTTGCAGTGATGGCTTTTATGGTTGTGATTGTGTAGATAGAAACTTGCTGTTCAGTCAATGTCTCCTCACATCTCAGGAGGTTTGCTTTGCAGAAACCAAAATGGTAGATCCTACAGCAGCATTATTGTTAGCAGTATTACTAGCCTTTTTTTGTAACGTGTCAACATATTCCATAATGCTTTATAGGGTAGATACAAGTCAAAAACAATTATATCAAATTAAAGAAGAATGGAAGGCCCTGTTATTGAGCTTAAAACCAAAAATACAAAGTGCTTTCCATAAAGCACCTAACATGCTTGAAAACTCACAAACTTACAGTTTAGAGGGTATGTTATAGGTATAGAAGAGTTAGGTACAATTCAGTGTATAAATTAAGGTTAATGGAGATAAGATTATTTAAACAAATGCATTTTAGCTAAGTTTTAAAGGTTTTGAAGCATGAGGATAGTCTAGTGGAGCGAGGCAAGGGGTTCCAGAGAATAGGGGCAGCACGAGAAAAGTCTTTAAGAAGGGAAAGAGAGGACTTGATAAGAGAGGAGGAAAGAAGAAGGCCATTTGCAGAATGAAGAGGGTGTTTGGGAGAGTATTTTGAGATAAGAGCAGAGATATAAAGGGGTGCATTATTGTTGAGAGCTTTATACGTTAGGGTCAAGATTTTTTAAATTTGATTCTGGAGCCTATGGGAAGCCTGTGGAGTGACTGATAGAGAGGCGTAGTAGACACTGAGCATTCAGGTAGGTGGTTGAAACTATCTGCCTGGTAGGAAAATTGCAATAATAAAGTGTGAAATTAAACAAAAGATAAGAAAATTAGTACTGTTAAACAATTTGTTAAAGTGCTTACAATACAAATTTATATGTCAAAGTGACGCAGAAAAGATCCCAGTTTTGTCAGGAAAATATATATACACAAATATATAAATATAGTTGAAATTGGTGATGTTAAATAATTAAATGTATAAGTTTGTTATTTTGAGCATAAATTATTTATACAAATCCTCTCTCTCTCACTCTAAGGACTACCTAGATAAATAATTGTCAAATCACATAGAGCCTCATTTAATTGAGGCTTCGGGAGATCGGGGCTTTGGATATGGAACCTGTGAGTTATTTTGCTATTCCATTGTCGTCTTTATCAAGCTCCGATCGAGTTATGGGATCCGCCCTCCAATTAATTGCAATTTATTGCACGTTAATGTCTCTCCAAGCCTTTGATCTTTCACGGCCCCAAAAGCTCATCGCAAATCGCAATTCAAGCCCACCAAGCCCGCAAATGGCAAATGTCTCTCCACAAGTTAGGAGTTCCAAGGAGAACTCGCAAAGGGCTTAATGACATGTCCAGAGTATTTTAAAAGCACATATACATACACTACTTTACTTTTTTTAAAAGGGTGTCATGAACGATTTGGGGCCATGATGGGACGACTTGCAACCCACAAGTAACTCTGCTATTTGGAATGCTGGCACACTGGGTGTTAATGTCAAGAACTATTACAACGGACCTGAAAGTTGTTGTGAGGACTGACTTGATTGTTTTTATGAGTAGTATGGACCACAATAATTCATTTGGTGGTTACTAGATCATGTTATATGCACTGTAATAATGCATCTGTGATAGAAGTAGGCCCTAGGATGCTAGAATTATCTAAAAAAATACTGCAGTCACTTATGTGACAAAGGAGTAATCTTTTAAAGAATTTTTATGGCCCTGCAATCGGCCACGTATGAAGGCTCTGGCTTTATTCATGAAAGGGGGAACTAGTTTTACGGCTCTGTAAGAGGAGAAAAAAAGGTGTAATTAGAAGAAAGCCAGACGCCTCTATACATCTGGAAATCATGTGGGTGAGGGGGGATAACAAGCTATTTGATGGTGCCTGTCTCTGCAATAATGATGCTGTCATCTGAAGTGTCTGCTGGTGTTGAGATCTGAACAAAACGTTGCGACCCCGAATAGAGAGAGAGATTTGGGGTGAACGTGGTCCCCCAAATCTAACGGTCGTGACAGTTGGTGGCAGCGGTGGGAGGTCTCAAGCATTTTTACCAGCAGCAAGGATGGCTACTTACAAAGGCAGAGAGAAAGAGAGCCAGGTGACAGAGGCAAAGGACTGCAGAGGAATGGCCCTTCTAAAGCAACGGATGGTGTTCCTGGGATTGTGGCAGGGCCATGAGGTGTCAGGCTGGCTGAAGAAACTGGTATGGAAAGAGATTGCCTTGGATAAACAGTATCATGCCAGGATAGGTCCTGTTGGTGCCCTTGAAGAGGATCTCTATGTTCAATTTGAGCTAATAGATGGGCTCTGGAAGATCGTCTATGGTGATCCTGAATGTGGCATGGGGACTGTAAGGAGGAAAAATAACTTATTTCTTAAACGCTGTCATGGTCTGGGACTAGAACCATGGTCCCCGGAGGCTAATTTGCTGGAACCCCTTGATTCAGCAAGAGCTGCAGCTGGAGGCTGAGTATGTTGAATTGCTGGATGAGGCATCCATGGAGGGGTTTTGGCCATCCAGTTGGGAGGAACCCTGTCAGGCGGACAGGGAGGAAGAGGATTGGTTACCAGAGGTCTGGGGAGAGGAAAATATGGACTCTGACCAGGACAATACCAATGTGGAGGTACAAATGGGCCAGGCCCAGTTAATTTTTGCTACAACTGGGACAGATGAGGAGGGTACCATACATTATGGGTTCATCTCAAAATCAGTGGAGTCTCAGCCAGAATTAGCAGGCCAGATGGAGGGCCTGGGAGAGGTTTGGAAAGAACCAGAGATGGATTGTGAACCTATCATGGGGTTCCCGTGGATAATTACAGTCCAGGAACCAGCCATGGGTACAGGGGCGAACACCGAGAACAACCTTGGGACCAGAGACCCTGCAAATCATTTAAAGAGGGACCAAATTCCTTATTGTGTGCCCAATCCAGGTGAGGTGGAATACAGCGCACCAACTGTGGTCCAAGGAGATGGAGAAGTGGAGTCCCATGCCCAGTCCATTGCTCCAGGTAAGAGGTGTTACTGTGCCCAGACTGCAGTGCAGGGGAAAGTGGGGTACAGTGCTCGGGTCATGTGTCAACACAGGGGGGTGAAGGCTACACCCAAGGCTCAGGTTTCTAATGCCAGCCAGTACATACTTGCAATGCCTGCTTTTGTTCCAAAAGAAAATGACTATGCTCCTGGCCTAATAGCCAGGGATGAGTACTTGCCCTGGCCTGTTGAGGTTGTGCTGGCCAGGAATCCACAGGGACCCTGGCTTTTAATTCTTCCCTGGAGTTGGTAGTGGGGAATAATGACAAGAATCTGCCATGCACACCCAGGATCAGGCCCCGTGCTTGTGGAGGCCTGAAGAAATTATTTTCCACATTGGCCCAAATGGAGTTGGGTGGTCCTCTTGTTTCAGCCGGACAGATGAGGTTACTGCTCAGGATTGGGGGGCTTGTACCGGTATTTGACCCTTCAAGATGCCTGCTAGCCTGGATCTATCACGTTCTATTGGTTATAATAGGGGTTTACAGGATGCTATTTCCTGCCCACCCCACTACTTGTTACTTCCTGCAGCGGCAGGAAAGGGGGGAACCACAGAATGCTTCTCCTGGGATGGTATCTCTAAGCTGCAGAAATGCCGGCATCCATCCGATTAAAGATGGACGCCAGGATTCTGCATTTTAAAATGGAGGCAAGCTGTCATGAACGATTTGGGGCCATGATGGGACCCCTTGCAACCCACAAGTAACTCTGCTATTTGGAATGCTGGCACACTGGGTGTTAATGTCAAGAACTATTACAACGGACCTGAAACTTGTTGTGAGGACTGACTTGATTGTTTTTGTGAGTAGTATGGACCACAATAATTCATTTGGTGGTTACTAGATCATGTTATATGCACTGTAATAATGCATCTGTGATAGAAGTAGGCCCTAGGATGCTAGAATTATCTAAAAAAATACTGCAGTCACTTATGTGACAAAGGAGTAATCTTCTAAAGATTTTTTATGGCCCTGCAATCGGCCACGTGTGAAGGCTCTGGCTTTATTCATGAAAGGGGGAACTAGTTTTATGGCTCTGTAAGAGGAGAAAAAAAAAGGTGTAATTAAAAGAAAGCCAGACGCCTCTATACATCTGGAAATGATATGTGTTATCAGGGATAACAAGCTATTTGCCTAGGAGTATGGGCTAGAACTGGGGGAAGGTCTGGTGTTTTGTGCAATTTTTCTCTGTTTATATATATCTCTGTAAAAATAAAGAAGTGGCCAGTCTGACTTTGGACACACTAACGAAAGGTTGTGTCAGAGTCTGCTTGTACTAATCCAAGGTACATGGTGTGTGATTCTTAGATCCTAAGAATAGGGGTCTGATGGTGCCTGTCTCTGCAGTAATGATGCTGTCATCTGAAGTGTCTGCTGGTGTCGAGATCTGAACAAAACGTTGCGACCCCGTATAGAGAGAGATGGGGTGAGCGTGGTCCCCCAAATCTGGCGGTCGTGACAAAGGGATGTTAGGTCTTAGAATTAATAGCACAACATTCTTAAACTCGCAAATCGGCAAATAAAAATACTTTATTTCATGTTGAATTTCCATTTTATATCGATCAATCAATGTGTTAATACATATAATGGAACTTGCACGTAACAGAATATCATACTTATGGTTTTATCAATAATGCACTATATCTGGAATGTGGGTCCAATCGTAACTTGTAATTCAAGCCTGTAGGACTTTAAAAACCAACCTCCATTTTTCAAAGCCGAAATTATGATGATCTCTGCTATTCAATTGGGTTTTTTTTGCGAGCTACAAAATGCTTACATGTTACAGGCTTGAAAACCTTGCGGTTGTTAAACCTGGAATTTACAGCCTCCCGAAGCCTTTGATGTTTCACATCTGCATGAGTTCCGATCGCTAAAATCGCAAATTGCTATTCAATCCAAAATCCCTCAAGACCACACCCGCAGTCAAGCCCGCAAATGGCAAATGTGGCCCAAAGCTTATGGGTTCGAAATAGGACCCACAAAGGGATGAATAATACATTATTTTGTGTTCATTCCTAACTATCTGACATCTAGGCTAATCTGTGGAATTCTCTACCAAAGGAAGTGGTGACCTTCTCCACTCCACTATCCTCCTCTTCTCCACTCGACCTCTTCAACTCCTCCACCACTCTCCTCTCCTCCACTCTCCACCTCAACTCCTCCGCCCCTCTCCTCCACTTTCCACCTCAACTCCTCTGCCACTCTCCACCACTCTCCACCTCCTCTGATCGACAGTAATGGATAATTACACCTCAGGTCTCTTAATTCATTGTTATCATTGTACAGACATGTTAAAAAGACATACTCTATCCCAATTGAGTCATTTAACTAATCAGCCTAATTTTTCCGTGGGGTCTGAACACGCCTAGCCTTTTCTTTTTTATTTGGCTAAAGGGAACAGTTTCAGAAACACATTATTTGCAATGATCTGCCATTAGCAAGATATATCAGATGTTACATAGTTACATAGTTACATAGTTACATAGGACCTCATTCAAATGCGATTTGGCCAATTTAATAGGGCTCTATATAAGCACATAGCATATTTTTTTACAGAAGTTTTTAGTTAGTGAAGACCTTGCTTTTGGATAGAAGTTCACTAACTAAAAACTTCTGTAAAAAAATATGCTATATGCTTATATAGAGCCCTATTCAATTGGACAAATTGCAATTGAATAAGGCCCATAATATTTAAGGTTGAAAAAAGACTTTCAGTCCATCAAGTTTAACCTTTTACCTTCCTCTGATCTGCAATTGTGGATAAACTATTAATTAATTAGTTGTATATAAAATAAAATAAAATAATAAATTCCCTCCTGATCCCAGACACCGGCGACCGGACTTCTCCCTGGATCAATACTGCCTCTCTAATTATCCATGATAACCCTGAATTCCCTTTTTAATTAGAAATAAATCCAGTCCCCTTTTAAAGTTATCTATCAAATCCGCTGTCACCACCTCCTCTGGTAGAGAATTCCACAGATTAACCACCCTTACTGTGAAGAACTCTTTTCTTTCTTTAAGGTGGAATCTTTTTACTTCTAACCTCAAGGGATGTCCTCTTGTCAGTTGAAAACCTCTCGGCACAAAAAGCTCCCTTGACAAATCTTTATACTGACCCTGGATGTATTTATATAAGGTAATCATATCTCCTCTTAAACGCCTTTTTTCTAGAGAAAATACGTTTAATTTGGTTAGTCTTTCTTCAAAACTTATCCCCTCCATTCCCCTAATTAGTTTTTTTGCCCTCCTCTGTACCTTTTCCAGCTCTAAAATGTCCTTTTTATGAAGTGGTGCCCAAAATTGTACTCCATATTCCAAATGAGGGCGTACTAGAGATTTGTATAGTGGCAGAATTATATTTGCTTTCCTGGCTTCTATACCCTTCTTAATACATGCTAATATTTTATTTGCCTTTGCAGCTGCTGCTTGGCTTTGAGCACTGTTACCTAGGTGGTTGTCCACAAGCACTCCCAAATCCCTTTCAATATCCGATACACCTAGATTTGCTCCATTAAGATTATAAATTGCATGACTATTTTTCCTTCCCAGATGCATAACTTTTCATTTATTCGCATTAATTCTCATCTGCCATTTAGATGCCCATTCCTCAATTTTATGTAAATCCCTTTGGAGTGAAAGCACATAATTATCTGATTTAATTACCTTGCACAACTTTGTGTCATCAGCGAAAATGGAGACACCACACTCCAATCCTACCTGTAAGTCATTAATAAATATTTTAAAAAGGAGAGGACTTAATACTGAACCCTGAGAAACCCCACTTACCACATTAGTCCAATCGGAGTATGTTCCATTTACAACAACCCGTTGCTTCCTGTCTTTTAGCCAGCTCTCAATCCATGAGCAGATATTTACTGCAACTCATGCATCTCTTAGTTTGCACAATAGTCTCCCATGTGGCACGGTATCAAAAGCCTTTGCAAAATCCACTGAGTTGCCTTGATCCAGGTTCCTACTAACCACCTCATAGAAACTAATTAGATTTGTTTGACATGACCTATCCCTCATAAATCCATGCTGATTCTTACTTATAATCCTGTTCAAATAGACATATTCTTGTATATTATCCCTTATTAACCCTTCTAAAAGCTTCCACACTACAGAAGTGAGGCTCACTGGTCTATAATTCCCTGGATTTTCTCTTGCTCACTTTTTAAATGTAGGTATCACATCAGCTTTTCTCCAGTCATCTGGTAGAGACCCTGTGTTGAGTGAATCTTGAAAAATTAAATATAATGGTTTGGCTATTACAGAACCCAGTTCCCTTAGTACCCTTGGATGTATTCCATCAGGACCCGGGGCTTTATTAACATTTATTTTTTCCAACCTCTTTTGGATTACTTCCTGTGTTAACCAATTATTTGGCAAAGGTAGTGTAGCCCCATTATGTTGCCGTGTCCCAACCACTGGTACCTCCCTTGTGTATACTGAAGAAAAGAACCTATTTAGCTCATCTGTCACTAATTATCAGACGGCCTGTGTCACATTGTAATGTTCCTATAGCTTCCTTCCTCGCCTTCTTCACATTAATATGCTTAAAAAATATTTTAGGGTTAGTCTTACTCTCTTTTGCAATTAATTTTTCATTTTCTATTTTAGCCAGTCTAATCGCCCTTTTGCAAGCCTTGTTGATTTCCTTGTATTCCTGTAAAGCAGTCTCTGTCCCCTCTTGTATGTATAATTTAAATGCCTGTTTTTTACTCCGTATCTTGATCTTTAAATCATTGTTAAGCCACATTGGATGGGATTTACTCCTTTTACCTTTATTCCCACACGGTATATGCCGATGTGTATGTATATTTAGTAAGGATTTAAATGTTGTCTACTTGTGTTCTTTAGTGGATGGACCAGAAAGGCTGACTTCCAATCAGACATTTAAGATTTCAAAGTAAGTTTCCTGTAGAATAATGCAGTGTTTTAATAATGTTCAAATGAAAAAGTGCTTGTTATTACTGATTTAATATTTAATGTTTTAAATTATTTTTTTAAACCTCTGCTGTATCCCTTTAATGCACATATTCAATATAGTTGTCAAATGGTGGAAATGCATTCATATTTGTGCTATAGTTAGACAATATTAAAATAAGTAGGTTTGGTTCATATTAATAAATTATAATTTTATTAATGGTTTCTGTAAAATAAATATTAAGAAAATGTATTTAAACATGACTTCAAAAAGCTGATTTATTTTAATATTTGATGTGTTGTTTAAGAACATGTAATCTCAGTTATAAATTATCCTAGTGGTAACTGAATGCTAACAGTATATTACATGCTTCATTAAGATCACTGAAGGGTGTGAAAAAGTATCTTAATTGTCAAAGTGCCTAAATGATATTAATGACTCTTTGCTCAACATCAGTGCATATGCTATATAAAAAACTGGTTATCTTAGATGTATAGGAACTTGTTCATGCATCTCTTGACTTAAAGTCTATTTGCACTCACCTTAAGTCGTTAGTGATTGACATTTTTAGATTTTATGGATAATGACAGTTAAATTCGTACTGAGCCACATTTGTTTTTGCAAAGACAGCCATAAAGCATAAACTTTATGAAGCACTTATGAGCCACAACACTAATTGTCAGTAAATAGGTTAATACAATGTTTACTGTTCTTCCTGTAATCTACAAAAAAAAACTAATATTGGGGGAGATTCCCTAAGGATCAACAAGACCTACACTTTGTTTCGCTGTTCTATCCTATGGTAAAAATTGCCATTAAAGGATACATTAGTGATAATAATTCTATCAAGAATCGATAATTAAGCAAATTATTATTATTATGATTTATTTATAAAATGCTGATGTAGGCAAAAAAAAAAAAATGTGTGTGCTTTGTGAGCACTCACTAGGATTAAAAAAAGCTTTAGTGAGTACATTTAAAGGTCCTAAACTATTATTAAATGTGTACCCTTCCGTGCTGCAATTAAGGCAGGGATAGGGTTAATCCATAATAAAATGGAAATGCTTCAAAAAGGGCAAAAAACGCCATTCAGTATGGGAGTTAGTTGTTAGTATTTTTTATCTTCTGGAACTAGGAAAGGTATTTTATAAATTAGCTATAGTCTTTCCTTTATAGTTTTACTTTAGTATTTAATTGTACTATTTTTTATTATGTTGCTTGGAACCATTTTTTATTATTTAAATATATGTATGTTATTATTTTCATTGTAATTTTTTTTTATATTTTCTTGTAAAAGTTTACAGTCTAAATGGGTGGTATTAATGGTAGTGGAGACAAAAGGGAAGGAGATTGTTTGTAGTTCGTCCATAATTGAGAGTCATCCACTCGTTTGATTAGTTTAAAAGTCAGGTTGATAGGCCTCTCTAAATAAATGTGTTTTAAGCTGTGAAGAGTGTTAAATTCTGAAGGTCAGGGGCAACACTGGAGGACTTTTGAAAATGAGAGTGTGAAGAATTGATCATGGATGAAGATAGGTGAAAGTTGTAATCAAAAGTGAGGGTATATCCTTTGACCTTTTTTTCAGCAATGTGAGGGGACAAGAGAAGAGATGGGCAGAGTGGGGCAAGAGGTGAGAAACCAATACTGAGATATATTTGTATAGAAGAGAATTGGGATTTTTGGTTGTTTCTAGTGTGAGAAAAATACATAATTACAAAATATATTCCATGGGTGTAATTGATAAAATTGTCAGGGACTAAAGGAGATCATAGAATCCAGACTAAAATAGCAATTCAGGAATTAGGTGTGTTATGTCAGGTTATTGGGGTGTGATATAGAGTGATATAGCTTGGTCTTTATCATATTTATTTTTTTAATTGTGGGAGCATGGCGGTGCAGGTGGTGCAATGTACTGGGCCCTCATCCTCCTGGGGACTAATTTAAAAAAAATAATATGTAGTGTAATGTTTAATCTGCTACTGTTAACACAGTGGTAACAGTGATGATTTTAATGTGCAATTGTGATAGTGAATATGAGTTTTTAAATTTATGAAATCAAATTGTTTTTATTTCATTTTTGTATAATTTATACCAATTTGAATGGTTATTATCTGCACCATGTCACAGGGAACTATTAAATGAAAAGCATTTGAAAATGGTATAAAAGTAAAGAGCCTAATTTCTTCCCTAAAGGGACACATGAGATGTCCTATTTATGTTCTTGCAAACGGAAATTGTTAAAAGCATTATTTTTTCAACAGAAAAACTATTTTGTGTTCACTAAATGATGGCTGTCACTGCAGAGATTCTCCCATCGCAGTGGTCTTGTTTTCCATATTTAATTACATCATTAGTAAATGGCTTTCTTTTGTATATAACTTCTTTGGTAACAATAAAGGCTGCCTCTTCAGAGTTTGACATATTAGAAACCATATGCAAATGGATGCCCTTCATCAGGGAGCTATTCATTAATAAAGACAGACAGAATTTAGTGAAATCAAAGCTGTTTTTCTTGTTTACTAAAGAACATTTTTAACAACATTCATTTGCAAATATTCATATTTTATTGATACTGTTTTCAGATTGTGCAACTTTGAATGTTGTTGCTTATGCAAATTTCTCATAGGGGGTTTCTCACCCTAAGTACACCTCTCTAATGAAGCCCAAGAAGAGGCCAAAATGTATGTGTGGAGTTTGCTGTTTCTCCTGTTCAGAGTAGAATTGCTTGGTATTTCCAGACTGGATCTCTCTTTTTGAGTTGACCAGACTGATATGATAAAAGATATTTCTCCCTGTGAAGCTGCACCAGGCCTGTAGAACAAACCTACTTAATTACCTGGTTCTTTCCTTCTCTCTTATCACCTACTCTCATTCCCGCCTTCAGGGCTTTTGTCATGCTGCCCCTATTGTTTGGAACTCATTGCCTCTCTCCACTAAGCTATCCTCCTACCTCAAAACCTCCTTAAAACTCATCTGTTTAAAGAAGTGTAACACTTTCACCCTTAATATGCATCATATATTGTACCTCACCTTTCTATACCTCACCCATACATAGTTTTCAATCTTATTGGTGCTTTAGAGAAAGCTATTTGTATTGTTGATTTTAAACTCAATAACAGAACCCTCCATTCTTTTGTATTTTGTTAAAATAGGTTTTGATTTGTATCTACCCTGTTTAGTGCTACAGAATATTTTGGCACATTACAAATAAAGGTTAATAATAATTATAGATGGGGTGAATGTTGTACGGGGGAATCGAGTGCCAGCGGGGAAGGGGATGATCGCCAGTGAGTGGGGAAATCAGCTCTATAGTGCACGCAAAATTTCTAGAATAGTAGAAGTTGCGAGTAACAAGTAATTTTGAACTGAATCCCTTTATTGAGCTCAATCAACTTGTAATATTACTGATGTGTGAAAGTCAGTAGGGGGCCAGGTGTAATATTGCAAGTAGGGGTTGGTTACTCACAGGCATTTCAAGTAGCACACTCACAATCATTCCGAGAGGGGTGAATAGAATAGCTAGAAGTTACTGGGCACTTTTTGCTTTTGTAACTTTACCAAATAGGGAATTGAATGATTCTCATTGTTGTTGCTGTACTATCTTATCACAACTGGGAATTCTGCTGTGTCCCATTAGCATTCTTTACACAGTATTTATATTAATTATCAAAGTATCAAACCACCCCATCCTCAACTTATCATCAATGGTGATCTGCTTAGATAAAATAGTAAAAGTAGCTTAAATGATCTTGCATATGGAGTGGCAATATGCTGTCAAGTGTTTTGTAGATTTCCTAACTGAAGTAAAGCATAATCCAATGTATTTTACTTCTGTAGTACTTAGAGAATAGAGAAAAAATGCAGCTTAGCTTTTGTGATAAGGGATAAACTAAAATGTAGTAAAATAAATCTGGGAATAAAAAAAGCTAAAAATGAAATGCTGCTCTGCATTTGAAAATATCATCTGACATCTAATCATATTATTATAGTGTTAAGTCAGATTTTATGTTTCATTCTACAATGACTAATTCTCAGTTCAGGACTAGCTTTATGTAACTTGTCTGTTTCATTTTATTACATTTTGCATTATTCTTTAGTATTATTCATATATGTTTCTGATTCATTTTGAAGTTTTTTCCAGTTCACTGACAGACATATATTTGAATGTTTAACAATATACAATATTATTATTTGTCCTTTTTTTACATACTGTTTCTATATAATTCTTCCTGTCTATTTGACATATCTATTTGCTACATGAAGGGCATAAACTTTCTGCATGGTTACCATGTTTACATTCGGTGATCTACCCATTTTGTGTACATAAAGCAAAACAAAGAAAAGGAAAACTATATGTTGCTTTTCCTCCTACATGTTAAGGACAGTCTGATATGTCTTGCTAATGTCAAATAATTGTCTGTAATTGCTAATTAACCCCTTAGGCTCTTAATATACTGTCTTCAGCATTTTGTAGTAGTTTAATGAGAGATTTATTTTGTGTTTAGAATTATGTAAGTAGAAGGGGCGTGACCGGAAATTTGTTGGTTTCCCGCATGATGCGGCTCTAGGCTGATGGGGACAATGCTGCTCCTGTGGGCTCTGTGCATTAATAGCCTCATAATAGATTCTTAACACGAGAGAGACACCGCACTGTGCCCTGCGAGTTGGAGCTGGAGCTGGAGTTGTAGCTGGAGCAAGCTGGAGTGTTTGGAGGCTTGCTAACTCGCGTTCCTGGACACATGGAGGAACTCTGGCTGTGTTGTTGGCAGCATTTTCTGCTGTGAGAGCAGTTGCATGTGTAAGTCTGTACAAAGGAGTTCTGAGGGAGCGGTATACTCGGATTTAAGGAGGCAATGATCATTCCAGTGCTGTACCCCTGAAAACTGTGAGTAACTGTGAGCAACATAACATTTTCCTGGATAAATTGTAAGCTTACAAAGCGTATCTCACGCACATTAAGATGAACAAAGAATGTTGTGAAGCAACTTTGTTATTTACAAGTCCACTGTAAAGAAATATAAATATATTATCAACTACTGTATTGTACTGTGGAGCTGACAAGCTTGGTGGAATCATTTACCTTTAAACTTCTTCTTTTGGTTTTACCTGAATCTACAAGAAAGTGATATTTTACTCTAATACATTTAGAGAGGTACAAGAAATAACATCATAGTGTTCAATTTACACATATGCAACGCTTTCTGCATGATAACCAACTTTAACCTTCAGCCTCTTTTCCTATAGTGGTGAAGTGTCTTTAATGTCTATAAGTCCACTAGGGAAAGGTACTCCACTTTTAAGTAGTGTGATGCTGAGCTGCTGAAAATCCATGTGAAAATTACTTTTTGCTCAAGCTGTCTGGCAGAAAAAAAAAATAGAAAAGTTAATGAAGGGAGCATATTGCGAGCATTTTGAATAAAAAACACTATTAACATATATGGTGAACGGCCTATATGAATTTGTACCAAATAAAGAGCCTTAATCCAGCATTTAAAAATCACTTTTGGGCACATTATTGGTGCACTTGACCTATAACAAGGCAATTTATTCAGTCCAATTATGCCAAGTAAAGGGAAACCTAAGGACATGAAAGGTCATTCCACTAAAGCTGTGGAATTTTTTTCTCCTAAACATAAAGAGAAGATCCAACTTCCACCTTTTGCAGACTCTCCCTTGCAGGCAGACAAACTTACACACAACAATTCAAAGCTCTCAGAAAGTATGTCTAGCAAGGACTCAGAATTGCATGATGATGAATTGCTGACTCCATCAAAAATTAGGAATATTTTGCAGGACTTTCAAGTTAATCTCCTAGCAGATATTAAACAGCAAATGATGGACAATGCTAAAGCAATAAGAGATGTTAACAACAGAACCTTGGAACTGGAATTGAAGTTGGAGAATTTAACCCTGGACTACCACTCATTGTCAACTTCGAATATTAAATTAGAAGAAAAGGTTAAAGAGTTAAACAACCAAATTATTTAACTTGAAGATCTCTCAAGACGCTCTAATTTACGTTTAAGGGGTATACCTGAAACAGTCAAAAATTCTGATCTATCTGATTTTGTGTCTAATTTTTTCGCTTCTTTGGTTCCCTCTTTTGCTAAGCTGGAAAACAAATTTGATGTGATATATCGTATCCCTCTTCCATCATATTTACAAAACAAGGGAGCCAGAGATGTTATGGTTAAATTTAATTTTTTTTCCACGAAAGATAATATTGTAAAAGCCAGTTATAAGGTTAAATCTTTTGACTCGCAATATGAATCCATTAAAATATTTGCAGATCTCTCTCCAGCGACTTTAAGCAGAAGACGTGAATATGCTCAACTAACCCAAATCCTGAGGAAAGAAGGTTTGATTTACAAATGGACTTTTCCAACTGTTTAATCAATCCAAAGAGATTGGTCACAAAATTAACTCTCCAAAAGAAGGATTTGCTCTACTGTCAAACTGGCTTATATCCACATGAACTACTGGAGCGATTTTTTCAGATTTATTTATCTTGGGGTTTTTTTTGTTTGTTTTTTTAAGAAACACCCAATGACAAAGTATTAATCACAAGTAGATTAGCTATTATTACTTGATTAAGATACAAAATAATTTCACTAAATAAGAAGATTAATGTAAAAAAAAATTTGCACCTTTTGTGAAAGGATTTATTTTCCTTTCTCTTCTCAACACTGTGTGCTTTATATTTTATAATTCTCACAACTAAGATGAATAGAAGTAGATATTTGATTATTTTTTTTTTCTTTATCTAGCAATGTATCTCTGTTGCGTTTTTTTTGTTTTGTTTGTGCTTTAATCTGAAAAATGTTTTGGCTGCCAAGTCGATAGCTCAACTGATTTTGATTTTTCAATTTCTCTTTTAATTGTTTTTTGCACTTATTTACTTTTTTTGTATTTAAATATTCCCACTGGAGCAGATATTTCCCATTATAACAGGCCTTCCATTTCTAAACAATGGCGATTAGCCCTGCTTATATAGGCTGCCTCTATTCTGTGAGGCAACCTAGGTGTGTTTCTGTTTGGTTGTGTTTGCAATTTGTTAGTATGAGATCTAAAGTAACTTTATTTCTTTCTAGCACTTGGACTGGGATAAAGTATCTTGGATATGGTATGCTTGTGACCAGATTAGTTGTCCCTCAAGTATGTTTTGTGATGACAAAGTTGAGTATACTTCATCTTTTGAATTTTTTTTATAACGTTAAAAATATTGAGCTTTAACGTGAACGGCTTAAATTCCCCGGGCAAGAGGCATACGCTATTTAGATTTTGTAAGAAACAAAAAGCAGATATTGTCTTTTTGCAAGAGACCCATTGGGCTCATTCCAAAACTCCATTCTTGGGGGACTCCCTTTTTGGTCTCAAGCATATCGCCACCTTCAACAAGAAAACACGGGGTGTTGCAATTTTGTTTAAAAATAATTTACCTCTAGTAGAGGAATTTTGTATTCTAGACCCCCCACGGTCATTATATTCTGTGGGGGGGGGGGTGATAAATGACCATAAAGTCACTTTGGTTAACTTATACGCCCCCAACAACAATCAACTATCCTTTCTCCAACGTCTTGGGGCTTCTATCAAAAAAATTTCTAATGGTTCTTTGATTGTGGCAGGAGATTTCAATGTTATTCCCAACTTTGAAAAAGACAGAAAATCCCAAACCGTTTGTAAAAACGCAAATAGAATCCAGAATGTAACATTTACATTTTTGAATTGGTTTAATGGACTCAACTTACTTGATTCTTGGTGCGTCTTAAATCCAAATCAACGAGACTTCACCTTTTTTTCTAATGTTCATAAGTTATATTCCCATATAGATTTGTTTTTGGTGGATAGCAACACTATGAACAATTTAACAAAGGTCAATATTGACTCAATAACCCTTTCAGATCATGCTTGTATCTCTATGGAGGTAATTTTAACTTGTATAAAATTGGTCGTCCGCGGTGGAAATTAGATGATTATTTGATTAAGGAGGAATTCAGAAAACAGTTTTTAATGGAGGAGTCAACCACATTTTTTTAATTAAATAAACATACAGTCTCCTCTAAGGGTGTTTTTTGGAATGCTTATAAGGCTTACATCAGGGGAGTTTTGATAAAGCACAGGTCCCAGGTTATGAAACAAAGAGTAGAGTCCCTTAGAAAACTATATATTAACTTAAATAAATTAGAAATCATGAATAAAAAGGTCCCTAGAGATTCCACAATGGCTGAAATTAAAAAGGTCCAGAACAAAATAAATAAAATTAACCAACTTGTGTCAGACAAAAAGATTTGGCGTATGAAACAACTTTATTACCATCAAGATAATAGAACTAGTAAATTACTGGCTTACAAAATTAAACAGAAATTGACTATATAATGAACAATGGTCAACCTACGATGTGCCCTAAGGAGATCGCCAATCTGTTTGCTAATTATTATGAAAATTTGCATAATTTATCTAAAGACAATGAGTTCCATAAACCCTCAGCGTTGCAAATTCAATCCTTTCTGGGTCAGTTTAAGCTCCCCGTTGTATCACAAGAGGAATTAGAGGAACTGACCACCCCCATTTCTGTTCAGGAAGTGAGGGAGGTAATTTCTATGCTAACATCTTATACTACTCCTGGCCCTGATGGATTTAGCAATTATTTTTATAAAAACTTTTCCTCATCATTATGTATTCATCTTATGAATACGTTTAATGAAATCAAGACAGAAGGGGTCATCTCTCCAGAAATGGTTAATGCTAGTATAATTATGATTCCCAAACCTAAACAAGATTCTCATTTTTGTTCTAGCTATAGACCTATATCTTTATTAAATGCAGATGTTAAGTCATACTCGAAAATCTTGTCAATTAGGCTTCAAAAGATTATTCACAAACTGATAGACATTGATCAGTTGGGTTTTATTTCCGGCCGTTCTGGTTCGGATAATGTTAGGAAATTATCTAATTTGATCTGTTTTTCAAAAGCGACAAAGATTCCTACCCTATTTCTCTCACTAGACGCTGAAAAAGCTTTTGATTGGGTAGGGTGGGATTACATGGATCTTACTTTGAGAAAATTTGGTCTGGGAAACTTTGGTTCTCACGCTATAGGGGCTCTATATAAATCCCCTTCTGCGTCAGTATCTAATTTCGGTTGTCACTCTCCCCCCTTTGGGATATCAAATGGAACCAGACAAGGGTGTCCTCTCTCTCCCATCCTTTTTGCTTTATTAATAGAGCCATTGGCAGTAGTCATCAGATCTAATCCTGATATTAGTGGCATTAGGCTGGGCGAGAGAGAACACAAAATTTCTCTTTTTGCTGATGACATAGTGTTATCTATCAAGCCCTGGTGAATCCTTGAAAGTCTTGATGTTACTGTTTAAAGAGTACAGTTTAATATCAAATTACAAACTAAATGCACAAAAATCAGATACTTTAGAGATAAATCTCTCCTCAAACACCAGTAAATTTTTAAGGGAATCATACTCATTTAATTGGAACTCCAACTCTTTTACGCATCTGGGTATTATTTTTTCAGTAGAGCTTAAAAATATGATTAAAATAAACTACAACGACCTCTACAGTAAATGGTTAAAAATTTTAAGTGGTTGGAAAGGAGTTAAAGCATCCTTTAGTGGTAAAATATCCATTATTAAAATGGCGCTTCTGCCTAGATTCAATGATCTCACTAGCTGTATTCCGATTAGAATTTCTCAATATCAAGTGAAAAAATGTCAAATTATTATAGATAAATTCATCCATTCTTCAAAACATATTAGACTTAAGAGATTAACTCTCACTAGAGCATTCTCTCAAGGAGGATTGTCTTACCCTATGATACAATTATATCAAGATGCCAGTATGTTGACTCATGCTTTAAAATGGCTTAATTGAAATGGGTCCTATGTGTGGTCTCAAATTGAGAGGGCCTTGGTTCCTTGTATAGACCTCAAACTGTTATTTATTATGCACCGTAAGGTACCTAAGTTTTTTTAAATGGCTCTCAAATTGTTAAAAACATTTATAGTTCGTGGAGATTGATAAATAATAAATACCAGCTAATTCCCGTCAATAGCATTTTAATTCAAAACCTCCCAGCCCTTACATTTCAAAAGTTTGGTTTATGTTCTGAGAGAGAACTAGTAACACTGTTTATAAAAGATCTTTATTATGAGGGCCGCCTCCTTTCTTTAGACCAACTTTTTTCTAACTATGGGCTTCCTTCTAGTTGTTGGCTAAAAGTCAAGCAACTATCTACGCTTTTATCCGTATTTTATTCAACTAACACAGCAGAAGGTTGTTTGACATCATTAGAAAAACTTATCAACTCTAACAACTATAGCCGCTTACTATCTAAATGCTATAATATTATAGGGAGACCCTTAGCCCTTATTAAGACATCGGGTATGGAAAATTGGGAAAGAGATCTTGGTATCTCTATCCCTTGGGAGATATGGGAATCCTCACTCTATGGGATAAACAGGATCGTTAAACACCCTTTGGATAGAGAACTCCACATTAAACTTGTAAATAGGTGGTACATGGTGCCCTCTCAAATTTATAAATTTTCACATAATCCTCAAGACAGTATGTGTTGGAGACTATGTGGTATATATGGTGATTTTCTTCACATATTTTGGGAATGCCCATTAATTAAACCCTTGTGGCTTGAAGGTTTTGAGTTCATTGAACGCTCTATAGAATCTAAACTTTCCTTTCTACCTCAGTATAGTTTATTGCATATTTTTTCAAAATCGTTAAATTTAGATAAGAACGCTTTTATTATTTTAATTTGTATGGAAATAAAAAGATCAATTATTTCCCGATGGAAATCTAATAAAATCCCTACTTGGAATGAAATCTTAGTAATGATTCAACGAGTAAGAGATCTTCAAGCCAATTGGGAAGTTACAGGCACTTCCCGCAACAACTCCCTTAAGTGGAAATTATGGGATTCTATACATAAAAGGGTTTCTTAAATCTGTAAACAACAATAGCTGCTACCTCTTGCCTAATGGAAATGCTTGCTGTTCCTGGCTTGGTTTCTTATAGTAATATTTTTTGCTGTCTCTCTCTCATGGATTCCGGGTCTTTTTCTTTTAGTTTTTTTTTTTCTTTTGCTAATTGTTTTTTGTTTTTTTATTACTATTTATCTTTGTCAATTTAAAGCTTAATATCATGATCATTTAAATGAAAGTGTATGCATGACGAGTGAATGTTCTTTTTTAAATGTTTTACCTTATGTATTGTATGTTTTTCCTTTTTCTGTTGTTTATTTCAATGTGCTGTGTTATTAACTGTATTTGTGATATATACGATATTTATATGGTACATTGTTATATTTTTGTAAAAACAATAAATACTATAAAAAAATAAATAAAAAAAAGAATTATGTAAGTAATTGGGTTTTAAAGACCAAATGAATAGTTTTAAATCTGAAGATGCATGCAAGTGTAGCTAACGTCTAATTTCCTAGAGCCCTATTCTATTTGAACACACAAATTCGGCTGCGGGAGCTTTTTTCCCTAATGTTACACACATATTCAATGCATTTCACCTGTAATATCATGGATGCCATCTGGCATCCATAAACCAAGCTCTCGACAAAAATATTGAGGGGACAGAATTCTGTGACACTCACAAAGTTACACCAATCAATGCATTAATATGGATTTTCTTGCTCCGCCAAAGCCATAAGAGCCAATAAAACATGATAAATAGAAAAATTATTGACAAAGTGAGTTAATATATGTGCGAGCTTCCCTCCCCAGCGCTGAATGTGTTGTAGATTTTTCATATTAGCACGCGAGTTTGAGGCTCTGTGAGAAAAAGAGAGAGTGCAGGAGAACAGGAAGTTGGAAGTGCAGGTTTATACTTTTTTTTTCTTATATCAGATAATACTACTTTACACTTAATGTACCTGACACGTAATTACTAATAACACATAATATACATACACAGAGTAATACTACACATAGATAAACATATAGCTAGGCCGCACCATCCACACAGCCCCACTCCCATCCTATACCCATATAGAAAAAACACATAAAACATTTTTTACATAAAATATATATATATATATATATATATATATATATCCTTTTTTTATTTTATCCTTATTTTATTTTTTTGGATTGTTAATGGACGGAGGAGCGAGGAGGGGAGAGGTGGGGTTGAGAAGAGGAAGAGAGGAGAAGAAGAGAGAGAGGGGGCCATGGGTAGTATAGAGGAGGGCAAGGTAGGAAGAGAGGGAGTGGAAGGGAAGGAGAGAGGGAGTTGAAGGGAGGGAAGGAGAGATAAAGACGGAGTGGAGGGAATGAGATGTGGTGGTAGGGAGAGGCAGGCCTCAGTAACAGAAAAGGGAGGTCCGAATTCCCATCCACAGTTGGGAGAACAAGAGGCTGGAGGCAAACACAGGGCCCCTAACTACAGGCATGAGGAGATGGTGGTACTCCTCAATGCCATCCATGCCTGTGCCACTACCCTTACATAGTGGAGGGAAGTTAGACCCGGGCCCAGGTCTGGAAGGAGGTAGCAGATGCAGTTACTGAGGTAAGTTTTGCGGATAGAGATGTGAAGTATGTATGGCATTGTTATGATGACCGCCGAGCCAAGGTCAGGAGGATGATGGAAGAGGAGGCCAGAAGCGAGAGCTCCAAGTGGTGATCTCAAAGTGACAGTACAATGAGTGGGAGTGGTTGCTCAAGTAGATGAAGGCTACAAAGACAGTCACTGGAGTTCTAGGCCTGGTGGCCACACCAGTTCCAGCCCCATTGCCAGGTTAATATCATATACACCAACAAGCACTCACATGTATACCACATGTACACCACACACACATAGAAACCAGTAAGCCCATGGAAATGTTGCCCACCAATGAGAGTGATATGTAAGCTCCTTGGATTTCACTTGGGATAGATGTATCATCTATCTCTAGTGAAAGATGGCCAGTAATTGGTTAATGTGACACAATGTGCAGCAAGTTATGCAGAGTAAGTATTTGCATATCCTGCAGAGATCAAGATATTGTTATGAGCCAATAACAACCAAGCTCATAATACAAATAAATTATCACATCTTGCAAATGATAGCTTAAAACAATAGCAAATAAGTGAACCTTGTAAATCACGATTTATTGAATATAGACAACAGTTATTACAATTGTTGTATTGTAATAGTATGATATTATATAATATAATAATAACACATGGTATTCATAAAAAAAAACAGATACTATATTCCAAAATAATTCTGTACCCGTTATAGAATATAAAACTATTTGTCTATACAATCCACCTTTTCCAAATTTTCCTTTTTCTTTGTATTCCATATCTAACATTCTCGTACTGTTGTCTTATCCTATAGCAATTTATAAATAAAGCTCTGCTAGCTTCTTGAATTCTTTAATGGAATAAGATTGTTTATAATGCTTTGTTAAGACACACATATAAACAAATAATATAGAAGAAAATAAAAAGAGAAAATAAAAACAAATATAAAGAAATACTAAACTTCACTCAACCAAATTGAGCAATACTTAACCCATGGTCATCAGTGTATCCAAACTGTTTTTATGCTATACCTCCAGTCTTGTATAATAATAACCTTAGTACTCCTCCTCCGTCCCCAAAGCCTCCCGCCACACCTCTTCCCCCTCCCGAATTGTGTAATATGGACACAATATCTGATTATTTTAGGAATATATTCCCTGAGTACTCCACCCAGGGTCTCCAGATCTCCAAGTAGTTCTGCATTGTATCCATTAACAGGTGGTATATCCTCTCATTTATAGCAATGAAATGTATTTTGCTCTTAATTGTCTGAAAGTCCAGAGCCCTGGACCTCCAATTTCTTGCTATGCGATGCTTGGTTGCAAGAGCCAGGAATTGGAGTAACTTATTCTGAGAGTCTGATAGGGCCCTGTGTGAGATATGCTTCCACAGTATTGTCTATAGGTATATGGAATGTTTCTGAGGCTACCTGTGTTACTTTTTCCCATATCTGCTGCAGGTCCACCATATATGTAAGAAATACCCAACCTCAGGGCAGCCTTGATAACAATTTGGACTTCCTGTTGTTTTCCACTTAGCTAATTTTTCTGGGGTGATATATGTCCTATGTAATACCTTAATCAAGGTCTCCAATATTCTGTAGTTTAGTGAGCCTCTGAAAATTGTGGACCAAGAGTTTTCCCATTTATCTAAAGACCATTGCGTAGCAAGATCTGCTTCCCAATCTTTTATATATTTATCCTTTGTAAATATGTTAGGAGTATTAAATTTGCTATATAAATTACCTATAATCCCTTTAGAGAGGGGAGATTCTTTACAAATTCTGGAGAACCAGTTTAATTCCGGTTTGCCTTTTTCTTTAATAATTAAATGTAAGAAATGTTTCTGTCTACAGTAATTGTAGTGTTCCGATATTGGAATATCATATGTATCTTTAATTTCCTAAAAAGTCAGGAGACGGCCCTCCTTCCACCATGTACCTATTATGTCTAATTGTTTTGACTTCCACCATTGCATGGACATTTTGCCCATCCCTCCTGGGAAGAAGGGGTGGTTTATAGTTAGGGTCATATTTAAAATCTGGTGGAAAATTTTCATATTTGTTCTCTCCCATTCCCAACACACTATAGTGTGTTTAATTATTGATTTGGGGGATTTCTCAATGTTGAGGGAAGTTCGTGCAACCAGCCAATCCCACCCTCGCTGGGCAAAGAATGACAATTGAGCTGCTTTAAAGTACAATCTTAAATTCGGGCACGACAGACTACCCTGTGTTTTGTGTTTGTACATAATCTGTTTTGCAATCCTTGCTGAACCATTTTGACAAATTAATCTGAAGATTTGCTTCTGTAGGTTCATTAGTTCTCGTGAGATTATCGGGATTGGGAGTGTCTTAAACAAGTACAATATTCTAGGAAGTAAATTTATTTTAACCGTGTTTATTCTCCCTCGCCAAGATAGACGAACATTTGCCCATTTATGTAAATCAGATATAAGTGTTTTATATAAGCGAGTAAAATTAGCTTTCTATAGTTCTTCTATCCTTCCAGGTTTAAGACAACAGGATGTCAAATAAGTAACAAAACACTGCTATCAAAAAACAATACAGTGTCATTAACTCATCATATGCCATTCTTCTCTCATTTCAGTTGGCAGGAGGCCTGGTTCCACTATGGAGCAAGAGGCAGGGGCTTCGGCTCAGTCCAAGCCAGATGTTGTTGTCAGTGACGCCTCCCATCAGGATCTGTCACAGGAGGAAGAGGCAAGGAGAGGAGAGGATCCAAGATGCTAGGATCAGAAGAGGACTCAAGGTTTATAAGGTTAGTGGGGGAACTTGTTAGACCTAAAGCCACATCCGCGGCATTTGACCCTGCTGGCTCACTCCTCTCACAAATAGACTCTCCGTCCGGGCCGTCCTACCGGACTGACTCAAGGTTATTTCCACCAATGCCACCAACACCACCTCCTCCTCCTAACAACACTTCATATTGGCTCCCACCACCACCAGGCCCACCAACAGCCCCAGCAAGTCCCCAGAACCTCCCCACTGAGCCACCACCACCGCTGCCTCCCACAGCCTCCATCCCCACACTCACCATTAGAGAACACCATGGGGAGATGCTGGTCCTGATGCAGAAGAAGAGAAATGATGCAGGCCGGCATCTCCTCCCATCAGACCTCAGTGGGCCTCAGCCAGAGGGAGGTGTGGAGGCACAACTAGTAGCTGGCCAGGCTAATCCAGGCAGTGCAGAACCAGAGCTCACTCACCCAGTTGTGCATGGACATCACCCAGCATTCTCTGGTTCCTAGGACAACCTACTCCACCCTGGAGGCGTCCCCTGCATACCCGCAGCCTGGCCCCTCCTAACCTTCACCTATGCCTCTGCCTCCACAGGTGCTGCTGCCTGAAGGCATATGAGGAGATAGGGTCTGCACCTAGGATTTTACCTTCTCAACAGTACTCCTCAGTGACAATCTATTGGGCCAAATGTTAACATAATCTAGCCTGGCTACAGAGAAGAGCATCATGGCCTATATGATGGTGATATTTTGTAGCCAGGTGGCTATCCACCATAAAATGGTCCAAATTCCTCTTCGGTGGACATGTAGGGTTATAATTAACATTGGGAGTGCAGTTGAGAAGAGATGGTGCAGTTCCATGAAGGCATCATCTTAATCTGCAAGCAGTGCTATTAACTAATGTAATTGAAATATATACATATCAAATAGACATTCTATCAATGACATCCACTCAGCAGAATAATCTCACTAGCCATTAATTAATCATATATCATATATGTTATCATATATCATATATGTTTTAGATATTTTTGTTTGATGTAACTAACAGAACTTTTTATCATTTATGTGTTAATATATGTGTTCATATAACATTATATCCTGACAATCAGTTATAATCTGATAATGTGATAGCACCTGTTTACCAGATGAATGTGATATCCATGGGGATAAATAAAATCATATAGAGATCGTGACGGTACTCTCGGCCAACTGCCTGTGGTCACAGCTAAGCATTCATTGTGAGATGCCACATCATGGCAAGTGATTTCTACTGACAGATACATAATGGTTTGCATTGTTTGTGGATGAAGTTCAGGAAAGTTGGTATTTTGTCACAGTTACAGTATTTAGTACTGTACTGTACATAAAAAATTTTTTAGATAGATTTTTCTTATCTTCTCCCCTTTTTAGCTTATGACCATCTTTTTTGACATTTTTTGATTGTTTGAACACACTGTATGTGTGTAATTGAAATGGATTACATAATCCATGAGTTAATGCAACTGTGTAATAGAGCAGATTAATACATGATATGTGTGCTATGAGCATTACTGTTTACTTCTATTAAATGGAGTGTTGAATGATGAGAATTGTATTCATTTGATTATGGTTACTTTAGTGTAATGACTACATGTGACTCTAGTGGATGCTATGCATCATCATTATTATTATTAATATTATTATTATTATTATTATACAGTATTATCTTTACCCTTTCAGTTTTTTTAAATTCTCCCAGCCTTTCGGATCTGTGCAAACCACACCCATAATATTGTGTGCTCTGATATGTTTATTACTGTGTTCTATGCGCCTCATTCAATTGCAATTTGGCCAATTGAATAAGGCTCTAAATAAGCACATAACATATTTTTTAAAGGAGGTTTTAGTTAGTAAGCATCTATCCAAAATCAAGGTTTTTACTAACTAAAAACTTCTCTAAAAAATATATGCTATGTGCTTATTTAGAGCCCTATTCAATTGGCCAAAATGCAATTGAATGAGGCCCTATGTATCTAATAAACAATGATACTGTTGTACCGTTATCAATGTTTTTGTGTGTGTATCATGGTGCTGATTTGGGACATCAACATAAATAACATTTGTTCAGTCATTCAGTTGGGTCCAACTCTCTGTGACTTTATGGACCACAGCACACCAGGTGCAATCGTTGTGTCTCTGATTGTGCTTATCCATAAGGTTTTCTGGGAAAAGATACTGGAGTGGGGTGCCAGTTCCTTCTCCAGTGGACTGCAAGGCCTCTCTGCTTTGGCCTGTCCCTTTCTTGTGACCTACATTTGTGAGTGGTGTTTAGTAACCGTAGATTTTTGTTGAGAAATGTGATCCTTAATGGGAAAGCTTGCCGTAATTTGCAGCTCTGTCTTCCCCTAGTCCGCAGAGGTAGCTCTCTTGCAATCATGCTGCGGTGGGTGAATAAAATAGATAGGGATATTTACTTGGCACTTTCTGCCTGTGTCACTTTGCAATATAGGGAACTGAATGAAGCTTCTAGTTTCTATTGTACTGTAAACAAAGTATGAATAATCTAAAAATGTTAGTAACAAGTTTAATTAAATAAGGCTGCTTGCCCAAAAAAACGTATCCACCTGGTTTAACTCAAGCCTCAATTTGCCTTATGAAATATTATTCACCCATGCTTTATTGATGGTTTATTGTTCCATTACAAAAAAATATTACAGCTTAAAAGCTACAAAAGAGTGTACATTACGATGAGTCAGAAAGCCATGTCTGACATGTTTCATGCCTTAGACACTTCCTTAGAGACTGTGCTACCCTGAGCTGTATCTGGTCCATCTATTCAGTCCAATTTTTTTACTTCTCTTGTTTGTGCATTGGACCATGGTCCTTTTTAGAAAGCTTTATTAGAAAAGTCAGCTGTTTCTCCGATTGATTGTCATTTTCAAGGATTCATGGACTTAAAAGCCTATTTGTAACTAGTTCCATGGTTTGACATTAGAATACACTTGAGTGTGTCAAGCTGGAATATTTATATAACCTATTCCTATTTTTGAATGGACAGTATTTTATATAATCTGTATACTGTCCACCCTTTTATTTGCCCATTATAGAAGAGACAGGCTAAAATCCTTCAGAATATAGTATAATAAAACATTTTCAACCAAATAATGACTCATCTTTATTGCCAATAGAATAGTATGGTGCATCATTAGCAAAAAAAAGCATAAACTCAGCAGATCTTCAAATTACTTCTCCTTGTTTGGCAGAAAGTATATGTGATGAACCATTACTTTTGAAGATCTTGAAATACAAATATATATGTGTTCAGCCTCATTTACCATCATGTTACTCGGTTAAGTAAACAACTTCTTACCTCCTTTACATCCAAATTAATAGAGATGGTTATCAGTTTAGGCTATCACATTGGTGAAAAAATGGTAAATGAGCTTTATCATATTATTATTATTGTTTATTTGTAAAGCAACAATATTAACACATTACAAATTATGGAGGGCCCCTGTCTTTGAGCTTAGAATCCAGTATCCATAGTGCTTTCTTCAAAGCACATTGCAAGATTGAAAACTTGCAGACGTACGACCTAAAGCATATCCGTATATTCTTTCGATTAATGTATTTTTAATGTAAGTAATTTGACACTAATTCCATTACCTGGAATATTGTTTAAAATCAGAGACATGAATTGCTTTTTTACATTTTAAGATTAGGAATAACAGAACAGAAATTGCTCTGTCAAAAACAATTGTGATCATTTGCATACTCTGTACAATGAGGCTTTGCATTATTTCTGCTTATTTATTACAATCCTTAATTATTTATTTCCAAGAAAAATATTCTAGAAAATACCACACTGAATAGAAATGCATGGAACTCTTCATTAAGTATAATAGGGTGTGAAAAGGGATTTAATTTTATTTCAGTATAGATGAAAATTGAGAAAAAAAATACTTCATCATAAAGAAATGTTTATTAGTTTTATTCCACAGAGGTAGCTGGTTTTGTCTAAAGTATTTTCAATTCACAAAAGAAAATTATGTTTCAGAGGTAATACAATTTCAGGAGATGTAGAAGAGTGAAATAAAATAAATAGGGATATAAAACAATGAGCTTGGAGATAATGTTTTAGTGCAGTATTGTATGAAATATTCAATACCTTAGCTGAAACATAATACTAGATAACCTTTTACAGTTGAGTGATATGGATTTCCTTTTATGTTCACTGTAATCACTAATTGTGGATATCTGCACAGTGGTGTGGCCCAGTGGTTCTTAAGCTTTATGGAGCTAGGAACTGGCAGAAGATTAACCAAAATTTACAAACAACATATTTGAGAGCCAAACCAATATTAAGGGATCAGTTAACCAGTAATCTATGACAAGTGACAGATTTGAGGGGTCAATCCTTCCTTATTATTCACAATCCTTCATGTCTGTTCTTCAACCTATCCCTCTTTTTTTCTCTGTTGAGAAACACTGTTGTATCCATGCTTCTAGCACATGTATTTTTTATTTTTCATATTGTCCGGGGATTTGCCAACTGTTCCAACATACCACAATGACTCATTACAAATACCCACACAAAATCATATAGTAAATATATTCTTCAGAAAGTAATTTTATTCTGTTGAATTATATCATACAATAAGTGATGTATTAAGTCCTCAAGTACTTAAGTGGGCATATTTATGTTTATATGCTGCCCAAGGCCATTCAGACTTTGCATTCAACTCTCCCCACTTAAAGGTACTCATCTCTATAGCTCAAATTGTAAGTTTATGTTTATGTGTATATATATATTATATGTCAAAGTGTCAACTAGTTTACAGACAGAAATATCACTATATACTGTATAGACAATTCGGTGCATATACAAACTCATGGCAATGCACTGCATCTTAGGGAAGTCTGCTGGTCCCTGAAAATGTGCTGTCCTTGGCCTGGGCCTTGTGGGCCTAGACACAACAACACCCCTGTCTATAAATTATTTTATTCTTTTTGTCCTATACATGCATATATCAATAAATACATTGCATTTAAAGGGACGCTATTAGCCAACATCAAGCTGTTTTTTATGTTATTCTTGAACAGCACGAAAAACTGTCAACATGTTGTGTTGCTATCAATTGTTTCTAAAGTGAATCAATCCTGATTCCATGTTGTTGTTACTGTATTTATATGTAAATGAGCAGCTTACATATATTAATTAGCTGCTTTAACATGCTTATTAGGATTACAGTATGCTTGTTATCTTGCAGTTAGACCCCTCTCCCACTTTTATCAAGTACTTAGAGTCACGTATTAGCAAACTGAGCCTCACATAACCAGCAAAATTTAATTTTAAATACTTCAGAAATAATAAACTGTAGAGAAAAATTACTACTGCAATGTAATGCTTTTTAAAATTAAATAGATGTTCTTTTGGAAAGCTTAAAGTTTATTTGTTTTCAATTTACACTTATCAGTTTGGTAACCAATTAACAGTGAATGTGTGGGATTTGTTTTTTAGATTACACAATGAACTTTTAACGCAAAAACAGAATATAACAGGTACAGTGCAAAGCAATTATTTTACAAGCAAACATAAAAACATTTAAAAAAAAAAAAATCATGATAATGCAACATATGACCAAAGTATATTAAGTCATACTGAGAGATAAAAATAACCCATAAAAAATGGGTAAATAATTGTATATTTAAGGATGGTGACTGGCATAAATGTAGCAAGCTAAGCAACAGATTGTTTTTGTACCTTCAAAAGGTCAGGGTGGCAAATGTCTAAAAGAAATATAAGTCTGATGTTACTGAACTCAATAGGTTATTCTTTCACATCTCATATTTAATCACTCATTGAACCTATCCTGATGAAAACCATGAAGGACGTGCTGACATTGAAATAAATTATCTCCTCACAAGTAATTAAATGTGTATAACAATTCATGTGTTAGCTATGGCAGTTAAGCTTAACTTCATGTTAAATTATCAAATAGGTCCAATGTTTAAATTTATATAATTTTGGAAATATTGTAATCAAAGTGAATAAGTAGTGGATGATAAGGTAGTGTGAAGATAATATGTGATAAACTGGGTTAAAGTGGTCAAACATTTTTGCTATAAAATAATTTGAACTACAAAACTTTATAATGTAAAGTAAAAAAGGGATTAAAGCCGTTGCATTTATCACTTTTAATTTTTCCTTTAATAAGCCTGCTTCTGTGCTCAACAAAGTGTGTCCTTATAAAATAACTAGCGACTTGCCCGGCAATAAAATTTGAAGCCTGGCAATGCTGTTTGCCAGACAATGCAATGTTCTACCCCATCTGAGTACCTTCGGCGCTCATCACAATCCCCACGCTGAGCACCTTTGGTACTCATTGCGGGCCTCTCCTCCCATCTACTTCACCGCTCATTACAGGCCACGGCAACTTGCAATTTGCCATGTTTCTCTTTCCACCATCTCCCCCCGTCCCTTCCCTGTGTCTTTCTCCTCTGTGTCTCTGTTGAATCTGCATAGTTTTATTTTCAAAGTTCTGCGTGCCTGGCATCGTTGGTGTAAGTGTTACTGTCTTTGCCGTTGTGTATTTTCTAAGTCCTTTGTGCCTGGCGTTGTTTATCTGTGTCCCACCTGCCTGGCGTTGTTGGTGTGTTACTGTCTTTTCCGTTGTGTATTTTCAAAGTCCTGCGTGCCTGCCTCTGGTCGTTGGTGTATGTGTTACTGTCTTTGCTGACGTGTATTTTCCAAGTCCCGCATGCCTGGCATTGTTGGTGTGTTACTGTCTTTTCCGTTGTGTACTTTTGAAGTCCCGTGTGCGGGCGTAAGTCCTGTGTGCCTGGCGTTGTTGGTGTGTTACTGTCTTTTGCGTTGTGTATTTTCTAATTTCTGCGTGCCTGGCTTTGCAGAGCCTCGTTATCAGAATTTTTACAGTTTCTCGGTCGCCATTCCCCCCCCCCCCGCCCCCCCGCTTCAGCGATTTTTGCTCGTTTAAACAGACAAAATATGCTTCAAATTAACTTGCAACCTCACTCACAGGTCCCTGGCTCTCCCCCTGTGCTGTGTGTGAGTGTGTAAGTGAATTTGAGGCATATTGTGTTTTTGTCGTCTCTTTTTAGTTCAGTTGTTCGGCCATTGAAGTGGTATTTTTTGCGAATTTGCGGCTCAACGGCTCACCTCGCGCAAGCGTGATGACAACTCGCAGTTTGACAACTATTATATGTGATGATCATTCTATAAGATTCTGTAAGATAAATTCAGGAAACTGGTATACGTGTATGCCCCCTTCCGCTGTGCAAAAAAAACAAACTTACTGTGTATTCAAATTCATTTAGAAACTAGCCGACACCACCAATGTGGTAGCCCTCAATGGGCAACAGTAGATTCAGAAGGTGATCCAGGTGAATATGCGAAAACTATACAAGAGTTGGAATCTCCAAGTAATGGCCATATGCCTAGCATAAGAGGAAGCATTTTAGTGTGGGGTATTATCAGACATGTGTGCCCCTACTCCCCATCCCCTGTTTCCGTATCCCAATTGAATCATCCCCTGACCAGTGACAGCAGCTTGAGGGGGTGCTGAGCTGTCACCCAGACTTGTTCTTGACCTGGCCAGGTTGGACCGACCTACTGTCCCACTAGGTACTTACCCCTGACACCCCCCACTGAAGCAACACTCTTATAGAGTCCCAGAGTGTCATGCCCAGGGGCCACCGGGGGTCTCATTGGATTGATTCAACCAACCAGTGCCTCAGGAGGGCATGGGGTGCGTGACACAAGGAGTACCATTCAGGGCAAACATTGCATCTCCAATGTGTATCTGGACTGTACAAATGGATATATGGCCTGTAACTGGACTGCTATTTCCCTGTGAGCAGGGTGATCACAATTTTGGTACCCCCTGGCTGTGTGGGTTAGAGATGCCCTGTTGGCACCTGCGGGTTCATGATAATTATGGTTGCCTGAATGGCATGTGTAGTTTAATATTGCATGTTTTGGTTTAACTATAAACATAGATCACTAATATGTACTGTTAAGTATGATAATCCCCATATCATGTTTGGCATCAAAATGACTGGATTTCCCAGAGGAATATAATAAAGCATGTCACCTGAATCCTTGGGGGACAGCATCTGAATAATGGAGTAACAGACTGAGGTGGTTTGGGAGGGCACTTCAGAAACCAGACGTGGAGGAGCAGGAAATGTCATTCAGTGGGGGATGAGAAGGATCTAATTAGCCAAAAAGGCAGAGGAAACTTAACATGTGAATTCCCCTACCCCGGAGGAAAAAAGGTCCAATTAGTTATTCAGCCAGTTAGGCTCCAACACAACAGGCTAGAAAGGCTGACAGCATTGATTGACAGATGGGTCACAGAACTAAAGGGAGAAGGGTTGAGTATTGGTTAAAAGGGCTGTTGCTAGAAGGTATAGCTTGGTGATGAGGGTTGACCCAGATGTTTAAGATTTTGTAGTGTTTTGACTAATAGAGGTGCTCAAGATGTTATACATAATTTTAAATGTGTGCTCATTATTGAGGCAATGCTTAACTCTGATCATAGGAGTTAACAAAGTCTACATCTGCCTAAAAGAAGAGTTGCAGCCGGTAACTCTGCTGCCCTGCCTGAAAATTCCTGTGTTCCTGTGATTGTCCTGAGAGTCCAATAATGGTCTGGTTCTGTCTCTGCTAGTAGAGATAATAACAAGAACCTTCACATATCCCTGGGTGGGTCATAACTAGGTTCTGGTCAAGCACAATTAAAGCAGCGATCATGACACAGAGTATGAAGGGGAATATAAGGAGGGAACTAGGTAGGATTTTAGAGCTAGGGGCCATTATAGTCCTTAGGCATTCCTTGTGGTGTTGGTCTCTAAGCCAGGAGCACCCAGTTTTGTGTGGACTAAAGGTGTCTAAATGACAAGACGACTATGGACACTTACCCTATTTTTAAGGTAGCTGCACTGCTAGATAAGCTAGGATGGGCAGATAAGCTAGATACCACTGGCTGATGCCATTAGAGAGAAAGTTGGCATTCACCACCCTATTTGGACTATACGGTTATGCCTTTTGGCTTGAAGAATGCCCCTTCCACTTTTCAATAGTTTGTGCCGTATTCAACCATACTTGGCAGGAAAATGTAGACCACCTGTGTTGGATCCAGCAAGCAGGGTTGAACATTTACTCCGACAAGTGCCAGTTTTCTATCGGGCAAGTGCAGTACCTAGGGCACAGAGAAGGACCAGGATGGCCTTGTCAGAGCTGGCAAATGTAGCCTCGATAGAGCATTTGCTCACCTAATGAGTAAGAGGCAGGTACTGCCAATTCTGGGAACCACAGATTATTACCATAGATTTGTTACCCATTACAGTACCATGGCAAAGCCTCTGATGGACCTCGCCGTAAAGAAGATGCTCAGCTGGTACAGTGGATACCGGAATGTGAGAAAGCCTTCTGGGACCTGAAGACTTCCCTAACATCCAACCCCATCCTAGATTCTCAGGATTACTCTTGTGTCTTCTTGGTCCAGCCGGTTGCCTTCACAATTGGAATTAAGACTGTTTTAAGTCAGGTGTATGCCCTGGGCGAGGAGCACCCCACTGCACAACTGGACCCCAAGATTTTGCCCCAAGAGATCAGCTATGCAGCTATTGAGAAGAAGTGTCTGTCAATCATTGGGACCCTAAAGAAACTACAGCCCTATATTTTTAGGTGAAAGTACATGAGTCTCAAAAAACAAAACTCATTGTGCTGGCTCAACAGGATGGCCGAGGACAATGGTCACCTGTCAATATGAAGCATAACCTTGTAGATTCATAACTACTATACAATAGAGGCAGGGTAGGGCTCATCAGAACACTGATGGTCTCTCCAGGCAATAAGACGCCTTGGATCTCCAGTTGCCCTTGATGCATTTGGGGTCTTGAATTGTGATTGTGACTTCTGATGGGGAGAAGCCTGTAACAAAGTACTTTGGTACATGTTTCTTTTTTTTCTCCAATGGAGCCTAGTCCAGCCTTTCCAATGGATTGCCTTCCTTGGGTCAGCTCAAGATGGACACAATGTCACCGGGCTTGGTTGATCCTGGCCCAGGGATGCCTCTATAATAATCATGATTTTTCCTATTTGGAGTGTCTAGGGCAGGGGTGTCAAAGCTCGGTCCTGGAGGGCCACACAAATGCCTGGATTTGATGATAACACTGCTGTGCACCGGTCAGTCATCCTGATTGAATCACCTGTGCACAGAAAGGATATATTCAAATCCAGGCCTGGGTGCGACCCTCCAGGACTGACTTAGGCCACCCCTGGTTTAGGACCCTCATCTCCTGGTGCAATTTATCGCTAACTGCATGTTATACTGTTTGTGTCCATGTTACACATGCTTGATATTGGTATATATTTTTATATGGAGTTTTGTGAATTATATACTGTAATCCAATTATTGTTAGCAAGGACATGTCTAAGAGGCCCATTGTGAAACTAACAGAATGGAGGAGTTCCTTGTGTGTTTTAATAAAGTGCATTTAACCCTTTCTGAAAGTATGCAAGCATGTCAGCTGTATTTCTGAGGGGTGGGAAAGAGCTTTTTAATTAGTTTGCTCCAATCCAGCTATCAAAGAATTATGCACCAACGTTCTAGAAGATCCTAGAGCAAGCCTCCTTCCAGGGGAATCCCTAGCATTGATACACAAAAGCCTGCAGAGGAAAGAACATCAGTGGTGGGACATATTCATTGGCCTGCCCCCACCCTCCCACCCCCCTCATGACAGTGACTTATAACTAAATCTGTTGTAGAAAGATGCAAATGAGTATAAAAGGTTTACTTTACATACCTTAAAATTAACGTATAATAGTCTTTATTCATAATGCACAGGACTGGAAAAGCTGCATGACACTAAAAATAAGTTAGAAACATATCATCATTAGAGCTCATGTTTATATATGGTTGCAAAATTATATCACAAATATACATTACAAAATACATTGCTTGCATGAACCAAATTTCTTACAGAACTGCCTGACCTTTAGTCATTAACATGTGCAAGTTTAACTTTGTTTACTACCTACACCAGTGGTTCCAAGTGTATTCTTTTTATTTATTTATGTATATGCATATATATAGGAATAGCAATGTCCCGAACAGTTCGCCGGCGGACTATTCGCAGCGATTTTTGCATGGTCGCGTTTGCAGCGAACGGCGAACACATGCGCTTTTAAGTCCGTCCCCTATTCTTTATCATTGAGGAAACTTTGACCCTGCACCTCACAGTCAGCAGACACATTCCAGCCAATCAGCAGCATACACTCCCTTCCAGAGCCTTCCATCTGAAGGACAGCAACCCAAAAAGCCCTTTTTAGGGCTAGAACATCATTTATTTTATTTTATAATTTTTTTGTGTAATCTAATTGCATATGCCTGCCTGCCAGCGTGTGTGTGTGACAGGCTAACACCTAACAGCTTATATTGTGCTCAGTGAAATAAAACAACGCTTTTTTGACTGTAATAGATTGAATATCAGTTGCCTGCCTACAGGCGTGTGTGTGAAGCCTATTGCATCTACTCTGCCAACTTTTGCCAGTGCACAGTGGTACGTCATATCTGGTGCAACCGTAGTGTACAGTGACATAAAACAACACTTTTTTGACTGTAATAGATTGAATAGCAATTGCCTGCCTACAGGCATGTGTGTGAAGCCTATTGCATCTACTCTGCCAACTTTTGCCAGTGCACAGTGATACGTCATATCTCGTGCAACCGTAGAGTACAGTAACATAAAACTACACTTTTTTGACTGTAATCGATTAAATAGCAATTGCCTGCCTACAGGCGTGTGTGTGAAGCCTATTGCACACCACAGTATCGCAATAAACGATAAAGACCTTCACCGCCCGCCTCACAAGGAGCGCCAACAGTGCAATAAGCGCGAAAGCCCCTCTGATAACAAAAATACACCAACCGAGAGACTTGCAATTAGCACCAAAGCAGCTCAGCGCGAAGTTCGCAATGAGTGCCGAATGATCTCAGACGACCAAAACACTTACAGCCTTATTAAATTGGAATTAAGCAAATTTAAAAGAGCTCTATTTAAGCACACATTTTTTTACAGAAGTTTTTAGTTAGTGTTTTTAGATAGAAGTTCACTAACTAAAAACTTCTGTAAAAAAATATGTTATGTGCATAAATAGAGCCCTTTTAAATTTGCTGAATCGCTATTTAATAAGGCTGTTACTGTCTGAGGCAAACAGCATTACCTGCCTTACAATTTTTTTGCCATAATTTTTTGACGGCCAAGTTGCTAGTAATAATAATAATAATAATAATAATAATAATAAAAACTCCTGTGTATTATGTACACAGTTTGAATGGTGGCTTCCCCTAGGGCAGACTTAGAAAAAGCCTTTAATTCCCTTTAGTTTTACAGAGGGACTACAATAGCTGATTTTTTATTTATAATATAAACAGCACATGCATTCATGCATAAAATAAGAAGGGTCATTTTTTATTTTCTACTCAAACAACAGAAAAGAAAAGTTTTGTAAAACTGTTAACTTTAAAAAAAAAATCAAAATGGATAATGGCCTAAGAGCAAAATATTGTATATAATTGGAAAATAGAAGGAAATTTGAAATGCCAATATAAAATCTAAATCCGTCATAAGGAGTGATTGAAAGAAACTGAAACAAAAGTGAAACAAATCTGGGGTGTCTGTGGGGGGGGGGGGGGGGGGTAAAAGGCCAGAGAGTAATGGCAGCATGAGCTACCTGCTCTAAATATGGGGCTTGTTCCAATATCATTATTCCAAGTAAAAGCAGTAGAAGCATTTACAGATCAAAAGCACAGTGACTCAGAGTGGAAGGTCATTTGCTAGAGGCTACAAATGAGAGGCTGTATTTATGGAAGAACATGTTTGGACCCTGGTTTCATCGACATGCCATAGTTTAAATTAAAGAGAGAGCTGCTTGGAGTAGCAAGACATGAGAAAACTGCTAATAAGACCCAGTACTAAACAATCAAGAGAGATATTGAAATCCTGGTCTGTTGGCAGCACTGGTGGGACTAAGTTGCCCACCACTGTTCTAGAAGAATGACACTTCAAAAAATGCACACATATATTCAGTGAATATTATGCTACATTGTATCACCAGCACATAACAATATATTTTAAAATTGTTAATAATTTGATTTTATTAAAAAAGGATATTCCTCCTAAAGATGCATGTCTTATTTTGGTAACACTGGAAATTTTAAATGTATGAACTTTCTTTTTTTTAAGCAATATGTGCTTATAATATTATCCTTTGAAGCATGAATACAAAATAAAAGTATTAAAATATATTTACAATACATGAATAGTAATATTCTGAATGGCTGAGGGGTTGGAACACACATTTGTTTCTGTAGAACTGTGAGAGCTGCACAAATAAAATAATTGTCTTTTGTTTAAGAATCTAACTCAAGTATATAGATGTCTTGGGCATCTGAGACCGTGTAGAGGGTGTGAAATTCTGAAATCCTGCAGAGAATGAAGAGACTAAGGTTTGTTTATACTCCTTAATTAATTGTATTCACCATCTAGTTTTATATATAATAATCTACACATTATATGTGTGCCAGTGACTCACGGCTAGAGCAACATAGAGCAAGAAATGCAAAGTTGTACAGTCTTGCACATTTTATCTATGATTTATTAGAAGAAGGAAAGTGATCACCAAACCTGTCAGTTTTGTCAGTTGTCATTATCAAGATAATAGATCATGTATCCTATAGAAGGTTTGGTTGGTTAAGCACAATATATCTGCGCTTTCTTATGAGTGTCTGTATTGAATTGTTTACGATAAAGGAGAACATTAAAGTAGAAGGTTTAAATGTCATCATAAATAAGGTAATTAGATTAGAGTCTTAGAATGGTCAAGGACTTTATGTGCCTCAGAACAGAAATATTGTTCTGAAGCAACAATCTTTAATAGATATTGCCTGTCTATAGGAGTGATATATCAGATTTCAAGAATAATAAATAACTTATTTTTTTAGAAATGTTTCTGCTCTCATTAAAACACAATCTAGGGAACAAAACATGTTAACATTGAGCATATTTATATAGACATAGATCCATATGGTAGTTTTATTATGGTAGTTTTATTATTTGGAATGCAAAAATAACTGATCTAGTTTTTACTATATCATTTATATATATGCTCCAAATTACAAATACAATTTTCGACCTATTTAAAAAATAGAGTAGCAAATATTAAAAATAAAGTAAAATTGTTAATAGTAAAATTCAATCTCTTCAATGGATAGTTTTTTAAATAAAAAAGATAAAGATGAAATATGATGAAGATAATGCTGAAATGTTTAATATTTTAAGAAAATCTAGAATTCTAGGGCTTGATTAGGTAGCTCCAGTAGGAAATCTGCAGCCTTATTAAATTGCGATTCAGTACATTTAAAAGGGCTCTATTTAAGCACACAGCATATTTTTTTACAGAAGTTTTTAGTTAGTGAACTTTTATCCAAAAGCAAGGTCTTCACTAACTAAAAACTTCTGTAAATAAAATATGCTATGTGCTTAAATAGAGCCCTTTTAAATTTACCGAATCGCAATTTAATAAGGCTGCTCATGTTTAAGAACCACACGTAAGCCCTGATGATGTTATTATATGCTGTCCATAACAAACCATAATGTGTAATAATTTTCCCACAATGCTATTACTTTGCCCTCACAAGGAAATTGTGTGCCCCCACAAAGATTTACAAGCACTCACTAGAGGCAAGTGCTCTACATGGGCAAGAAAAGTGATTTGTGAGTACATGTTAAGGTCCTAAACTATTACTATATGTTGTATGCAGGGTCGGATCTACCAGTAGTGCAGGTGGTGCAGTGCACCAGGGCCCTCCTCTGGGGTGTCCAATGCTGTATAAACTTTTTAAAAAAAACTTAAATAAGCTAAAAAACTTTTTTTTGCATTTCATTGTTTTTCTGTAGTGTTTGGGCACTCTGGGGCCCCTAACCCTGGCCAAAATCTACCACGTCCCCCCTGGACCTCCCTTTGTCACCCCCCCATGCCAAGTGTGGCTGCCCACACTTCTGACCTGAAATTGGCTTGTGCCTGTTTAAAAAAGAGCATTTCTACTGAAGCTCCAAGAGGAGACAGTATGGAGCAGTTCTGCATAATGGGGATGTGTATCAGGGAAGAAGGTAAGAGACCAAGGGCTGCAGAGTGGCAGCAAGGTTCAGCAGATGGGTTCTGTGAGGGGGGCAAAGGAGATAGGGATGAGTGCTATGTGAGGTATGAGCTGTTCAGGGATGGATGCTTAGAGATGATGGCTGCTGACAATGACTGGGTGCTATGTAGGGATGGATGCAAAGAGGGGTGGGTTCTGTGTGTGGGTGGATGTTGAAAGGGACTGGATGCTATGTAGAGATAGTATATATATCCATAGAGGATGTTACTGGAAAGTGGGGCGTGAAAATCCTGGAGCTGTGCTGAATGCCTGGGAGCCTCGCACAGACAGGAGGTAAGTGTCATGTTGAGGAAGGTCCACTGGTCTTTTGGTGACTGTTGGACTAGTGGGGAGTGCCTGGATTAACATGTTCTGGTATTGTTGGCATGAGATCTTTAATATTGCCTACAATATCATGGGAGTTGTTTTGCTGTAAGCCATCCTGTGTGTGAGGAGCCATGAAACAAGACAGGTTATGTGGAAACTCCCAGGGAAGGAGGCCATGAATTGAGTGGTATCCAGATGTCTCTTAGAACAAGGGAAGAGTAGATTCCATATCTCCAAAAGGGGTATTTACATAAGCACCCCTACCATGTGGCTTTTCTGGCAAGAGGAAGCCAGATAAATTACACTAATGTTCTAATAACCCCTTACAGGGCTAGAAGCAGGTAGGAAGATGGCAAATGGCTATACTCTTGTAGTCTCCTCACCACAGGAAGCAGTTAATAGCACACCTGCCACACTAGTGACATGACTGACAGGCAGGCCACATGCCTGGGAGCAAGAAGTGTGCGGATTGGATAAAGGGGACTGTAACTAAGGGGTGGTGAGGGGTGACCAAAATGTATAAATATGTTGGATAGTTGAAAAAATAAAGGTGTTGTTGTTGTGTCAGTATAAACATGCATAATTTGAGGTGTGTGTTTCATTGGACTCTCTCTGTAGCTCTGCTCCTAACCACTGGGTAGTACTGCTGAACTAGCTTCCTGAGCTTCTGTGTTGCTGGCATCCTGAGACACATTCTTGATACCTGGGAAAAGCAACAGGGCGCTGAGAGGTTAAAACCCTGACAATCTAGGGAGTTCATGTAAGCCATAGAAGGTTTCATCACAGTAAGGATAGGGGAGTAGCAGGGGTCTTCGAGGAAGGGAGCAGTTATGAGAAGGGGTCTGGAGGAGGAACACTGAGTAATTTGGTCCCAGGGGGTTAAGTGCAAAACTTTTTTTTACAACTACCCAGAAAGGAGGGGGGGGGGGGGGGGTACAATTATTTTTTTTCAACGGGCCCTCCATTCTCTAGCTCTGCCACTAGTTGTATACTATTTCTTTCCAAGTTGGCTTCTATAAATGGAATGCACAAATATTGAAACAGAATTCTTATTATTATGTTTTTTAACCCATGTGTGAATAAATATGGTATTATATAAAAATAAAATAAAAATTCAAAATGGGTTTTGTGACGAGATCAGTCTCGTCACTGCGAATTGGAGAAGCTTGGTTGCCCACGTTCTGCCGTTTGACTACGGCCCATGTTGACTTCCCCCTACAAAGACATGGAAGCCATGCTTCATTTGATCAGAAAGGACTGTGATGCATACTTTTAAAGTTATGAAAAATGTGTAGAAATGTGTTACAGATTCTGACCATCCCCCCATTAGGTAAACACAGGGTGTCGCCAGGACTTGAACAAAGGGCCAGTGTATGGGGTTTCCCCAGGGGCATAGTCCAGGAGGAAACAGGAAGTGTCCATGGGGACAGTCTGGGTGAGAATGAGCATAGTAGCCACGCCTGGGGTTGGCCCATGGGAGGAGTCTCATGGTTCCTACGTAGGGACCCTGTCTGATTGGCCATAGGTAATTAGGGGTTGACCAAAGGTAGTCACTGCCCCTACGGTGTATGTGGAAATGGTTTTTATATATATGTCTTTGTTTTAATAAAGGAGAGAGTTCACTGCTTGACCCTCAAACACAGAGCTTATGTCTCATGCTTGGGGGAATTCATGGGATGCTGTTACAGACTGACTGCCAGGAGTGTGGGCATCTTGGGGGGTGCTTTTCCTGTTCAGTTGCTAGCGGCTATTCGTGAGGTTCCAGTTGCAGGCTTGGAGTATTTTCCCCTTGGATCCAGTTCTTGGGGGATTGGGTGTCTTGCAGTAGCTGTCCCTATATCACTGGACGGGCGGATCGGCTAAAACGGCCTGGGTGCCCCCTTCTATGTCTTATGTCTGGGGGTACCGTTACACTGGTGGCAGCGGTGGGATTGTTCCCACAGCCAGTAGGACAGCTACAGGAGACACCATTCTGCGGATTTACAAGTTGGGGGCAACGCATGTCCCAGCACAGTGACCCTAAAAGCAGCAGAATGGAACCAGCAGTGCTATACGAGGATGAGGACCTGGATGGCCGGGATGCATTAAGGAAAGGCATCTGGTACCAGGCCCTGGATAATGTACAATACCAGCGGGGTGAGAGTCTCCCCAGTGAAGAGCAGCGGTTGCAGAAGCAAGTGGCCCTGCGCATGCCCTTCCTGGGACAGCAGCCCCTTGAGGAATGGGTGGAGGAACTAAAGCTCCGCGCATGGCAGGAGCTATGGCTGGAGGATGCCTACCAGGCGCTCTGGTGGTATATGGCACAGTATATACCCTGGACAGCCGAGCATGACAAGCCAGAGGGAGAGGAGTTTGATGGTCCTGGCTTGTTATGGCAGTCATTTGCAGAGCCTGACTTCGGGAGCCCTGCGCAGACCAGACTTCAGGATATTTTCTATGAGAGGGAGGCTAGGCATGACTGGGATGACCCCCATGAGGTAGAGCAAGACCTTGTTCACCTAGCAACCCTGGAGTGGGAACTGGAGAAGGACTACCGAGATCTCTTCCACTTCATTGGGAAGGCTCAGCATTACAGCGAGGTGAGAGACCCAGATCCAGAACCCTTCAGCTGGGAAGATATTGTAGAGGTTTATTGGGAGGAACCCCAGGCGGCAGGTGGAGATGGGACCGAGGTCTCTCCACCGGCCCTACAGGGATGCTGGGTGGCTAGCCCAGATCCCCAGCGCCAGTGTGAAGTGCAGGGAGTGGAGAGCATTGTCTCCCCTCCCCAGCGGAAGTGTACCTTGCAGGGAGAGGAGAGCAGCGTCCTCCCTCCCCAGCGTCAGGGTGAGCTGCAGGGAATTGAGAGCCCCGTCTCCATTCCACAGCGACAGAGTGATATGCAGGGAATTGGGAGCCACGTCTCCATTCCCCAGCGTCAGGGTGAGCTGCAGGGAATTGAGAGCTCAGACTCCATTCTCCAGCAACAGGCTGAGCTACCAGGGGCAGAGACGGTCGGTCCTGTCCCCCAGCAACAGGGCTGTTTAGCCAAAGGGGAGACCGTCGGTCTCCCCCCCCTACAACCAGGCCCCAAACAGGCTTCTTCCGTGGTAGCGCTGGCACCAGGGCAGAGTACCGCTGGTCTCTGCCCACTCAGCAACCCACCAAGGCAGCTTACCAGTGCCCAGCACAGCCGTGGTGAGGCACCTGGACATGGACAAGTTTCTCCTCTACCCAGGTGTAGTAACCAGTTATTGTGGGTGGGCTGTACTGTTGATTGTGTTTTGTGGGTGGCCTTCTGGACTAACCAGGAATCTGACCGGCAGGAGGTCAGATATCTGGTTAGTCTGTTTGGAAAGGGGGAGAGATGTGACGAGATCAGTCTCGTCACTGCGAATTGGAGAAGCTTGGTTGCCCACGTTCTGCCGTTTGACTACGGCCCATGTTGACTTCCCCCTAAAAAGACATGGAAGCCATGCTTCATTTGATCAGAAAGGACTGTGATGCATACTTTTAAAGTTATGAAAAATGTGTAGAAATGTGTTATAGATTCTGACCATCCCCCCATTAGGTAAACACAGGGTGTCGCCAGGACTTGAACAAAGGGCCAGTGTATGGGGTTTCCCCAGGGGCATAGTCCAGGAGGAAACAGGAAGTGTCCATGGGGACAGTCTGGGTGAGAATGAGCATAGTAGCCACGCCTGGGGTTGGCCCATGGGAGGAGTCTCATGGTTCCTACGTAGGGACCCTGTCTGATTGGCCATAGGTAATTAGGGGTTGACCAAAGGTAGTCACTGCCCCTACGGTGTATGTGGAAATGGTTTTTATATATATGTCTTTGTTTTAATAAAGGAGAGAGTTCACTGCTTGACCCTCAAACACAGAGCTTATGTCTCATGCTTGGGGGAATTCATGGGATGCTGTTACAGACTGACTGCCAGGAGTGTGGGCATCTCGGGGGGTGCTTTTCCTGTTCAGCTGCTAGCGGCTATTCGTGAGGTTCCAGTTGCAGGCTTGGAGTATTTTCCCCTTGGATCCAGTTCTTGGGGGATTGGGTGTCTTGCAGTAGCTGTCCCTATATCACTGGACGGGCGGATCGGCTAAAACGGCCTGGGTGCCCCCTTCTATGTCTGGGGGTACCGTTACAGGTTTCCCTTTCCTGGTTAGAACATTTTGTCAGGCATAATTATTTAAACCACCAAAAATGTAGTCTTACTAAAAAACTAAAATGTAAAAAAAAAGTCAGGGCAGTTGAGACTGAACTGGCAAATCCATTTAATTCAGGAAATGTAGTTTATGATAAATATATGAATATAATGAGCATGTTAACAGTCAAGATAATTCCCTGTAATAAAAATGTGAAATGTTTTAATTTAATTTTCCTCACAGTTGATCCCTTTATCTTATATTGAAGAGAAAATTGGTCAGCAAATTCTTGATCATTGGGAAACTAAAGGGATAAAATATATAAAGGTATTTTCAGACAATGAAGTGTGTGAAATTGATAATTTTAAAAATAATTACAATCTCCCAGATTCTCATTATTTTAAATATAGGCAAATTGTACCTATAATAAAAAATCTTGCAATAGACCAATCTTTATTAAGAGATAAAAACAACAGAAAACTCTATAAATGTAATGGAATTATGACTGATGATCAAAATAACAATAAACCATGTGGAATTATAAAATAGGAGAAAGAGATAAATTCACTATTAGACTATAATGGTTGCTTACAAGCTTATGATAATACTACAAGTTATGCTGCATTAAACAAAATGTTTTGCAAAATGATTTTGAGATGGTACTTAGTTTTAAGTAAGGTAAATAAAAGATTTCCCTCCTTTACTGAAATGTATTAGAGAAACAGTGGACAGAATCGTAATACTGGGAGGATGTGAAAAATAACCGATTTTTGGTAATCTTAATTAATATTCAAAATATTCTAAAATAAAATGTGGATCTATCCAAATTTAAATTCACCACCACTGACAGCTGTAGTGCCCGCAAGTGGCGGTAGATGACACTGCGGATATTTTGCAGAGCTGGCGATATTTCCCACAAGTTGTTACCTTAGAAGGTTACCCTAACCCCTAAACTATCCCTAACCCTCACCGTAACCCTAAAAATGTACCTAACCCTAACTCTATGGTATCAGCACTGAAAATCAGCAGCACCATCTAGAGGTCGGTTTGGCAGCACTGCTGCTGCCACTGCTGGCAGATTTTTGGAGAATTTCAAAAGGGAAAGGACCTAAAATGTATTTTATTATCAGAGTTTGTGTTCTTTGTATTTCATAAAAATATACAAAGTAAGTAAGACTAAGCATATCAATTATTCTATTGGTGATCAAATGGTGTATTGTTAGAAATTGGAAGCATGTAGAGTTAAATTGATTAATGACATTATATATAATATATAATATATAATAGATAAAATATTAACTTGGAGAAGTGATTTGCTATAGTTTATTGCAAAATTAAAAGAGCAGTTTTCTGGTGTATATGGGACAACTACTGTATAGAGCTGTGGTATATCAAAAGTGTGCTAGAGAAGTAAATGGTTTTGAAATAAATGTTCATAATTAGTAGCCAGATTGTTTAAATGCTGGTCTTTTTGAATCAGTATACAAATCTATGAACAGCTCTGTATTGTATAAATGTAAAGATAAATGACATATGAATTGTATTTATTATGGGAAGATGAACAGATAGAAGAATACATGATGAGAATGACACTACTAAAATTATATTTTTTTTAGAGACAATAAATACAGAAGGGGGACACATTACCAAAAGCAAAAACAAGAAAAAAACAACTGAGAAGTGGTCACGAGCCCAAAATGAATAGTATCTGGTGTGGTACTGCTGAATATGTGGTATAAGATAGTAGTAATGTGTTAAATGTGCCTAAAATAAAAATATGGCAAGATAACACAAATGTTATTAGAGGGAGATGGAAATATTTTTTTCTTTGTTGCATCAGAAAGGGGGCTAATCATTAAAGGACCACAAAAGTCCCCAGATGAGCTCTGCACCCACCATTATACAGAGGGTGAAAAAGCATCTGGAAAAGGTGATTTTTAAAATTGATGCTGAATGCATGGAGTTATGAACAATAAAAGTCAGGCTATTTCAGTGTGTTACCTCCTCCCGAATGAGTACTGTGTGATGTACTACTACTGGACCCTACACTCTCTTTCATCCCTTATACAAAATCACAAACAAAATCTTGTCTTTTTCATCTAAAATTAGCCTTGACTACTGCAAATCGTTCCTTGCTAGCCTCCCCATGACCCATCTGTCCCCACTCCAATCCATATTGAACACATCCAATAGACTCATCTACCAAACTCAACACTCAGTGTCGGCAGCTCCTCTCTGTCACTCCTCTGGCTCCCCATAGCCTCCAGAATAAAATTTCAAATCATGACCCTAACTTACAAATCCCTCAACAACAGTGCATCCCCTTATATATCTGAAATCGTCTCAAAATAATTCCCAACCGCCTTCTTCGTTTTGCTATCAACTTTCTTCTTTTCTCCTCTCTTATCACCTCCTCTCATTCGTGCCTTCAGGACTTTTCTTGTGCTGACCCTATTCTCTGTATCTGATTGCCTCGCTCCACTAGACTATCTTCCTGCCTCAAAACCTCACTCAAAACTCATCTGTTTAAAGAAGCGTATCCCCTTCAATCTTAATATGCACATTGCATCTATCACCCCACATCCAAACCCTTTAGATTGTAGGTGTGGGTTTTCAATCTTGCAAAGGTGCTTTATGTGCACTATGCATACTTGATTCTAAGCCCAAAGACAGGGCCATCCACTCCCTGCAATTTGTTAACATTGTTTTTTGCTTTGTTCTTAACCCATATAGAGAGCTTCACAATATTTTGGTGCATTCATAATAAACAATAATAATAAAAATATTCAAAACAGATTACTTACCATAACCCTCTGCTCCTAAAGGTAATGCAAATATATAAAACAATTTGTAGCAGTTACAGACACCAGCCTTATTATTTATGCAGATTCTTGTGGGAGAGCCGTAAGGGCTAAACTAAAATGATAATATCTAAGACAATTATTGATCAAATGTAAACACATTTTCTGCATTAACTGATAGTGCAGCGAGCAAATGAGAGTTTTTTCAAATGAAGGTCTAAGAGCACAAAAACATATTAAGAGCTTTAACTGATCTTGGGGGCTTGTCCTCTGTTACAAATGTGTCTCTTATTAATTAATTTATTATATTATTATTCATAATATTGATTATGATTATAATAATAATTATTATTCTTGTATCTCACCCTCTGAGAGTGTAAAGATAATATCTACACTCTTGTTTTCTACAATTCACAATTTATTAAGTGAGGCTACAAATTAATATTATATACATAAATATTATATTACTAGAAACATGTCATAAATTAGCAGAAAACGCATTCTCTAGTTTACAGTAATCCATGTATTGTGTTGCCTATGTTTGTGTTTAAAGTAACCAATCCTTTAGCCAAGAGAGTTTGGAAGCCTCCAGTTCACTCTTTTATGCCTGTAGTTCAACCTCACGCCCTATAATCCTCCCCCTTTCACCTTACTGGTCAGTTAGGGTCACAAAGAGATATTAAAACCACATGGCTAACTGGATTCTCCATTTTGGTTTTTGCTCTCTGTCCATGTGCAGAGAGTAACTTGAAAGTCCTGGTATATATATATATATATATATATATATATATGGCCTATATGGCCTTACAATCAGTACAGTGCTGACTAGAGTGTTCACCTCCATGTGGCCACCCCAGGAACTGCATTTATAAGGCCTTTTTATGTTTAAAGCCTTAGGGCCTCATTCTATTAGCGGCCGCAGCCGTTAAGAGGCCGCAAGGACCGGCCGCAAGCTATTCTGCTATTCTATTCCCTTACGGCCGGGGATTCCGGCAGGCTTGCGGCCGGTGCCTTGCTATCTCTTGCGGCCGCTCGCACCGGAGGAAAGCCTTTGATCTAAAACGGCCGCAAGAGATTTGCAATTCAATTGCTCCGGGAAACCTCTCTGCAAGGCTAAAAGCGAGCCGCAGCTTACTTGTAGGAAAGAGGTCTCGCTAGCACCAATTAAGCACATAAAATAGCTCAAATAAAGCCATCCTGCACTTTGAGAAGACTATAAAGGGATTTTAGGTGTTAGAAAAAATAGCACATAATTATCCTGTACTCAAATCCGTAAAATATTTTATTTTTAATATCCGTAAAATATCCATGTAAAAAGGCCAGAGTGCTTGGAGCACCTCAGACACACCCACGCCGCAGCCGGAAAATAAACAGTTAATTTGAACTCGGGTTTGGGCAGATGTGCAAGCTTGAGAGTGGGTTCCTTTTAATCCTCATGTCCCCCAATATGATCCCTAGCATTTACAGAGCTGTACAGTGCAGGCTTGAATTTATTTTTGCGTTTTTATATTTCACAGCTTACGGCCGGTTCCAAGATATGCGGCCGGCCGTAAGATGAGATCCTTGCGGGGCCGTATAATAGAATCGCGAGTTAACTGAACCCCCGCAAGGAATCGCAGCCTTACGGCCGATTTACGGCCGATAATAGAATGAGGCCCTATGATATTAATTACAGTGCCTTGCAAAAGTTTTCACTCCCTTGGCATTGTTTGTGTTTTGTTGCCTCACAACCTGGAATTAAGAGGAACCTGGAATTGCATCATTTAATTTACAGAACATGCGCACAACTTTGAAGATGTTTTTTTTTATTGTGAAGCACCCATAAAATAGAACAAAATAACAAAAAAAGTTAATGTTCATAACTATTCACCCCCTTACCACTGGGATTTTTGCCCATTCCTTCTTGCAAAACTGCTCCAGCTCTTTCAAGTTGGATGATTTGCACTTGTGAACAGCAATCTTTAAGTCTGTATTGTTGTTTCTCTCTGTGTCCTTCCTCAGGGGCACAGATAACAAAAGGATCTATTATCTAACTGTTCACACATTAGCTATAACCAATCAATCAAAGGATCAACTCTAAGAGAATCTTTTAGACTGACCACAGATTTTCTATTTGATTGAGGTCTGGGCTTTGACTAGGCCATTCCAACACATTTACACATTTCCCCTTAAACCACTCAAGTGTTGCTTTAGCATCTTTCCCTCAACTCTGACCAGTTTCCCAGTCCCGGCTGACGAAAAACATCCCCACAGTATGATGCTGCCACCACCAGGTTTCGCTGGGATGGTGTTCTTTGGGGGATGTGATGTGTTGGGTTTGAGCCAGACATAGCGTTTTCTTTGATGGCCAAAAAGTTCAATTTTAGTCTCATCAGACCAGAGCACCTTTTTCCATACATTTTGGGAGTCTCCCACATGCCTTTTCGCAAACTCAAAACTTACCATTTTGTTTTTTGCTGAAAGTAATGGCTTTCTTCTGGCCACTCTGCCAGTAAGCCCAACTCTATGGAGCGTACGGCTTATTATCGTCCTATGTACAGATACTCCAGTCTCTGCTGTGGAACTCTGCAGCTCCTCCAGGGTCACCTTAGGTCTCTGTGCTGCCTTTCTGATTAATGCCATCCTTGTCCTCCTTGTCAGCGACAGAAGACACAAATCAAATTTTAACAGACTTTCACATTTTGGCACTGATTGTCCTCTATTGTCTTCTAGTATGAGATATATTGTTGTGGCGAAAACAAGTCCCATAACTGCTAACCAGTACTGATTAATCATCGATATTACTGCTGAATGCCTTTGTCGGTAGATATAATCACTTCCTAAGGTAAGAAAAAACACTTCAAGTATATGACGCTGCACACATGAAGCATAGGTGCAGCACTATACATATCTATGATTGGGTGAACATAATAAAGGTATTTCTTTCATTTCTTTTTTTTGTAAACTAATGAACCCTTGGTGCAAGATTAACATCTAGGTTGCCCATACATAAATAATTCTTAGGTGGTCCCACCACACACACATATATATATATATATATATATATATATATATATATATATATGTGCTATAAAATGTGTGAAAAGATACATGATAATTGTTAAGTATGTATGTTTTATATATATTGTAATGATATAGGAATCACAAAGTTGTGGAGACCAGTAGCCAAGGTCAGCAATAATCCGGTTCAGCAACTTGTAGGTTAAACAGGAACAAGCTTTTATTGAAGGGATCAGGAACCAACAATAATCTGGCAAAGATACAGAGATAGGAAGTGCCTTATATAGGCCAAGAACCAGACACCTGACCAGACACAGCTGAAGAGACTTAGCTACTGATAAAATTGCTAGCAGAGTCAAGCTTCTAAGGTCTCAATGGAATTCACAAAAGGCAGGCTGGCGCAGTGGTAGGGAAGAGGTATAGCAGCCTGGGGACCAGGGTTCAAAACCCAGCAGAGTCAATTCCTCACATTACCCCCGCCTCTATAGGTGCAGCCTCTGGATGCCCTATTACCTGGTTTAGCAGGGTACTGCACATGAAAAGACCGAAGTAGATCAGGAGCTTGAATATTGTCCACTGGTTCCCACGAACTCTCCTCCTCACCATAGCCTTTCAGCGAACCAGATACTGAAGTTTGTTACGGAAGATCCGGGAGTCAAGAATTTTGTCCACTTCGTACTCATCCTCACCATCCACGAGGACTGGAGGTGGGGCAGGCAGGGCTCGGCCAGGGAAAGTATTTTCATGAACAGGTTTAAGCAGTGCAACGTGAAACACTGGATGTATTGTCATGAAATTCGGGAGTTGCAAACGGAAGGTGACAGCATTGATCTGAGCAATGATCTCAAAAGGTCCCATGAACCTTTGACCCAATTTATGAGAAGGAATCCGAAGCTTAAGATTCTTTGTTGACAGCCACACCTTGTCACCAACGCGATAGACTGGGGCCTCCTTTCTATGCCTATCAGCAGCTCTTTTGTAACATTCCTGAGCCTCCAAAAGAGTCTCTTTCAACAGTGCTTGGGAATCACATAAGGCGGTTAGCCGGTCAGTGACAGCAGGAATGGAAGTAGTAATTGGGAGACTTACTAGAAAGGTCGAATGGTAACCATAGTTGGCAAAAAATGGGCTCAAAGAAGTGGAGCAGTGTTGGGCATTGTTATAGGCAAACTCCGCCGTGGGTAGAAAATCCAGCCAGTCATCCTGCAGGTAACTAATATAGCACTGCAAATATTGCTCCAAAGTCTGGTTGGTTCGCTCAGTCTGTCCATTACTTTGCGGATGAAAAGCTGACAACAGATTTACATTAATACCTAGATTAGAACAAAAATGTTTCCAAAAACGAGACGTAAACTGCACTCCCCTGTCAGAAACTACTTCATCAGGCACTCCATGCAAGCGAAATATTTCCCGAATAACCAGGTCAGCCGTCTGTTTAGCTGAAGGGAGACCACGAGCTGGTATGAAATGACCCATCTTAGTTAACCTGTCCACAACAACAAGAATGGTAGTGTGTTCCTTAGAGGGAGGTAGTTCCACAATAAAGTCCATGGATATAGATCCCCAGGGACGATGAGGAATCGGAAGAGGTTGAAGCAAGCCAACAGGGGATGAGCGAGGAGTCTTATGTCTGGCACACACATCACAAGAGGACACATACTTCTTAACATCCTCATGATACTTCGGCCACCAAAACGATCGGGCAAGTAGGTCTTGCGTCTTTCGGATTCCTGGATGACCTGCTGGTTTTGAGTCATGGTAGAGACGTAAAAGGTCCAGTCGCACTGACTCCGGAGCAAACAGACGTCGTTGAAAAATCCAAAACTTATTAAGCATCGTCATATGGAGATCACGAGGAGGATCACGAAGAACTGGGTCTTCAGCGTAGCCCTTTTTAATGCGAGACATCAGATCAGAAGGAAATGTAACTCCTATAAATATATCCTCTGGCAAGATGGTGGTCTTGGTTACGGTAGTATGGAGGGGGTCAGCTATTCTAGACAAGGCATCCGCCTTACCATTCTTGGAGCCAGGACGGTATGTAACCAAAAAATTAAATCTTGAGAAGAATAGGGACCAGCGTGCTTGTCTGGCTGACAGTCTCTTAGCTGATCGAATACATTCCAGATTTTTTTGATCTGTGAGGACAGTAATTGGATTGGTAGCTCCCTCCAAGAGATGTCTCCATTCGGTGAAGGCAGCTTTTATAGCCAATAGTTCTTTATTCCCTATGTCATAATTTCTTTCTGCTGGCACCATCTGGCGGGAATAGAAGGCACACGGATGTAACAGCATCTTAGGTCCAGTCCTTTGAGACAGTATAGCACCAACAGCTGAATCAGAAGCATCAACTTCCACGATAAATGGTAATTCTGGCTGAGGATGTACCAGGACAGGGGCAGAGGTAAACAGAGTCTTCAATCGGGAAAATGCGGTATCCGCCTTATCGGACCACTGAAAAGGAGTCCCCTTACGTGTGAGTTCAGTGATCGGTGTAATAACGGCAGAGAAATTCTTAATGAAACGCCTGTAAAAATTGGCAAACCCCACAAATCTCTGGACATCTTTTTCATTCTTGGGGATGGGCCAGTCCAGCACAGCTTTAATTTTACTTACGTCCATAGTTAAACCTTTACGAGTTATGACATACCCCAGGAATTGAATTTCTGTTTGTTCAAACTCACATTTTTCTAGTTTAATGTATAGGTGGTGGGTACGAAGGTGCTCCAGAACTATACGGACCTGTTTTCTGTGGTTTTCAAGACTATCAGAGAATATTAAGATATCATCCAAATATGCCACAACAAACTGATCCAGGAGATCTCGTAGTACATCATTGATAAGATGCTGGAAAGTTGCAGGGGCATTACAAAGCCCAAATGGCATTACTAGATATTCGTAATGCCCGTACCTGGTTCTGAAAGCTGTTTTCCATTCATCATTTGGTCTTATGCGAACCAGATTATATGCCCCCCGAAGATCAAGCTTAGTAAATATTTTAGCTGAGCAAAGTCTCTCCAAAAGTTCAGGAATGAGAGGCAAGGGGTAGCGGTTTTTAACAGTGATGTTATTAATGTCCCTGTAATCAACGCATGGCCGTAGGCTGCCATCTTTCTTCTCTACAAAGAATATAGGAGCTCCTGCTGGGGAAGTAGATGGTCGAATAAAACCTTTGGCAAGATTTTCTTGTATGTATTCACGAAGAGCTTTCAATTCAGGCTCAGAAAGGGAATATATACGGCCAAATGGGATATCAGCCCCAGGCAACAGCTCTATTGGGCAATCATAAGGCCTGTGGGGTGGAAGCTGATCAGCATTCTTCTTATCACAGACATCTGCAAAATCCCGATATTGTAGAGGAAGCTTAGTCAAGTTTGTAGCAACCATTTCATTAATTGTTGTGGCAACAGGTGTTACCTTAGTGGGTTGACAATTCATTAAGCAGTGTTCTGAAGGAAAGGACAAAGTTCTGATCTTCCAATCAATCTGTGGGTTATGCAGAGCAAGCCAAGGTACCCCCAAAATCACTGGAAACTGTGTTTAGGAAATTAGGTGGAAAGATATAGTCTCATGGTGATTCACTTCCAGAGTCAACTTTAAGGGCACAGTCTCATGTGTAACTGGGCCCGATGTAAGTGGAGAACCGTCCACTGTCTCCATTAACACAGGTGAAGAATTAGGGATAGACTGAATTCCATTTCCTGCTGCAAATTTAATGTCCATAAAGTTTCCGCCTGCTCCAGAATCTATCATAGCTGTAGTTGAAATTTTATGATCACCACATTGCAACGTGATAGGCACCACAAAATGAGGATGTTGAGTCAACATACCCTCTTCACCATGAGCCAGAGAAAACAAGGGTTGTGTGACAGAATCCAGTTGATCTGCAATCTGGGATTGGTGTCGAATCTGTGCGCCCTCAGCAGCCATAGCTATTGTTCTTTTGGATTTGCTAGGGCAATTGATGGCATAGTGCCCTGCACTACCACAATACAGGCATAAATTGTGAGTGCGTCGCCAGTGTTTTTCTTCATTGGATAATGGCCCTCTTATTAGATTTACCTGCATAGCCTAAGGCTCAGAGTCTGAAGGTGTTTGTGGGGTTGGAGTAGAAATTCTTGAATAGGAAATAGGAGTAGTACTTGGTCTAAAAGAGCCCTGTCTTTCCAGTCTTCTTTCAGAAAGTCTCCGATCGATACGGATAGCCAAACGCACGAATGCATCAAAGTCAGCAGGAAGATCAACACGAGCTAGCTCATCTTTTATAGCTTCTGAGAGACCTTTTCTGAAGTGGAACCTCTGAGCTGATTGGTTCCAGGTAGTATCAGCAACCCACTGTCTGAATTCAGCAGCATATTCAGCCACGGAGCGCCTCCCTTGATGCAAATGAAGTAGAGTGGCTTCTGCTGTAGCACATCGATTGGGGTCATAAAAAACTAGGCACATGGCCTCAAGAAAGTCATTTAGATTACCCAAGACTGGACTGTCCTGTTCCAGAAGAGGGGAGCCCCAAGCCAGGGCTTCATCTTTGAATAGTGAAAAAATAAATCCCACCTTCTCTCTTTCAGATGGAAATTGGTGAGGTAACATCATGAAGTGCAAACGGCATTGATTTAGGAAACCCCTAAATTTTTTGCGATCTCCTCCAAACTTTTCTGGCAGGGGCAAGCAGGCATCTTGTGCAGGTGTAACAGTAGCAGCTGAAACATCACGTGCCCTGTAGCTGGTGTACTCACTGTGCATTGACTGAAATTTATTTTGCAGTTCAGCTACCTGGTCCTGCAGCACTTGGATGGTCTGTGCCTGGGTCTGCACAGTTCTTGCAGTAAAAGCAACCTGCTGGGCCAATGCAGAATCTGTCCCTGCGAAAGGGCAAGATTATTCTGTAATGATATAGGAATCACAAAGTTGTGGAGACCAGTAGCCAAGGTCAGCAATAATCCGGTTCAGCAACTTGTAGGTTAAACAGGAACAAGCTTTTATTGAAGGGATCAGGAACCAACAATAATCTGGCAAGGATACAGAGACAGGAAGTGCCTTATATAGGCCAAGAACCAGACACCTGACCAGACACAGCTGAAGAGACTTAGGTACTGATAAAATTGCTAGCAGAGTCAAGCTTCTAAGGTCTCAATGGAATTCACAAAAGGCAGGCTGGCGCAGTGGTAGGGAAGAGGTATAGCAGCCTGGGGACCAGGGTTCAAAACCCAGCAGAGTCAATTCCTCACATATATGTATATATATATATATATATATATATATATATATATGGTCCGCTCAAACCTACCTAACCAAAGAGTTTACAATTTCTTACTATCATTTGACAACTTCTCGAGTATCAATCATTGCAGGTCATTAATCATATCCTTGATGGAGAAATCATCATAGTAGCAGCCATGTCATAATCGCTAATCAGGAGCACATGGCTTCAAAGTCGCAGATGCCATCATTGGGCACCCCATGTCTCCCTGCTCAACCATTATATCTTAACTCCCTTCATGCTGTCTACATTTCTAGCTTTTGCAGCCCATTGTCATTCACATCTCTATCTACAACGAATAAATTCAAAACCTATCAGATAGGCATTCATCTCTCACCATCACAACTCCTCAATGAAACATATCTATCTGCTCATCCCACAAAGCTATTTTTCAAAGGCTTAAGTAGACACTATCAATTTCAGAAACCATCTAGGCTCTCCGTTTGCAACAACATTCTAAAACAATTCATTTAATTTCTGTCAAACAACCCCTTTTGTGCAAAACTTCACTCACCATCATGGCTGCAACTAAATCAGCATTTTTAGCTTCCTAAGCCCCAGTGAATTCACTATCAGTCAACCACAAACTCTTTTACTCACCAAACAAGATTTTTTTGTTGATCAAGACATGCTCTGTCTTCACTCCACCAAAATCAGCCGTACTCCAGCGTCCATAATTTATTGCCTCACTTTAAACCAAACATGCCCAGTTACTTACTCTTCGAACACTACATGAAAGACTCTCATGTGTTCCAATTCATTCCATCCCTTACTTGGCATCTCAAGCCAATCATTATTCACAGCTACATTCATTCACTACATTTGGCTCATTCTCACCAGTTTATGATATAACCCTTTTCAATACTCAGGCCATTCTTTTACAATCAGAGCAACATTGGCCATATCAAAAAAGCAAACCTCTGTCTTCATAATTAAGGCAATGGGACGGTGGAAAACAAACTCTTATAGTAGAAACATTCCCCATTCCAAGTTTGAAATTAGAGAAGCCTTCAAAAGGCTCAGTTAGGTTTTTGTTCCTCTCAGCAGACCAAAATGGGCATAGCTTCATGCCACACCACCAGCTACATAGGGAGGGAGGACCGACCACACATGTCCAGGTAAGATGATTCACAAAACTTGTAACAGTTTCTATCCTTGTATTTTTTTTTCTTCTTATGTTTTGTTTATTTTTCTCATGTTTTTTTTCCCCTGATTCAATTCTCATAAAAAATATTTCCCACCCCTGTAAAAAAGTTATATAGTGCTAAAGAAAAATTTAATAAGACAGACCACTGCACATTTCCTTATGCCCTCTGTGTTGTGTTCTCCGAGCATGTAAGTAAAAGAAACTTGATTAATGGCATTAGTTTTTGCAAGGGATTTTTCCTCTAACAGGCTCTGTAAAATGAAATTGTGTGAAGGTTTTGTGGTAGTTGCATAGATCAGAGAGACAAAACAGAAACAGACTGGGGCATAGTATAACTGTAACCATGAACTAACATAAATAACTAGAACTATACTGCAAATATACTGAAAATACAAAATAAAATCAAAAAAATATCCAAGCATGGGGAAAAATGCATGCAATTTTGATAATGCATTAGAAACCATAAATCACTATGAAGTCCTGTAACTTTGGTATCTCCTGTGTGTTTTCAAACTACCTCCTGAGTATTTAGATTTTTAGATTTTGGATAGAGTGATATTTATGGCTAAAATAGTTTAATGCTGGTTAAAAAGACTGTATGCATTGTGGTGTTTAAGAGAATGTTGTTGCAGAATTATCTTTGGGTGCAGTTTTTTGGCTGATATCTCCAATGAAACAGCATCTCATAAATATGACACATCAGTGGTTCTTTATAGTGCAACAGCATCTTCTAATATTCTCACCTGTAAAATAAACTCTACCAAACTTGAGGTTATATTCCATGACTTCCCTAAAAAACAAACAAAGTGAAGTTCACTTGTAAATCACTACTGAGCTATCACTTAAAACATGTAAATCTAACGTCTGAGAAATGCCATCCTATTGCTTGAAATATTCTTAATACCCTAGGCCCTGAGTGCCTGCCTCATAATTACTTTAAAAATAAATATCACATGCAGTAATGATATCTGATCTTGATGAAGTTTATTCATTAGTCTCTCTGAGCGTCCAAAATTATAAAAAAAGCCTATGGGTACTTTCAACCTCCGGTAAAGGCCAAAAAAAGTCTCTGAGAAATCTAAAAACTATAAAGGAGCCATCTCCTTAATTTTGTAGATTGGGAGGCTTGATTGCTCAAATCCAACACAATTAAGGAGCTACTAGGGCATACTGCTACACCCTATGAGCCAAATGATCCCTTGGGATCTCCCCTAATACCCGCTAACCCTTATGAGCCATGGGTATCCCCCATAATTCCACCATCAAAACTATGACCATAGGGGGTCCCTATTGACTCCCACGGTATGGTATATTCAAGTATAACCATGGTGGTCCCTATGGTTTGTCATGGCACCTAAATGTAACACTTATTCCATGGGGTCCCTATGGATCCCCATGACACCTAATATCAACCTCTATATCATTTGGATCCCTACAGACCTCCATGGTATACTATATTATAATCCTTTTGGACCCCAATGCCGCCCCATACTCCCCTGGGGTTCCACAAGCACCCCTACCGTCCCTAACACTACTCCCGTAATATAATGATTAATTCTATAAAAACAATAAAAAAATTGTTACAGAATATAAAAAAGAAATAAAAAAGAATTACAGAAAAAGGAAAATAAAAAAGGCACCATCCAAAACACTACAGCTGTAGGGAGGAAATTATACTTATTCTCCCCTTCACAACCCTCCAGCAATGATCTGCAATGCCCTGAACCTCAATCTTTAGTCCTCAGTCCTTGCTTGATTGAAGACCCTTGATACCTATCTTTGGCCTGTGGAGAGAGTCTCCACCAATACATGCCATTAAATAAATAATAATAAAAAAATAGTTTACTATGTATAGTGATTTTCTGTTTTTTAGCGCAGCATGTTTTTTTTAGGTGGAGGCACTTTCTGTGGGCCCAAGATGAGGATCGAGGATCTTCAAAAACATTTTTTAATTTCTGTGATTTTTTTTATTGTATATTATTTTTATAAGGGGTTATGTTAGAAACTATAGGGATCCTGTGGGCTCCTGTGGGGGGTTAGAGTGCCCTAGGGGTCCATAAGGAGCCCTATGGTAGGGGGATAGAATTAGGTGGCATGGGCGTCCATAGGGACCCCTATGATAGAAGGCTTAATATTAGTTGCCATGGGAGCCCATAGGAAACTCCATGATTATAATATAGTATACCAAAAGGTTTATAAGGACCCCTAAAGTAACATTGTAGGTGCCATGGAGTTCAAAAGGATCCGCCTATTTATATTTTAGATAACTAATGGTATCCATAGGGACCCCCTTATTAACAAGTTCATTTTACCTTTGTACCGTTGTGGACCCCAATGGTTATGGTTAGAGGACCCATAGGGATTCATAGCTCAAGGCATGGGGAAAGAGGTCCAGTTGGCCCTCTGGAATTTTAAAGGGAGGTCTGGGAGATAAGCAGGGGCATAAGGGGTAATTGGTATTGTGAGTAGATCCCGAGGGATACCCAGGCTCATAGGGGTATGGGGCCCATAAGCGGGCAGTAAGTAATAAGTAATGTTTTCAAAATAATTATTGTAGCTAAATAAAAAATAAAAACATTAATGTAAAATAAAAGAAACTGAAGATATAGGAACTGAATTTAGAACCTATTGATTAAAAGAAAAAGCTTTTACTCACTGTAACACGTCTCTGCATGATATATAATGAGTATAGAAATCAATGTAGCTAAAATAGAATCAGTGTGACAGTTACAAGCTTGAACCACATTATCTATGTAGATTCAGGGACTATACAAGCAAAAACTAAAAATAACAATCTAATCTAATCTAAATCTGATCTAGAACAATTTAGAAAATAATTCACCCTATAGCTAATGATGCACAGTGCATAGGGTAACAGAGTGTTTTTAAAGGGATATGCATGCATAAATGTAAATAGATAAATAGATTAAAATGTATATTGAATACCTAGTAACCTTTCATACCCATTCAAGTCCCATATTTGCAGTATATTTTTCAGAAGAGCTAAAGGTGATAACTGATTTCTAGAAACTAAAAAAAAAAATATTTGGAATATGGAGTACAATGTTGGGCACCACTTCATAAAAAGGATATTTTAGAGATGGAAAAAGTAGAGATTCCTAATAAGGGGAATGGAGGGGCTAAGTTATGAAGACAGACTAACCAAATTAAACTTATTTTCTCTAGAAAAAGAGCAGGGATATGATTACCTTGTATAAATACACCCATGGTCAATATATGGATTTGTCAAGTGAACTGTTTGAGACAAGAGGTTTTCAACTGACAAGAGCCCATATCTTAAGGTTAAAAAGAAACATATTCCACCTTAAAGAAAGGAAAATATTATTTACCATAAGGGTGGTTAATCTGTGGAATTCTCTACCAAAGAAGGTGGTTACAGTGAATTTGATAGATAACTTTAAAAAGGGATTGGATATATTTTTGAATAAAAAGGGAATTTAGGGTTATCCTGTATAACTAGAGAATGAATATTTATCCAGGAAGGAATTTGATTGCCAGTATCTTAGGAAGGATCCCTCCCTTTTGAGACAATGTTTCAGTGGGTCAATTAACAATTAATTCGTATATTAAAAAAGATCAGAGGAGATCTAAAAAGGTTGAACTTGATGGACAAAAGTATTTTTTAACATCAATCACATATATAGTTGTGAGCAGGCGAGCCAGCCAGAGCCGTTGCTCACGCTCCATGCCAGCAACTGAGGCCCTCGCAAAGGTGTGTGAGTGTGCTCCCATTCCCTGTCTATGTGTCTGTCCCTCCATCCATCCCTGGTGTGTGAGTGTGCTCCTGTTCCCTGTCTGTGTAACTGACCCTCCCTTCATCCCTGGTGTGTGAGTGTGCTCCTGTTCCCTGTCTGTGTGTCTGTCCCTCCCTCCATCTCTGGGTTCTGTCCCAGTCCCAGCTAGCGAGCCCAGTCCCAGTGAGCGTATAGCGAGGGCCGCAGGCGAGAGCCTCAGTTGCTGGCATGGAGTGCCTTCGGCGCTCCATGCCAGCAACTGAGGCCCTCGCAAAGGTGTGTGAGCGTGCTCCCGTTCCCTGTCTATGTGTCTGTCCCTCCATCCATCCCTGGTGTGTGAGTGTGCTCCCGTTCCCTGTCTATGTGTCTGTCCCTCCATCCATCCCTGGTGTGTGAGTGTGCTCCTGTTCCCTGTCTGTGTGTCTGACCCTCCCTCCATCCCTGGTGTTTGAGTGTGCTCCTGTTCCCTGTCTGTGTGTCTGTCCCTCCCTCCATCTCTGGGTTCTGTCCCTGTCCCAGTCCCAGACCCAGTCCCACATGTCACACTCACACTACAAATGTAAATATAACCCGGATATGTAGCCTACACCTATATTTATACACAGGAAGTCAGAGTAACCCAGACAAAGAATACATAAACACTGTCCTAGCAGCACCGGTGTACAGACCGATTACACATATAAGAAGGGGTTGGAAGGGACTACAAACGACTACAACCCCCACTATCCCCAGCACAAATAAACCAAAGAGAAAACAGAGGGCGGGGCTTCTACAGTTGGACCTCTCCATGCACCTAGATACAGCACGTTACTTTAATTAAAGATGTAATTAATTGTACTGAGTCTTGATTTGAGTAGCGTTGGAGTAAGTGCATAATCTGCTTACCTCTCTGTAATATCACTAAATGGTTTCCCGAATATTACCCATAACAATCATGACGGATAGTTCCTTGCATTCTTAATCATCTAGAATTGGCGGGTGACGTCAGAATCCAGCAACTGTCTGCAGTGTGGGGGATATATATTTATTATGTATTTAGAGTAACAGGTGTTTATATTTATATATTGTGCGTGACATGAGGGGGATTTATATACCTGGGGTGTGTGGGGGAGGTGTATATCACATATATAGTTGTAAGCAGACGAGCCAGCCAAAGTTGTTGCTTATGCTTGCGGGCTCCGAAGACGCTCCTTGCCAGCAACTGAGGCTCTAGCCCGCTGCCCTCGCAAAGTGGGGGAGGGCCTCAGTTGCTGGCATGGAGCGTCGCAAACTTTATCTCGCAACGCAAACAACATACGAGACACGTTACCACACATTACGACCTCGCAACAATCGGACGCATTACAAAATTCAAAACACATTAAATACACACAGCACATACATAAAAAGCTTACCTACAGTAAGAGGAAGCATCCAGGACCTCAAAAAAAAAAAACTTACACCTTCATTTAACTAAAAATAAAAGAGTTTGAACACTACAAAATTCACTAAGCGAGAGAAAAAATGGCCGCCGAACAAAACGAAAACGAGGCTACAGCACTCTAAACACGCAAAACACCACAAGAAACCCGCAAAACACCACAAACGACCAACGGATATTCCGTTAACACACATACCACACATTACCCGCCATTTTACGCCAATGCGGAAGGACACAACTACGCTAACGGTTTGGTCTTGCACACGCACAGTATTACACTGCACACATTCAGCACGCTTACACAGCAGCTCCACACCACTAATGCTTCAGCAACATCAAAACAGATTGCAGCTCTTCAACACAATGCTTCAAAATAGGTAAAGTATATTCATTTATTAATGTATTAGATATTTCAGTAGTACACAACAGCATTAGCTACCTTACAGTTTAATTGCCGTAATTTTTTGGCGGGCAATTCGCTAGTAACAATATAACTATGTAAATAAACAGTCTTTAGTCAATTAGTTATGAAATTAAGCAGTACATGGCACTCATAGGCCTTGAGTTAATTTAGCTATTGTTGTATATGAGAGCCTGTAAAGTAGTCCATAAACTAATTTGCTATTCAATTGGCGTCTTTTTGAGAGCCGCAAATGATCTACAGGTTAGAGACTGAAAATCCCTACGGTTGTTACAACCATAACTTACACCCCATTTAAGCCTTTGAGCTTTCAAGCCTGCAAGATTTGCAATCGCAAATTGCTATTCAATTTTTACAAATCCTCAAGCCCACAAATATTTTCACATCTGTAAATGTCAAATGTAGAAGAAAATCCTATGGGTACCAGATAATTGCACAACAGCCTCAAGCTCGTAAATCCGCGATCAAAACTTTTTTTTATGTGTCATTTCAGTGTTATATTAATCTAGGGAATCAATGAGTTAATACATATCAGGCTACCCACATGGACTAGAACAGTACATTGTACATTGCAGGATTGCAAGTCTGATCGCATATCGGACCCCTAAAAGCTAATTGATTGACATGTTGACATGATGATGGTCTCATTTACTATTGGCTTTTTCCAAATCAGGAGTTTCGGCCTTGCTTAATTGATCTGGATCACGCTCTGAAATGCTACATACGACTGCATGATTTACGGTTTCGGCTTTGTTGAATTGAATCGCTCTGTAAGTGTAGCAAATCTCAAGCCCGCAGACAATGGCCTGTAGCCCGCAAGCTTCGGGCTTGCAATTGAATGAGGCTCATAGTTTTTGTTTCTTCATCTGATTTCTCAACAAGAATGGTATCTTGCATAATGTTAAACTTTCCGTTAGCTCTACTGAGAGCTGCTGCTACATAAATGAAGGACAAGTATTATATGGGTTCAAATCAATTTTATCTAGTTCTGGTTTGCTTTTTGGAATATGACTTAAAACAAAAAAACTGTTATCTAATGCTTTTACACCCTTATCTATACTATATAGAGTTTCTTCCTCTAACCGACTTTTGATACACCCAGTTATAAATGTCAATAAAAGTTCTGGATCACTGTCAACAAAACAACCACTGCTGAAAAGTTTAAAAAATGCAACTTTTAAAAGTTACATAAAATTAAAGTAAATATGTGTTATTTGTTAGTATATGCACAAGCAAGCCTCACCTGAATACACATCATGCATAATTGAAGGACAAATCGGATTTGGATGCGTAGATTGGAAACGTTTTTTATGTGCAGAAGGCTGGTTCTGAATCTGCTTGCGTTGCAAAAAAATAGCTTATTATTTAGTCAGAAATATGTGTGCCTCCACAGAACTACAATTGATGACAGCAGATGCACAAGAAAAATAAAAGCAGCTGGTCTGTCTGCAACATTGACAATTCAGATCAACTAGCGCAAATTTCACAAGTCAATCAGGCACTAAGTCTCTTGATTTTAAGCAATCATGCTTAAAATGGAAATGGAAACATGAAAATAAGTAATAAAAGAATTGCCAAAAGAATCAAACTAAAAGTTTTCTAAGCATACTTTATCAATAACAAAACTTTTAAAGGATCATTGAAGATTAACAAAAAAAATGCATGTTTTTGAAGTATACAACAAACTGTCAACATTACCAAAGTAAGTCATGGGCATAAACACATTTTTCCTGAGAAAATGTCATGTTAGAAGCTGCTGTAATAGTCATACTTTGTTTTCAAACTACAAATGACGGTCAAAGAGAGACATCACAAAAATATTTTTCATAAATAAATGGAGAAATCTTTCAAAAAAGTTTTTTTTAATTTATTTATCTAAATTGAATTTGATAGAATTGTCTCACGGCTTCCATATCAAGGTCAGGTAATAAAATATAAACAATTAATATTGACAATCAAGGTGGTATATCTCATTCAATTAAATAATTAATTTTGGTTTCCACTGATGAAAGGATGACTGGATCCAAATCTTTCAAGCAGATAAGCAAAATTAAACTATTCATTGTAGGGCACACACAATCCCACCATCAGCTTCAACTGAGAGTACTTCATCAGCAATTGGTATCTCTTATTTATACTAACTGTAGCCATTAATGATTGGTCCTGCATGACAAAGTATGGATTTGTTTACACTTCCTCTTGTAGAAAACTGAAAAATGTAGTCGAGTATCTCTCATCTGACACATTATTTAGACTAGCTCTAACATATAATTGTAATTATACTATTGTTTTAAAAACAGCTCATCTGCTGCCTATAATTACTTCATACAAAATACTCTTGGTTTCTTCAAAGTTTTATATTAATAAACAGATCAAAACATATTTTATTTACCTACTACATGATACATTTCAAAGCGTTCTCCACATAAGACTTCTGATATCCATATTTCATTGCATTGAAAAACTCTGGACGGACCAAGAACAAAAAAAGATGCTGCTGGCTTTCTTATATTGAGATTATTTTTCTATTTTCACCTTGGCAGGATTTTTTTGGAACTGCTGGGGTGCCATTGCAAAATATGGCACAGGGCAACAGTTTTAATGTTACAACATTGTAAAAGTTGTATTAACAAGAAACAATAGTGATTATATGCAATTCTTGTATTTAATCACTGCCAATGTGATTATATCTGTTTTAAATCATGTCTTATTTGGGCTACGTGTTAACAGTGTTACTATGTGTTGCATGTTATGCCTAGAGCTGATGATTACTAATAATTTATGTAAACTAGGAAATGTTCATGTGTGAGTGGTTTTTTGCTTTGCATTCGGATGAAAGCATTACACTAATTACAGGTCCTATTGCTCTGCCCTTGATACAGTAAACAACAATTATGTAAAAATGATTTACAATTTCAATTCATGAGCAAATGTGCAATGTTTCTGAGCTCATTAACTTGTCAGCGGGAGAAGAGGACCTTAAAAGAGCTATCTCCAATAAATGTATTATTAAATCAAGATCTAAGGACTGGCTATAAAATGCAGCAAAATAAATAATCCAATAGATGAGTGATTGGGAAAATGTCAGGACACAACATTGTCGAAACTAAAAAAATAATAACTCAAGCAGTATTGTTCAAAAGCTAAATAAATCTAAATAAAAGGAAAAAAAGATTAACAAATAAAAGCCACTTGTCATATTTACTAAACATTATTATGCTAATCTAATAACCTTTATGTGATGAAATATATCCATAAGTTCCTTGAAATTTCATGCATCTCTCTCTCTCTCTCTCTCTATCTCATATATATATATATATATATATATATATATATGTATATATATATATATATATATATATATAAAGATTGAGGTAGCCGTGAGTGTCCAGTAATCTAGATGAACAATCAGAGTATTGCACCTTTTGTATTGGACAAAATTATTCATAATATAGTGACGAGTTTTTGAGAGATAAACCTCTCTTTATCAAGTCAAAAAACAATACTCAATTTTGACTCGATAAAGAGAGAGAGAAAGTACATTTGTGCGTGCATTTAGACAATTAAAAATAAGTTACAAATGTATTTTCTGCCCAGTATCTCAAGAAATACAGTTTTTCCCTCTGCATTCTGGGAATTACCATATTTTTCGCCTTATAAGACGCACTTTTTCTTCCCCAAAACTGGGCGGGGGGAGGGGGGGGGGGGAAGTTGGTGCGTCTTGTACGACAAATACACATTTTGCCTGCATTAAAACTGCCCATAACTTTGTGTGGTGCTTGCTCGCAGTCCTCTTTCTGCCCCTCTTGATCCTCTCCCCCTCCTGATTCTCCCCTTCGACCCCTCTGATCCTTCCCTTGGTCCGCTTTAGATCCCCACTCCTGACTCCCCCCCCCCCATTGGCGCTTCCTAAGGCACCAGCAGCATGCCTCTGAACTGCATCTCGTCTGCCGGCGCATCTTAGTGACGTCACACACGCGAAGCAATGGAAGGCTGCAGTACAGGAGGAGTACTGGTAGGAAGTTCTGCGCTATGGTGTGAGATCAAGATGGGCCAAAGGATGATGATCATGGATGGGCAGAGGGGAGAATCAAGAGAAGTAAGGGGAGGATCAAGAGGGGCAGGGGGGATCAGGAGTGTCAGGGAGGGTCAAAAGCTCCTGGAGGTTTCCAAATGCTCCAAATGTGTGTGTGTGGTGTATGTATATATATATATATATATATATATATATATATATTTGTGTGTGATGTAGGTGTGTATATGTGTGTGAAGTGTATTTGTGTTTGATTCAGAATGTTTTTTTCTTGTTTTCCTCCTCCAAAAACTAGATGCGTCTTATGGTCAGGTGTGTCTTATATGGCGAAAAATACAGTAGATAGATTTGAAATATATTTATTAATTCATACAATTTGTTACAGACACATGACGCGTCAAAATATTATGTAACATATATATGTGATGAAAGTAAAGGAGGTAAATTATACAATCCCAGCGTATCTAAATTACCTACTATGAAGATTCAAAACGCCTGTAGCACTGGAAGCAGGAGTTAGCACTTTGGATCTTAAGATAAGTACCCTTAGACTATTTTTGGATGGAAGCAGTAGCCAGCATTTTAAATCTTAAGAGTAGTTAATTTAGATATGCTGGGATGGTATAATTTACCTCCTTTACTTTCCTCGCCATGCTGTTTGCTATCTAACAGACAGCAAGTATGGAGGTGTAGAGGCTTACTGTGTATATAGAGTAGCCCCTGTATCTGTGACAACATTTGATATGCTTAATCCTTTTTCATACATCAGATAATTTAGTGAAGGATCTTTGTTGATATGTTTGGTACTGTTATCTCATATATAGCAAAAGACACAACAGGGTTCCATATTATTGTGCACACCTATATTAACTCAAAAAAGAGCTTAAAAAGTGTGAGATTAAAACTTAGCCTTTAATAAATAAATACTTAAAATATTTCTAAAAATGCAGAGACAGGATGTGTAAATGGAAGTCACTTTAATGTGATGTAATGAATATCATATAATAGAACCAGATATTGAAAAGGAATAAATACCAAGGGCCCTATTCAATTGCGATTTGGGCAATTGAATAGGGCTCTAAATAAGCACATAGCATATTTTTTTGAAAGAAGTTTTTAGTTAGTAAAGACCTTGATTTTGGATAGAAGTTCACTAACTAAAAACGTCTGTAAAAAAAATATGCTATGTGCTTATATAGAGCCCTATTCAATTAGCCAAATCACATTTGAATGAGGTCCATAGTACTTAAATATATCACTGTAATTTTTTTTGAAGGTGCTCAATCAATAAGTACTTAAAGTGCATGAAGTGTTAATTCATAATAATACAGAACCAAAAAATGTAAGTTCTTTAAAGTGCTAGGATTAAATGGTGAAAATTAGTGTATATCTAGTATATAGGTATAGATTCCCTTATGTCTGGGGTGAAAAAATGCTGTGCCACTAATTAAATATTGCCTAAAATTAACCCTATTATATGGGGCTGTTTAGGCAGCTAAAGTGACTAGTGCAATTGCATAAACTTATGTTTCATTCTTCCTTCAGTATAATTTGGTAATATGGTATTGAGCTAAAATAATGTAAACAAATGAACCAAACCTCAAAACAGAATTTATAGAATTGAATAGGATTTATAAGAAACAATATCAAGTGTGGTGGGAAGTAGCTAGCTTGGAAAATTACCTAACTAACAAACTGGTACCTAGAGGGCTACTAATTAACCTATTTCCTACAATTAAGGATCTTTCTGAGGATTTCATAAAAAAATGGGATTCTGTGTTATTAAAATGTTCTCAGGAGTTGATGAACCTACTATTAGAATGGGAGCAAAAACAGTTAAAAGAGACTGAAGTACTGCTAAAAAATAAAATTGAAAAAATCAAACAGTTTAAATCTAATAGTGACGTTACTGAATTTGAAGATAGTCTAGAGAAAGATATAGACAAATTCAGAAAACTATTGATGGAAAGAAAACACAATAAATTCCAGAGACTTTAATGACTTTGAAACAGGTAATATATTCAGAAGACCTAATAAATACAGAAACCCAAGAAATAAAGTGGATGATGGTTTAACCTCAGAATCTGAATGGTCAGATTTTGATCAAAAAGATGGTAACCCAATCAGTAAATCAGCAGAAAGAAACATGAAAATTAACAATGTAAGAAAAGATTTTTCGACACACAACCACAACAAGGAGGGGTAAGAAAAGGCCCAAGCCTACCAAAACCACACAAAAGATTCAAGAAAAATTAAACCCTTTGCAGATTTTTAATTTATCGAGTTGTAAGCTATCTGATGATCATGTATATTTAGAAAAAAAAAGCTTAAGTTTTTCACCTACGGAAGAATTCAAAATATTTGAATGGGTAAAAGATGTGAATTTATTTGCCCGGAAATTGGCACTGAAAAAAGTTTTTTTCTAAAAACAATTCATTAGAACAATCTAGTAAAGTAGAGCTCAGTATACATGATGACATATCAACAAAAGACAACTCCAATGACCTATTGGGGCCTTTCTCTAAATGCAAACCCAAAAGCAAATATACCCCACCACTATCTATTAGCCCGAATATAGAAGTGTTTGTTCATAATGTAGTGAGGGACTTGGAAGAACTGTCACATAAAAAAACAAGCAATTCTAATTTATCCTATGGGGAAAAGAGAGCCCTTAAAGATTTATTAGATAATACGAATATCACCATTAAGAATGCTGATAAAGGAGGGAATTTGGTTATCCTCAATACAGAGGATTACATCAAAGAGAATTTGAGACTCCTATACAATAAAGAGTGCTATAAGAAACTAAGTCAAGATCCAACTGTAAAGTTCATTAATGAACTAAATGAGATTCTTATGGGTGGTCTTAAGGATAAAATTATTTCAAAACAAGAATTTTAATTTCTAAATGTGATTAATCCTAAGGTTGCTACTTTTTACTCCATTCCCAAAATTCATAAAATCCCCACTAATCCACCAGGCAGGCCTATAGTATCAGGCATAGGCTGCCTTACTGAAAATCTAAATATATAGATTCCATTTTAAGAGAACATGTTGTTACCTTGATCTCTTATGTTAAAGATACAAAAGATGGACTTAAGAAATGGAATGGTTTAAATATAAACCAACAATCTTTGCTAGTATCTCTAGATGTAGAATCCCTCTATACTAAATGTCGCCATCGGAGAGGACTACATGCAGTAGAATACTTTTTACAAAAAAAAGCAAAGCATTCAGTAAACACAATGACTTCATGATGAAATCATTAGAATTTGTGTTAACACACAATTACTTTGTATTTTTACAATCTTTTTATCATCAAATTCAAGGTACAGCAATGGGTACGGCCTGTGCACCCACATATGCGAATCTATACTTAGGCTGGTGGGAGGAACAAATTGTCTATAGCGAAGACATGGATAGTTACACTCAACATGTGGAACTATGGATTCACTACATAGATGACATAATGATATTGTGGAATGGTACAAAGGAACATCTTCAGAAATGTATAAAAACTTTAAATAATACTGATATGGGTCTGTATTTAACTTCAGACATAAATGAACAAACAATTACTTTCTTAGACCTAAGAATCACTAAACAAAAAGATGGCACAGTAAAAACCAATACATATAGAAAACCCACAGCTACAAATAATTTACTATATGCAGAAAGTAGCCATCCTAAAAGTTTGATCTCAGGTATTCCTGTGGGTCAATATCTGAGGATTAAGAGAAACTGTTCTGAGGAACAAGATTTTGAAAAAGAGGCTAAAGAGCTACAATTTCGATTTGAACAACGTGGCTATAAAAAAAAGATATTGAAAAAGGCCTACCATTAAGCTAAAAAGGTCAATAGAGATAATCTGCTTATAGAGAAAACATCCAAAGAAGACAAGTCTGTCTGATGCATTGGAACATATAATGAAAAATGGCTTGAGGTTAAAAGGATTTTCAACAAGTATTTCCAGATATTATGTGATGATAAAAAAGATCCAGTAATCTAATGGATATACTATCCAAAAGCCATTTGGAGTTACCAAAAAATACTACTTAGCTCCAACCATTACATGGTTGTTATAAATGCCAAACTTGCAAAGCCTGCCAATACATTAAACCGGCAAAAATATTTACCTCCCATGACAAAAAACAGATATACAAAGTAAAACATTTAATGACATGTAAAACAGAAAGAGTTGTATATCTCATATCCTGCTATGTGGGATGAGGTATGTAGGTAAAACCTACAGATAATTCAGAAGGTATTAAATAGTATTAAAAATGGCTTTGATACTCCTGTGGCGTTACATGTCAATAACAAACACAATGGAGATATTAAAAAATTATCCTTTATGGCAATTGACCATGTACAAAAGACCATCAGAAGAGGAAATCTGGATAAAGAACTCTTAAAAAAGGAGGCCAAATGATTCTATGCATTAAGCACTAAGAAACCTTTAGGCCTTAATGAGGGTTTCACATTCACTCCATTTATTAAAAATCCTGTATACTTCCCATCTAAAATTTCATCAATGATAATACTCGAAGGTCTAGCCAAAACACTTACCTTTTTGTACATAATGCTAATGGCTAAAATATCTACTTATATTATATAGGAGATATAATGCATATATCTATACCTCAACAATAGTGATGTCCCGAACAGTTCGCTGGAGAACTATTTGCGGCAATTTTCGCATGTACGCGTTCGCAACGAACATATGCGCTTTTCGGTTCCTCCCCCTATTCTTTATCATTGAGGAAACTTTGACCCTGCACCTTACAGTCAGCAGACACATTCCAGCCAATCAGCAGCATACACTCACTTCCAGAGCCTTCCATCTGAATGACAGCCTCCATTTTAGAATCATTCTGTAGCTGCATTCGTTGAGAGAGGACATATATTCTACCTGCTGTTGATTTAATAGGGAAATAGATAGCCAGGCTGTGTATTTAGCTTTCACTAAACACCTGAAGGACTCCTTTGATATCTGCTGCAAGGACAGCAACCCAAAAAGCCCTTTTTATTTATTTATTTTTTTTTTCTGTGTAATCTAATTGCATATGCCTGCCTGCTAGCGTGTGTGTGAGGCCTATTACATCTACTCCAACTTTTGCCAGTGCACAGTGACACTCATATCTAGTGCAACCGTAGTGTGCAGTGAAATAAAAGAACCCTTTTTTTACTGTAATCGATTGAATATCAGTTGCCTGCCTACAGGCGTGTGTGTGAGGCCTATTGCATCTAGTCTGCCAACTTTTACCAGTGCACAGTGACACTCATATCTGGTGCAAACGTAGTGTGCAGTGAAATAAAACAACCCTTTTTTTACTGTAATCGATTGAATATCAGTTGTCTGGCTACAGGCGTTTGTGTGAGGCCTATTGCATCTAGTCTGCCAACTTTTGCCAGTGCACAGTGACACTCATATCTAGTGCAACCGTAATGTGCAGTGAAATAAAACAACCCTTTTTTTACTGTAATCGATTGAATATCAGTTGCCTGCCTACAGGCGTGTGTGTGTGGCCTATTGCATCTAGTCTGTCAACTTTTACCAGTGCACAGTGACACTCATATCTGGTGCAAACGTAGTGTGCAGTGAAATAAAACAACCCTTTTTTTTACTGTAATCGATTGAATATCAGTAGCCTGCCTACAGGCGTGTGTGTGAGGCCTATTGCATCTAGTCTGCCAACTTTTGCCAGTGCACAGTGACACTCATATCTGGTGCAACCAAAGTGTGCAGTGAAATAAAACAACCCTTTTTTTACTGTAATCGATTGAATATCAGTTGCCTGCCTACAGGCATGTGTGTGAGGCCTATTGCATCTATTCTGAAAACTTTTGCCAGTGCACAGTGACACTCATATCTGGTGCAACCGTAGTGTGCAGTGAAATAAAAGAACCCTTTTTTTACTGTAATCGATTGAATATCAGTTGCCTGCCTAAAGGCGTGTGTGTGAGGCCTATTACATCCAGTCTGCCAACTTTTGCCAGTGCACAGTGACACTCATATCTAGTGCAACCGTAGTGTGCAGTGAAATAAAACAACCCTTTTTTTACTGTAATCGATTGAATATTAGTTGCCTGCCTACAGGCGTGTGTGTGAGGCCTATTGCATCTAGTCTGCCAACTTTTGCCAGTGCATAGTGACACTCATATCTGGTGCAACTGTAGTGTGCAGTAAAATAAAAGAACCCTTTTTTTACTGTAATCGATTGAATATCAGTTGCCTGCCTACAGGCGTGTGTGTGAGGCCTATTGCATCTAGTCTGCCAACTTTTGCCAGTGCACAGTGACACTCATATCTGGGGCAACCGTAGTGTGCACTGAAATAAAAGAACCCTTTTTTTACTGTAATCGTTTGAATATCAGTTGCCTGGCTACAGGAGTGTGTGTGAGGCCTATTGCATCTAGTCTGCCAACTTTTGCCAGTGCACAGTGACACTCATATCTAGTGCAACCGTAGCGTGCAGTGAAATAAAACAACCCTTTTTTTACTGTAATCGATTGAATATCAGTTGCCTGCCTACAGGCGTGTGTGTGAGGCCTATTGCATCTAGTCTGCCAACTTTTGCCAGTGCACAGTGACACTCATATCTAGTGCAACCGCAGTGTGCAGTGAAATAAAACAACAAACCTTTTTTTTACTGTAATCGATTGAATATCAGTTGCCTGCCTACACGCGTGTGTGTGAGGCCTATTGCATCTAGTCTGCCAACTTTTACCAGTGCACAGTGACACTTATCTGGTGTCACAGTAGCTTGCACGCATAGTACCACTAATCGTAAAAAAAATGACAGGCATAGGCAGGCCACCCCGCAGGAACCGTTGTGGTCGTGGTGCTGTGATTCCCTTTTGCCCTAGAATAATGCCCAGTTTTCAAAGGCAACGTACCCTGAACTTGAACAGTTCTGAGGACATGGTTGACTGGCTAACACAGGACACCCAATCTTCTACAGCTTCCGCTTGGAACCTAGACGCACCATCCTCCTCCAGCTTAGCTTCGGGCACCTCTCCAGTTACCACTCGCCGCCTGCCGCCACCACCAACACTAGCACCACAGCCGCTTCACTTGATCCGTCAGCAGAGTTATTTACACATCCGTTGGAAGAAATGAGTGATGCACAAACATTAGTGCCAGAGGATGTAGATAACAGGGATATGTCCCAGTCAGGCAGCATTACACACATGGACGTACGGTCTGATGATGATGATGATGTTGTACCCGGTGCTGCTTCCTTTGTTGAGTTGTCAGATACAAGTGAAGCGGTTGATGATGATGATGCATCCGTGGATGTCCCGTGGGTGCCCGCTATAAGAGAAGAAGAACAGGAGGAAAGTTCAGATGGGGAGACAGAGAGGAGGAGGAGACGAGTAAGAAGCAGCGGGAGGTCATCGAATGTAGCTAGTGGCACAGTCAGACAGCATGCATCGGCACCCGGGGTCAGCCAGACAGCACGCCAGTCAACGCATGCTTTTGCCACCACCAGAATGCCATCATTGCAGAGCTCAGCAGTGTGGCAATTTTTTCATGTGTCTGCCTGTGACAACAGTGATGCCATTTGCAACCTGTGCGAAAAGAAACTGAGTCGTGGGAAGTCCAACACCCACCTAGGTACAACTTCTTTGCGAAGGCACATGATGTCACATCACAAACGCCTATGGGATAAACACGAGTACAAGCAGCACACAAAGTCAAAGCCACCATCCTCCTCCTGGTCCAGCATCTTCAGCCACGTCAACCACTGCTGCCCTTCTTGCCCCCTCTCAACCATCCGCCACTCCGTGTCTCGCCCTGAGCAGTCCCTGCTCATCTGCCCACAGTCAGGTGTCTGTCAAGGACATGTTAGAGCGTAAGAAGCCAATGTCACAAAGTCACACCCTTGCCCGGCAACTGACAGCTGGCTTGTCTGAACTCTTAGCCCGCCAGCTTTTACCATACAAACTGGTGGAGTCTGAGGCGTTCAAAAATTTGTAGCTATTGGGACACAGCAGTGGAAGGTACCCGGACGAAATCTCTTTGCACAAAAGGCAATCCCCAAACTGTACTCGATTGTGCAAAAGGAAGTAATGGCATCTCTGGCACGCAGTGTTGGGGCAAGGGTCCATCTGACCATGGATAGCTGGTCTGCAAAGCATGGTCAGGGCAGGTATATCACCTACACTGCGCATTGGGTAAACCTGGTGACGGCTGCCAAGCATGGAATACGTGGCTCTGCAGAGGAGTTGGTGACACCGCCACGACTTGCAGGCAGTCCTGCTGCCACCTCCTCTACTCCTCCTACTCCATCCTCTTCCATATCCTCCTTGGCTGAGTCCTCTTCTGCTGCTGCTATGTCTTGCTCCACATTAACGGCACCCCCCCTGCTCCACAGGTACTATTCCACATCCCGGATACGCCGTCTTGGGACATGACTAGCTCGGCATCCAACCTTGTGCAAATGGGGTCTTTCATGCTGTCGTGCCTGTTGAGGGACACTCGTATAGAAAGGATGATGGAGAATGACCTGTACTGGGTGTCCTCGCTACTAGACCCCCGGTATAAGCAGAAAGTGCCTGAAATGTTACCGAATTACCACAAGTCGGAAAGGATGCAGCACTACCAAAATAAATTAAAAAGTATGCTTTACACAGAGTTTAAGTGTGATGTCACAGCACAAAGGCAATCTAACAGTGGAAGAGGTGAACATAATCCTCCTTCTCCCACGACAACGCCGGCAAGGACAGGACGCTTTACAGACGTGTTGTTGATGGAGGACATGCAGAGCTTTTTAAGTCCTATGCATCGCCACAGCCCTTTGGGGTCCACCCTCAGAGAACGACGCGACCGTCAGGTAACAGACTACCTCGCCATAACTACAGATATCGACACTATGAGGAGCGATGAACCCCTTGACTACTGGGTGTGCACGCTTGCCCTGTGGCCTGAGCTATCCCAATTTGCCATCGAACTTCTGTCCTGCCCCGCTTCAAGTGTCCTGTCAGAAAGGACCTTCAGTGCAGCAGTGATTTCACTAATAAGAGAAGTCGCCTAGGTCAAAAAAGTCTAGACTACCTCACCTTTAATAAGATGAATGAGGGATGGATCCCGAAGGGACTGACAGTGGGCGATACATTCGATTAAAAAAGGCCTGATAGATGAGCTGCCTTGAGCTAATAATGGTCCACAAACTAACATCAATTTTTCTGGTCACTGCAACAATACCTAATTTTTGCATTTAAATTCTTTTATTGTCAGAAGGCGTACAGCATGTAATGAAAAATAAAGCATTTTTGAACAGTCTTGCATAACAAATGTGCAAAAATACATATTTACAATAAAGACATTTTGTGAAAGTTAGCTGGTTATTCCTTCTTGTTTTTACTTTTTAGGTTAATAATTTTTCATATTTTTTACTGTGATTGCAATTTAAGAGATACCTAAAACATGGTAAAACAGACAATAGTAAAGAGTATATCTACAGGGAACACCAAAGTCCTATTAGCTATCATCCCTCCAGCAGTATTAGCTTATTATTTACAATATCTAACCTGGGCAATGACCCTTGGGTTACCCTAGGGCAGGCTTCAGTAAGCGACCTCTCCTTTCCTGGGATGATTTTGCTGCCGGTTGCTTCTGAAGGGTCTCCAGGGCTCCCCCACTCCGGTCCTTCCCCCAGTGTCGCTTCAACCAGTAACAAATGTTTTATATTTTAAAGCGACCCAATGATCCCCCTTGATAGAGGTTTATCTTTTCAAATTTTGGAGAACCAATTTAAGACCGGTGTCCCCTGTTTCTGGGTCAGGGAGTGTGTGAAATGCCTCGGCCTACAGTAATTGTAATGTTCTGACAGCGGTAGCTCATGCTTGTCCCTCAGTTCCTCATAAGTGAGCATCTGGCCCTTTACTAACCAGTCTCCCAGTCTATCTTGTTTCCTTGACCTCCACCAGTGTTGTGATCTTGTGCTCATGTGTTTCAGGGCCTGAGGGTGGTCAAGAATTGGGGTCATTTGGGTGGATCCAGGGAGCAAACCCGTGTGTTTCTTGGCCCATTTCCAGTATGATAGTGAGTGTCTGATTAGGGGGTTTGGCGAGTTTTTAAGGCTCTGAGGCAATTCTGATAGCCAAGCCACCTTGTCCCAGGTTAAGGGCCTTAAAGTGTGGTTCTCTAAATACACACAGGCCGGTCGATGACATATAGAATGTGCTATTGGGAGGAAAGATAGGTGACGGAATAGGTATTAAGCTGATAGGAATGAATAGTACAACTTAATACACCACTCCTCTCTGGTGGCGCATTACATTGCACGTGCAGTGCCCCAAATTCGAAGTGGGAGGACCAACCAAGCATCTTTTTCCATCTCCCTGATCCAAAAATCCATGCCATACACACGTCCCCTGATAGGTGACGTAACAGGTATTAAACTGATAGGAATGAGTAGTACAACTTAAAACACCACGCCTATCTGGTGGCACATTACATTGCACGTGCAATACCCCAAATTCGAAGTAGGAGGTCCGACCAAGCATCTTTTTCCATCTCCCTGTTCCAAAAATCCATGCCATATACACGTCCCCTGATAGGCGACGTAACAGGGATTAAACCGATAGGAATAGTACTACTTAACAGTACACACCTTTATAATAATGCAGACAGAGGCAACGCGTATAATCTTCCATGCTGTGCAGTGGAAGCCCCCAGACTCTGACCTGTGTATAATCTTCCATGCCGTGCAGTGGAAGCCCCCAGACTCTGACCTGTGTATAATCTTCCATGCTGGGCATTGGAAGCCCCCAGACTCTGACCTGTGTATAATCTTCCATGCTGGGCAGGGGAAGCCCCCAGACTCTGTGAGTCTGAAGAAGAGGAGTCAGAGGAGGAAGGTGGCTTTGAGGAGGTGGAAGACCAAACACAGTAGGCTTCCCAGGGGGGTTGTTGTCACCTTTCGGGGACCCTTGGTGGCTGGGTGGAGGAAGAGACCTTCAATGACATCAATGAGGACAAGGAACGGGACATGGCTAGCTTTGTATCCAACCTTGTGCAAATGGGGAGTTTGCGGTTGTGTAAAGGGACTGTTTGCGGTTGTTTGCGGTGCATTAAACGGTGAGATTGGTCTGTTACTGTGAAGCGGGTGTAACCCTTACACTACCTGATCGATACAACATCATACCTGATGTTTTAAAGCATGTTATTCCAAACAATTTAGGAATTTTAGGTGATTTATGCCCTTTATGGCTTTAAAGCAGACTCTGCATCAACTATGTAATTTTCCGTGGGAGTTTTGCCATGGATCCCCCTCCGGCATGCCACAGTCCAGGTGTTAGTCCCCTTGAAACAACTTTCCCATCAGTATTGTGGCCAGAAAGAGTCCCTATGGGTTTTGAAATTCGCCTGCCCATTGAAGTCTATGGGGTTCGCCGATGTTCGCCCGTTCGCGAACATTTGATGGAAGTTCGTGTCTTCTATTCGCGAACCCAAAATTTGATGTTCGCGACATGACAACACATAACAATTCAAATGATGAATTAGAAACTGAAACTGATATATGCTCTTCAAATTGTCCTTTAGCAGCAAAGGTTCATAATTGTGGTGGCAGGGATATTCTATGTCAGTTTTGTGAGGCTTATCATTTTAAACAGGAAAGACCCAGAGATGGACAATTCATTAGTTGCTGTCAAAAATTCAAGGTCACACTGCCAGAAAGAAAACAATTCCCAATATATTTAAAAAATATTATGACTGAACCTACTTTTGCAAACTACAAAAATTTCAAAACAAACAGAAGATCCTACAATAGTGCCATATCCTTTGCATCTATGGGGGTAACATTAGCTGCTAATGTACCAGCACATGGTACTTACTGTTTGAAAGTCCAAGGCCAAATTTACCATTGTACTTCTCATTTACATCCAGAGGAAGGAGAGCAAAGAAAATTTGCTCAACTATATGTCCTAGATACAATGGAAGCTGTTGACCAACGTATGCAGCTGCAAGAAAATAAAACATGCTTACCCAGTGTTTTTATAGAGCTAGATAAAATGATGGCCAATAACCCCTACTCTCAAGCTTAAAACAAATTGGCAGAAGTAGAAAAGGAACAACAACTTCATGCAGAAAGACATTAATTACCAATCACAAAGGTCAATATAGTGCCTAAAAGAGATAGACATACTGATAAACGCCATTATAATTTGCCAACATTAAATGAGGTTGCAATGGTGTTTCAAAATGATGAAGGAGAACCATCATTTCAAAGAGATATTAGAATATATCCCAGAAATGAGGAGCAACCATTTATTAATATGAGTATCTTAAGTGCTTATTTAGATCCAATGACATATCTCATTTTTTTAACACATGGAGAAGCAGGTTGGCAACCAAAATTAACCCTTCCCAGTTACCCAAATGCTAAAGTCTGTATACAAAATAAAATTTCCATGCTTGAATTTAAAGTAGCTCAAATTGCCATTCAAAATACATTTAATCCAATTTTATGTGGTGGAAAACTAACACAACAATGGATTATTGATTCCTATTTGCAAGTTGAGGCCTATAATTTAAACTTCATCAAATATCAACAAGATAAACTATGTGTAGAACAGTATTGTGGATTAATGGATTATGTCGCTGAGGTTGCTACAAGCAGAGACATGACAGCTTGCAAAGCCATCATTTTACCATCTTCTTTCCTGGGATCTACTCGCAATATGAGAGAAAGATACAATGATGCCATGGCTATTGTCACCAAATTTGGAAAACCCGATTTATTTATTACATTTACATGTAATCCCCAATGGCTAGAAATTACACAAAATGTACTTCTTGGCCAATCTGCTTCCGATAGACCAGTTTTAGTAGCCAGAGTTTTAAAAATTAAATTAAATGAATTAATACGTGACATATACTTATTTGTCAAATGTCTTGCTTATGTATATACTATCGAATAAAAAAAAAGAGGCCTTCCACATGCACATCTTCTAATAATCCTTAAAGAAAAAGATATCGTATATACTGGAGTGTAAGCCGAGTTTTTCAGCCCTTATTTTAAGGCTAAAAAGGGTCCCCTGAGCTTATACTCGAGTCACTCTCCCCCTGTGTCTCTCTAACCCCCCCTTGTCTCTCTCCCCCCTGTGTCTCTCTAACCCCCCCTTGTGTCTCTCTACCACCCCGTGTCTCTCTACCCCCCGTTTCTCTCTAACCCCCCCGTGTCTCTTTCCCTCCCCCCTCCTCATTCTCACCCCCCCTCATACTAAACCCCTTCCTCATACTACCCCTCTAAATACCCCCCCCACTTACCTGCTCCAGCCTCCGCTCCTTTCGTGTCTTGATGTGGCACGCATGTGACGTCACACGCGTGCCACGGCATTAGCATATACCGGGTGCCGGCACCCGGTATATGCTAATGACGTGGCGCGCATGTGATATAAGACCCCGGATATCAGACCCGGAAGGAGCAGAGCCGGAGCAGGTAAGTGAGGAGAGAGGGGGGGTATTTAGAGGGGTAGTATGAGGGGGGGGGTTTAGAATGAGATGGGGTTGTGGATGAGGAGGGAGGTTGAGGAGGGAGGTTTAGGAGGGGGTTGAGGATGGGGGGTTGAGGTTGAGGTGGGGGGTTGAGGAGGGAGGTTGAGGATGAGGAGGGAGTATTGGGGTTGAGGTTGAGGAGGGGGTTGAGGATGGGGGTTGAGGTTGAGGAGGGAGGTTGAGGAGGGGGTTGAGGATGAGGAGGGGGCTGAGGATGAGGAGGGGGGCTGAGGATGAGGAAGGGCCTGAGGATGAGGAGGGGCCTGTGAATGAGGAGGGGGGCTGAGGATGGGCGGGGGGTTGAGGATGAGGAAGGCCATGAGGATGAGGAGGGGGACTGAAAATGAGGAGGGGGGCTGAGGATGAGGAGGGGGGATGAGGAAGAGGAGGAAGGTTGAGGATGGGGAGGTTGAGGATGGGGGGGTTGAGGATGGGGACGGTTGAGGTTGAAGACGGAGGTTGTGGAGGGGGTTGTGGATGAGGAGGGAGGTTGAGGATGAGGAGGGAGGTTGAGGAGGGGGTTGAGGATGAGGAGGGGGGTTGAGGTTGAGGAGGGAGGTTGAGGATGGGTGGTTGAGGATGGGGGTTTGAGGTTGGTGGGTTGAGGAGGAGGGGGTTGAGGATGAGGGGGTTGAGGAGGGAGGTCGAGGATGAGGAGGGATGATGAGGAGGGAGGTTGAGGAGGAGGAGTGGGGTTGAGGAGGGAGGTTGAGAATGAGGAGGGAGGAAGAGACACAGGGAAGGGAGAGGGGGAAGAGACACAGAGAAGGGAGAGGGTAGAAGAGACACGGGAGAGAGAGGGGGACACAGAAGGCACAAAAGGGGCCCAGGGGGCAGCACATTTCCCTCCCTCGGATTATACTCAAGTCACTCATTTTACCCAGTATTTTGAGGTAAAATAGGTGCCTCGGCTTATACTCGGGTCGGCTTATACTCGAGTATATACTGTAAATTAGATACTGGTGACAAAGTGGTTTAAGTCATTGTTGCTGAACTACCAGATACAGAACTATATGGTAGACTATATGAGATTGTAACTCATCGTATGATTCATGGACCCTGTGGCGAGCTTAATCCACAATCACCATGTATGTATAATAAATGTACAAAATAATTTCCTAAAGATTATAGAGACAAAACTTATGCCAATTGTGATGGCTATCCATTATATAGAAGAAGAGAAGGAGATAGTGCCATTATTCATTGCAAAAAGGTTGTCAATAGATATGTGGTACCATACAATCCACATTTACTTATGAAGTATAATGCACACATTAATGTAGAAGCCTGCACTTCCATCAAATCCATTAAATATGTCTACAAACATATTTACAAAGGCTATGATGCAGCTACTGTAGTCGCCAAAAGTGCAGACAATACCGAAAGCACTGAGTTAGAACATGATGAACTTTCATCTCATGTAGATGCTGGCTATGTCCGTGCGCCAGAAGCTATGTGGCAGCTTTTAAAATTTGAAATGCACGATAGATCATATGCAGTATATAGATTAGCAGTACATTTGCCACAAAGACATTTAGTGTATTTCCTTTCTAGAAATGAAAACCATGCATTGGCCCAAAGTGAGCATCGTCACACTACACTAACATAATTTCAATTAAATTCTACAGATTCACAAGCAACACAATTCTTATATATTGAAATTCCATATCACTACGTTTTTGTGAATGAATTATAGAGGCCAAGAAAAACCAGAGGACATAAAATAATACGAAGAATTTACACGGTCAGTCCAAGAGACCTTGAACGTTTCTGCTTACGACTACTACTTTTAAATGTTCCTGGTGCACAAAGTTTTGAACACTTAAGAACTGTTAATGACATAGGGCCCTATTAAATTATCCCTCGTAGTTCTCTCGGTGCTCGCAAAAGGCAGTTTTCCTGCTGTTTGCGAGTACCGAATCTCTCGCAGCCTGCTTTGCGATATGACTGCGAGAAAATGGCCGAGAATAGGCTCCGAGAGAGCTACGTAGCCTTAAATCTACGCATGATTCTCGCATATCGTAGGAATCCCTAAGTGGACAAAAAGTCCACGCAAGGGATCCGAAAGCCTCTACGTGCTGCCTCGGAACAGCCCGAGACAGCAGTGTGAGGCTCCCCCCTGCACCATATACACATCCCCATGCTGCAGGGGTCTCTATCAGGACCCCTGCAGCACCCCCACATTAACCCCTTGCAGGGGGGGTCCCCGATCTGCATAGATCAGGCCCCCCGCTGCATTTCAAACTTTTAAATTCCCCGCCGCGGCTCCTTAAAGGGGCAGCGGCACACTATTACCCAATCCCGGCCGCAGCACCTAAAATTAACCCCCCTCTATGCTGGGGGTCTCCATCGGGACCCCCGAAGTGTCCCCACATTAACCCCCTGCAGCGGGGGGCCCCAATCGGCACCGATCGTGACCCTGCTGCAATTCAATTTTAAATTTCCCGCCTCGGGGGTCCTCAAAGGACCGTAAAGGTCCTGAAAGGACTCGCACTAAAAATATTAACCCCAGGCCGGGATTGGGTAATAGTGTGCCGCGGGCCCTTTAAGGAGCCGCGGCGGGGAATTTAAAAGTTTGAAATGCAGCGGGGGGCCTGATCTATGCAGATCGGGGCCCCCCCTGCAATGGGTTTATGTGGGGACACTTCGGGGGTCCCGATGGGGACCCCCAGCATAGAGGGGGGTTAATTTTAGGTGCCGCGGCCGGGATTGGGTAATAGTGTGCCGCGGGCCCTTTAAGGAGCCGCGGCGGGGAATTTAAAAGTTTGAAATGCAGCGGGAGCCTGATCGGTGCCGATCGGGGACCCCCGCTGCCAGGGGTTAATGTGTGGGGGCTGCGGGGGTTCCTATGGACCCCTGCAGCAAGGTGTTTATGTGAGGACACTTCGGGGGTCCCGACGGGGACCCCCGCATTGAGGAGGGGTTAATTTTAGGTGCCTGGGTTTTTTTTGGAGTACCCCCCACGGCAGGGCTTATGTGGGGGACTGCCGCGGAGGTCCCTTTTAGGACCCCCGCAGCACTTGATGAGGAGTGGGAGCCTGCGATATCATCTCGCAGGCTGTCACTCCTCATGTACACTTACGCAGTGTAGATACGTACGGCCCTGCTGCTTAGCTCATACGTTGCTCGCAGCAGGGCTAATTTAATAGCATTGTAAGTTAGAGAAACTTTGCAGTACGTAGGGCTTAAGTAGAAGCCTCTTATTTACGAGGCTGGAATTTAATGAGGCCCATAGTATATGAATCCTTTCATTTAGCTGCCAGACATAGAAACTTACTAGCTATGATACAGAATGGGAAAGATGTCTAGAAGAAGCAGCACTATGTCAAATGCCACAGCAGATGAGGGAACAATTTGCATTAATGTGTATCTTCTCAAATGCTCCAAATGCATTAGCTTTGTGGGACACATTATGCAACGATACAATGAAGCCATTGCACACTTAAAAGCATTAATGGAAATCCAAGAAGTATTTTTAACTCATGGATTAAGTAGTGCAGGTTTTAATCTGCCTGATCCAGGTCTTATAGATGACATAAACTTTGAAGACTATGACATTCAACTACAAGTACAAAGGACAGAAGAAAGACTTGCAACTTTAAATACATTACAATTGCAATAATTTAATGCCATAAAAAATGCACTAGATGATGAAATGGTCAAAGAGTGTTATTTCTATCTTGATGGACCTGGCGGATCAGGAAAAACATATCTATATAATTTATTAATGAGTTTTGTACGAGCACAAGGTCTAATAGCACTCGCATTTTCCACAACCGGAATTGCTGCGTTTTTGTTAGAAGGTGGAAGAACTGTACATAGTGGGTTTAAATTGTCAGTGCCTATTTTAGAAACATCAGTGTCAGATATTCGCATGATATCATAACAAGCAAACAAACTGAAAAAAAGTAAATTAATTATAATAGATGAGGCTCCTCACACGGTCCTGGGGGCACTGAAAGTGGAATTTAAATTTCAATAGCCCAAAAACTCTATCAAATACCTGAGAGTTAGAATCGCCAAGAAGCTGTCAGACATGTACAAAACCAACTTTCCGCCCTTAATTAAACAATTAAATGAAGAAATGCAAAACTGGGCGAAATACAATATCTCGTGCACAGGGCGGATTAACTCAGTGAAAATTACGGTTTTGCCAAGAATATTGTACTTATTCCGAACTCTTCCAATACCGCTGGATATGAAGGAGATAGATAAACTCCAAGCTTCTATTCTTAATTTTATATGGCGAGGGAGGTCACCGCGAATAGTGAAAAATACTTTGTTCCGGCAGAGGTCTCAGGGGGGACTCTTGTGCCCGAACCTGAGACTCTACTTGAGAGAGGCAAAACTCGCGTTCATTCCATTAGCCCACTCGAGTAAGTTACAACCGCTGTGGACCTTTGTGGAAAACTGGCAAATGAGACCCCACTCGTGGGACACCATAGTCTGGGACGTGCCCCCCGACGGGTGTTAGGCAGCGATATCCCAATCCCATAATATCATCAACTCTGGCGGCTTGGGCTAGGTCCGGGCCGGTCGGTGGTCTGGCTCCCCTCCTGTCGCCATTGTTGTCAGTCAAAACCTTCCTGGAATTTGGGATGGAGTTTAGTCCCACCTGCCGACAGTGGTGGCTAGGCAGTCTACTGGAAAGAGCAGGAATCTGGTTCTCAGACAATGCTCTACTATCCCATACCTCCCTTATTACCAAATACCACATACCAGAGACTAAACTCTGGAATTACAGAAAAAATAGACACTGGATATCCTCACTAGCCCGGGTATATGGGACCCTGAAACTTTCCCGGTGGTCTATTATATGTGCAAAACTGCCCTCTATCAAAGGCCTCCTTGGGTCTCTATATTCATGTCTGAATGGCTCTTAGAACATACAGAAACCAAAATATATGCTCCAATGGGAGAAAAACCTAGGTAGGGAGCTAGATAGAGTAACTTGGAGAGAAATCTGCACCAACCTAACAAAAGGATCATACACATATAGCCTATTGGAGACCTCAGTCAAAGTATTGCATGGGACCTACTATACTCGATATCTGATGTCCAGACTTAATAATAATCTTAGCGAGGACTGCTTTAGAGGATGCAAACTCAGGGGAGACTTTCTGCATACATGGTGGACGTCCCAGCTAGTACAAAAGGTTTGGAGGGAGATGACTGACTTATTCTCGCAGGTGACAGGGACTTGGCTGGGACCAGAGATGGAGATTTGTCTTTTGGGGGTTCATGGGCCCAGTCTCTCAAAATAACAAAACAAACTGTGGCAATTCATGGCTCTCGCCATCAAAAGCTGCATAGCAAAAAACTGGAAAGTGGCAACACTGACCGCCAAAGAGATCATTTTAAAAACAAATTATGTTATGGTAAATGAGAGGCTGTCCCATGTCCTACAGAACACGGTTCCCCCTATTCCAGAATATCTGGACTCCATGGCTGGCCTCAGCCTACAGCATAAAGATGGGAACCTGACTGGGACGGAGGGGACCGAAGGCTCTTGCTCGGGGATGGCGGTCGGGGGGAGCCCGGATGACCACTTATACTTATGAAACCCAGCCGCTGTGGGTTTGGAGGAGTACACCAGTTAAACAATACCCTTTTCACTTCCCTGTTTTGTCTTTTTTTTTCTTTATTTTATTCCTTCTTTTCCCCACCTCGTTAAGTTGACATAGTTGATGTTTATATTCTCCAATTTATATGTTCTTGTCTCATGACAAGAAACAGACAATAGCAAAAAAAATAAAAAATGCCATGTTTGAAGACATAGAGGGATAGACAGGGCATAGTATAATAATGTTACAACATTTCAGCCAGAAATCTAGGAAAAATGCTGACAGTATCTTGGTTAAGATGCTGGGGAATCGTGTAACTGTATGATATAACTGTCTTGTTGTTCTGTTATCTATCATTTTACTAAATGCAATGGGATATTGTTACCGTGTCTTCAACAATAAAACAAAGAATGAATAATAGATGAGGCTACAATGATGTCATGCTATGCCCTCGAATGTACTGACCGTTTGCTTTGTGAAGTCATGGATAATACTTTGCCATTTGGTGGAAAGGTAATGTTGTTAGGTGGCGATTTTAGACAAATATTACCTGTCGCTGTACATGGAAATCAAACTGACATTATTGAAACCTGTAGGAAGTCAAGTACACTATGGAAACACTTTACCCATCTTCAACTACAACAAAATATGAGATCAGAAGGCCAAAATGCTTTCAATGATTGGCTTATTAAAATTGGAGAAGGAAAAACTGAAAAAATACAAAATTTACCTGATGTCACTGTGCACATCCCACCTCATATGATTTGTCACCAAGATCTTACATTGGCTATATTTTAAAGTACGATAAATAACCAGGACTCTTCTGAACTTGCCAACAAAGTCATACTAACATGTAAAAATAAGGATTCATTAATCCTCAATAACGAAATATTTAAAAAAATTAATGCACCCCAAAGAAATTATCACAGTGCTAAATCTGTACTTGCTGATGACAAAGAAAGTCAGGCAAACTTTTTAACTGAATTCATAAACTCATTAACTCCTTCTGGAATGCCACCACATATTTTGCAGCTAAAGAAAGGTACAATTGTCATGTTACTGCGAAATACAAACCCAAAAAAAGGCCTATGCAATGGGACAAGATTAATTGTTCAACAATTAAAGGACCATTTCATAGATGCTGACATTTTAACTGGTACCCATAAAGGAGAGAGAGTTTTCATACCAAGAATAGATTTAGCACCAAGTGAAAGTAGTCTCCCTTTTATAGTTCAAAGAAGACAATTTCCCATCATTATGGCATTTGCCATGACCATTAATAAATCACAAGAACAAACTTTCAAATCTGTGGATATTTTCTTCGAACAACCAGTATTTGCACATGGTCAATTGTACGTTGCCTTATCACAGTGCAAAAATCCACAGGCTATTAAAGTTTACATTGAAAACAATGAAAGTCAAGGGGATTTATTAGAGGATGGACGCATTTTTACTAAAAACATTGTCTACTATGAAGTACTGTAACTTTCCATCAAACAAACAAAAGCCATGCAAAAGCATTTTAAAACCAAATGCAAAAAGCTGAAAAACAACAATATAACCACAACATTTTTTGAAAAAGTACACACAACTATCCGTTTCCTTCAAAAGCTCATTATTACGCCACAGAAATTAGGTTTACACCAACAATATTTTAAAATTAAACTACATGAAATTGTAAAACACATAGAGAACAGTGGTTACACATCGCGGACCAACTTTAAGGTCTTGCGTTCTCTTTTTAGAGAGCCACTTAAAACAATTTCTACACCAACAAAAAAAGGTCAACTATTAAAAACTAACAATAAATAAATAATTCAGTTATAATTATTATTATTATTATTATCATTTATTTGTATCGCGCCAACATATTCCGTAGCGCTGTACAGGGGAGGAGAACAAGGAAATATACAACATACAATATTGACAACAGCATGGATGGCCCTGTTTTGAGCTTCAAATCTTGTAAAAGTGCTTTCTCCCAAAGCACCCCACAGGATTAAACACTCGCCACTTAGAATCTAAAGGTAATGGAAGAGACAGAGACCTGGGAAGGGTAGATAAGGAAAAGCAAGGTTAGGAAGGAAGTGAGAGGTACATAGGAAGGAAATCGTGAAGGTAAAGAGGTTAGGTTATCCATTCGTTAGAGAGGGAAAATATGTGATATAAAGTGGTTGTCACTATTATGTAATATGGTATCTGCCCCTAGTGGTCAGGTAATGTAACCTGCAGATGGAAATGTCAGGAGACACATAGTTTAACCACATCTTAAGTAGAAGTAGTTCATGGGAGAGTAAAAGAGGAGAGGAGGGCATGAGAAGTGAGATGTTGTGTTGGAGACAAAAGTTGCAGAAGATAAGAAGAGTCTGAGGAAAAGGCAGGAGGATATGAGGAAGAAGCAGGCAAGAGGAAACATTCTGTAAAGGGTTAATAGGAAAGGGTAGCAGAAGCTGCTAAGTGGTCAGGTGTAGAAGATTAGTGTGACTCAATAAATTAAAGCTAACAAGGGGTGGGTTGGGTGAGGGGCATGGAGAGAGGGGATTGAGCCAGGGAGATAGTGAGAAGAAACCCAGAAGTGTCTGAAAGCAAATGGAGATAATTTAAGATGGGGTATAGTTTTGCTGGCCACAAAACATGGCTAGCAATCAATGCAAATGATGGGGGATGGTACAGAGGAAATACAATTATATCTAGATACAAAATGGCTATGTCAGCAGATATAATAAACAGATATTAATCACAAAATTGATAAATATCCAGGAACAATGGTAGAAAATCCTCAGAAGTCCAGATACCTGAGATAGAGGGGATGTTCTTAGCAGCCAGGAGCCAGGGAGATAGTGAGAAGAAACCCAGAAGTGTCTGAGATAGAGGGGATGTTCTTAGCATCCAGGAGCCAGGGAGATAGTGAGAAGAAACCCAGAAGTGTCTGAGATAGAGGGGATGTTCTTAGCAGCCAGGAGCCAGGGAGATAGTGAGAAGAAACCCAGAAGTGTCTGAGATAGAGGGGATATTCTTAGCAGCCAGGAGCCAGGGAGATAGTGAGAAGAAACCCAGAAGTGTCTGAGATAGAGGGGATGTTCTTAGCAGCCAGGAGCCAGGGAGATAGTGAGAAGAAACCCAGAAGTGTCTGAGATAGAGGGGATATTCTTAGCAGCCAGGAGCCAGGGAGATAGTGAGAAGAAACCCAGAAGTGTCTGAGATAGAGGGGATGTTCTTAGCAGCCAGGAGCCAGGGAGATAGTGAGAAGAAACCCATTATTAATGGAAGTACTGTTTATGCATGATTAGCCCCACGAAACACTAAAGCCTTGCATTATTTTAACTATTCTGTTCAAATGTTAATTAACTATGTTACTGTTTCTATTCAATGTGTATTTAAGCTAAAAGTTCTTGAGCTACAAGTTGCATGTTAAAAAACCATTACCTCAACTTTACAATACTGATTAATCTAAAGTTCAACTGTTCTTACATTCAAATGTTAATACTTTTACTACAAAACTCTTTAACAGTTACTTAAGAAGAAAAGAAAATGTTAAAAAATTAACATGTTTAATATAAGAATTTTACTTATTTTGACACAACTAAAACCTTACAAGTGTCAAATACGTATATTACTAACTAAATAAAAAGTACATCTGTGTTCACATTTGAATGTCTAAAGCAAGTTAAAAAACCTGCTTCCAGCTCAGAATTCCGAGAAAGACACACAAATGTGGCCACAAATAAGCCTGTGTTTATTCCAACCTTGGCTTTGCATTAAAGCTGTGTAATGATACAGCATGCATAAACTTAAAGGAAGCCATGTTTGATAATGGCTACAGAATGAAGAGCGAGGCATTTGTGGGCACATTTGTGTGTCCCAGCTCAACTTCCCAGAATGCAGTGTAGTGTAATAACTGTTTTTCTCAGAACTCTGAGCTGGAAGCAGGTTTTTTTAACTGGCTTTAGACATTCAAATGTGAACACAGATGTACTTTTTATTTACTGTACTACTGTAAGGTGGAGGGCTTCTATCGCTCTTTTGCCACCATATTATAAATGATTGATGTGGTGAATTACTAACTAAACAAATTTACAAACATACACATCTCATTGCCATCATTTATTGATGGGCAAGTCGCTTGTAGTCTATAAGATTTATTGGTCTTATGCAGAACAGTTATAACATTATAATCTATAAGACCTATTAGGATTTTTGATGAACATTCATATCATCATAGGCTATAGTCTATATGATATATTGGATTTATGCAGAATATCTATAATATCATAGTCTATAAGGTATATGGGACTTATGCAGAACTTCAACAATATTAAAGTCTACAAGACTTATTGGACATATGCTGAACATCTATAAAATTACAATCTTGCTGAACATCTATGACATTAGAGCCTATAAGACTTACTGTATTTATGCTGAATATCTATAATACCATAGTCTCTAAGATTTATTGGACTTATGCTGCACATGGATATTATCACAGCTTATGAGACCTACTGGATGTTTGCTGTATATTGATAATATCACAATCTTTAAGATCTAATGGATTTTTGCTGAATATTGATAACATTACAGTCTATCGGACTCATAAATGGGGAGGTTATTGTTTGCAAAGTCAGAAGATCACCCCATATGGGTATGGGCATGCCAACCCTTTCTCTCTGTCTACCCCCTCAATAAACCAGAATGGCAATTAGAAGGAAATAAAGGATCTGCCTCTGCAGAAAGCTAGGAAAATAAAGACATTGATTATTTGATATTCGATTGCTAGTTTTAAAATTGTAAAAGAATAATTTATTAACTGTCTTGGCTAATTATGTTTCTTTAGACAAGAAACCATAGAGTATACTTAAATTAAATTTGCTAGAACTTTTAAAGAACATTAGCAAATTGTGCATAGAAAATGATTAGATCAATTGGACTCTCTCGATATATATTGTCTCCTTGTCTTCTCTTTCTCTCCTTTTCACTTTTTTTTCTTTTCCTACTTTTTTCCTTCCCTTTTAAGTGTTAGGACTAGATATCTTTTTATTATCTATGTCCTTATGGTGAAATATAAAGGAGGAGAAATTGAAAATAACACATAAAGGGGTGCACTAAAGAGTGAAAATGTATATTTTGTATACAGTGGATTTAAAAAGTCTACACACCTCTGTTAAAATGTCAGGTTTCTGTGCTGTAAAAAAATGAGACAAAGATAAATCATTTCAGAACTTTTTCCACCTTTAATGTGACCTATAAACTGTACAACTCAATTGAAAAACAAACTGAAATCTTTTAGGTGGAGGGAAGAAAAAAAAAAAAAAAAAATAATGTGGCTGCATAAGTCTGCACACCCTCTTATAACTGGGGATGTAGCTATGTTCAGAATTAAGCAATCACATTCCAAATCGTGTTAAATAGGAGTCAGCATACACCTGCCCTCATTTAAAGTGCCTCTGATTAACCCCAAATAAAGTTCAGCTGCTCTAGTTGGTCTTTCCTGAAATTTTCTTAGTCGCATCCCGCAGCAAAAGCCATGGTCCACAGAGAGCTTCCAAAGCATCAAAGGGATCTCATTGTTAAAAGGTATCGGCCAGGAGAAGGGTACAAAAGAATTTCCAAGACATTAGATATACCATGGAACACAGTGAAGACAGTCATCATCAAGTGGAGAAAATATGGCACAACAGTGACATTACCAAGAACTGGAGCTCCCTCCAAAATTGATGAAAAGACGAGAAGAAAACTGATCTGGAAGGCTACCAAGAGGTCTACAGCAACATTAAACGAGCTGCAGGAATATCTGGCAAATACTGGCTGTCTGGTTTATGTGACAACAATCTCCTGTATTATTCATATGTCTGGGCTATGGGGTAGAGTGGCAAGACGAAAGCCTTTTCTTACGAAGAAAAACATCCAAGCCAGGCTACCTTTTGCAAAAACACATCTGAAGTCTCCCAAAAGCATGTGGGAAAAGGTGATATGGTCTGATGAAACCAAGGTTGAACTTTTTGGCCATAATTCCAAAAGATATGTTTGGCGCAAAAACAACACTGCACATCACCAAAAGAACACCATACCCACAGTGAAGCATGATGGTGGCTGTGGTGTATCACCAAATTAATATTACACAAGGTTCGTCTACATTAAAAGGTATTTATTAAAAGGCAGATAACACAATACTATAAATGTATTACAAACACAACAGCCCAGACCCACGGAGCAACACCCCCTTTTAAATCTATTTACCTATATATATATATAGTAATTCCCTTCCCCAAACGCTTGATCTTACCCACGGTCAGACCATTGACATCATCACCACCATCAACCATCACCAACACCACCCAGCAAGCAAACAGGCGAAAGCACCAGTTTCCTGCCTGGATATATCCTTAGTTGAGATGATGTAATTTACATCACATCCTGTCCATGACTTCCTTTAGCAATTGTGGGAGGGAAGTAAAGATTCTCAGCCCTCCTACAAAGGCCTGTTTAAATTACCATTCAAGGAAGACAAGTTACCACAATCCCTCACTTTTTCTTCTTCTATGTTGCTCAGTTTTCTAGTTATCCCTCTAGTACAGGAGAACCTAGTGGGAGCAAAAACCTGATATACAGGAGAAATTCAACCCACCGTCCCTCCGGAATAGTTCCCTCAGCGACATAAGTTCTCCTGTACTTTCCTATGGCTGTCAATCCACATATTACACAAAAAAACAGAATTTATAGAATTTAGGTGAGAGTGTGTGATAAATGTTTATGTATGTGCAATGTAAAACTTTATTGAAGAATGTATGAGAGAGAGAAAGAAGAGGAAAAAGACACATTATTATATATCCTCCTTGCAAGTTTCATTGCCACACAAAAGTATATTATTATAATCGTCGTTAATACTTGAATGAACATGAGTACCAGCGACAGTGTTCGTAGGACTGGATGTGTCTCTGACTCATGAAGTTCCAAGGTAAAAAGCTTCATTGTCAAATTTGTCCAATCTGCATTTGCAGTAAAATTGATCATTTCAGTGGTAAGGTTTCTTGATGGAAATACCATGATACAAGACCCTTCTTCCACCAAACATATTTCATCAACTGTCCTATATTCAGAGTGGCCGATAAAGCATGCAATGTCCCCTATGCGGATCACCTCTTGCACCAGGTTTTCTTTTATCAACTGCACCCAGCCATCCTCCTCAGCTCCTTTCTCCCAAACACAACTGCACAGCCAATGGTGTTGAGATTTCCTGCAACAGCTTTCATCCATCTCCAATCCTGTAATAGTGGCCAGTCTTTTTGATGGGAAGTGTTGCCTGTAGATTCCATCACTTAACGTGCCAATGCTATGTATGAAGTTCAGTTGCTCTGCCTGCCCCTCCCAGTGGGGAATTGCCAGGATTAGTCCTATTGTCCCAGATTGTAGTCCATGTGGCATCCATTGATCTGGGCCTTCAATATAGCTGTATTTAAGATTGTCCTCAGTGATGTCCACTCCTTTTCTTTTCAATGACGTGATAATCCTTGCCTGGATGTCTTTAATAGTTTCCTTTAAATCTGCCAACAGCTTTCCTCCAATCATAGAACAGAAAATGGCAGTTCCCACTATTTCATTCTTAATGCTGTTAGCAATGGAAGCAATATTTTCCTCAACTAGATGCAGGTTGTTGGCAATGGTGTGTATGTCATCAACATTGTCTGTCAGTCTACTCACTATAAGGGAGTCAGCTACTCCACCTGTTTTCATAGCATGTCCCATGCCATCAGTAAGGGAGTTTATCCGGCTGTTCACTCCAATGATGTCTGCTGAATTCCATACTCCCAATCCAGTTCCGACTCCTCCTAAAAGGGCTGCAAGTGTGTCCCGTTTTTCTCGACTCCCTGCTCCGGTCCACTCAATGATGGTCTCTTGTATACTTTGCTTAAACCACTGCCGCTGTGATTCCGGGCACTTTGGAGGAATAGAGAAATCATTAAAATTTAGAATTATTGGGTAGTAAGTCCACCCAACCCCTTGCACAACTGTTTCATGTGTTGGTACCACCACCAATCCGCCTATTGGCCATGGTACCTTCTTCTGATCTTTACAACGTTGCAGCTCCTTTACAGAGACAAATACTTCATCTATTGTTAGAACACACCCCTTTCCAGTATCAAAATTGCAGAATTCCTCTAGGTCAGGCTGGGCAGCTATAACTGCAGCGTCCCATTCTCCACCTTCTTCTAATGTTAAGTTACTCACTACTACTGTAATATTTGTAAACCTCCCTTGTATTGGAGCTCTAAGAGCTAATCCCCTGGTACTATTATGTGGCAAAATAATGTTTACTTGTAACCCTCCACCCTCTTTTACTTCCAATTCCCTGGGCCAAATAAATCTATCTGCTTGAACATAATGTAACTCCAATCTTTTCAAACTCTCTCCCTTATTTGCGGTATCTTCTGCCCTTATTGCCTGTCTCCCCATTCCTACTGTGATACAGCTTATACTTATCCATCCTGGAACAAGGATCCACCACAATCTTCTGTTGACACGCATCTTCATTCTTATACAGCCGTGCTCTGTGGGAACACTAGATTCCATCATTAGAAACATATACGTAACAAAAACAACAGGGGCCATTCTTTTTGCAAGTTTGTTCACGGCCCTGTAATCAATGGTAAGTCTCCATGATGAGGCTGCTTTTTCATCTCTATTCCCTTTTAACACAGCTTTTCTCACAGACCAACATGGTGAGTTACATGCATACCCATTTCCAGATTTAATTATTCCACTTCTCTCCAGTATTTCTATCATCTTGGTGATTGATGCCACTGATTCTCTTGGGACTGGATATTGCTTTTGCCATTGTGGGTCTCCTCCTTCCAAAAAGACCATTCCTTTCATTCTTCCACAGTCTAATTTATCTGTAGCCCAAACAGGTATGTCTTGGATTAGCTTCTGCAGCCATTCTGGTTGTCCGTCTAGTTTCAGTTTGTTTTTTTTCAGACTTTTTATCGGAGAGACAACTCTGTACTTACCTGATTCACCTTTTCTGTCCTCCACAAACAAAAATTGGCAAGATCTACAATGAAATTTCCTTTTTTTAAAACTTCTATTCCCAATATTTCCTCTGGCCAACCCACTATTGCTTCTACTTGTATTGTTTTTTCTCCAACTGCTACATCAATTGGACCTGCTCTAACCTCCTGTGGATTCCCAGTAACTCCCATACTACTTACTGAAGAATCCCCATTTTTGACCCTGTTGGTCATTGTAACTGCTGCTCCTGTATCGACCAACATATTTTTCCCTACCCCTGCGATGACTGTATAACTGGTAGGCCGACCTGTCTCATCCATGGTTAAATTAGCTGAGTGAATGAGATGCTGAGGCGCAGGGGTTGGGATTTGTCATTGTGACTCACTTCTACTCCGTCCCTCTTTTATAACACTATATTGCATCTTTGCCTCACTTTCCTTCAATTTCCTCTCTGACTCAGCTACCTTGTTTTTAAGTATGTGATTTTCCTCTTCTATCCTATCCTTCTGTCTCCTGAGTTCCCAATAGCCCATGTTACCGTTTCTCTCTCCCTCCTGATTAGCCCTCCAGTTGCTGCCATCCCTATTCCTATAGTCCCTAGGTGGATCTCTCCATCTTTTGTCAAAGTTCTGTTTTGGTCTCCAGTTTTGATCATCCTTCTTGTTCTGGGGTACATCCCACGTCTGGTTTCTCCAATTACCATCTATATCTCTACCAGACTCGACCTTAAATGTTCTTACAGCTGAAACAGAGCAGGCCTGTTCTGTGAAAGGATGCTTGATCCACCACGTATCAGCTCTAGTTAGTACCATTTCCAAGTCTGTTGGTGTTGGATCAAAAAGCCTGATAAATTCTTGACACTCCCGGGGAAGGGCTTCCATTACTTTTGCTATATGTTCTGGTGAGCCCAGCACTAGAGGCTGTTGAGGTTGTCATAGAGTATACCAAAAAAAATATCCTTTGAGCTACCTCTCTAGGACCATCTATTGGCCTCATGGTAATATTTGCTATTTCTTTCTCTATGCTAAGTAGATAGAAATTAGTTGCAGCAATTCTTCCTGCCTGATCAGACACACTGTTATTAAATCCCAATAGTCTACTAGCCAAAGGACCCATAGCGTATTCTAACAGTTCTGTCCATTCCTCTAAGTTAAGACCTCCTTTTTTAGCTCTATCTGCTCCCCTCATAAACCAATGTGTAAACGTATTAAAGTTGTTAGTTGGCATACTTCCCCACCATTTCTGGAAATTGTCTTTATCTGCCATAGACATCGGTCGAGTCTGCATAGAAAATCCTGTAGGTGTTTGCCTTGCATTAAATAATTCTGAAACAATAACTGGTGCTTGTGGTATGGTATCTACTTGTGGAACAGAATAACATAAGAAATCTTTTCTATCTTGGTTCATTTTCGGCACTGGTTCTTTATTTTGTGCCACAAACATATCAAGATCTGGATATATTTTGGCAATGTCTCTGACTCCTTTTATCCCTTCTAACTTTGTTTTATTTTTATAGTCCATTATTATGTTTTGAAGTTCTGTTATTTTTACTCCATAAACATCCCTCTGCTTTTCTATTTCCCTTAACTCCCTTTCTAGTTCCCCAACAATTGTAGTTGTTCTCAAAGCTGCAATTTTTAAACAATCCCTTTTGTCCATTGCTTCCTCCATTTTATTTGTTGTTTCCAAATTATGCTGCCGTAATTCTACAACTAAGTCTATTAGGCCTCCTATTGTGGCTACAACAGCTTGTGTGACCAAACTTTTTCTCTTCTTTGTTCTATACTTTTTGTTATTTACAATTTGTGTTAGAACATCCATTAATCTCTTTTCTTTTTCACTGTCTGGGTTTGCTGGCTCTGGAAGCTCATATGGACCATCATGTTTTTGAATATGTTTCCTAAAGTACTCACGCACTTCTGTGGGAAAGTATTTGGCCCCTTGAAAAGACATTCCTACTCTTTTACTCACCCAAGTAAGAATCCAAATCAATTTGCGACTAAAGTAGCATGCTTCTGAGTAGCCAACAATAGTTGATGACTATTCAGTAGGCCAGGTGTAATATGTAGAAAAATAGATTAGTACCCACAATGCAAATTATACTTACCTTAGTATGGTGAAGGTAATACTTGCTAATTAACTTAAAATATAATAGCAAGGCCTGCAGGGTAGGAGATAAACCCGAACTAGGATATGCAAGACACCCAAAATGTATAAGGTATGGAAGCCTATAGTGTATTAAAATGCACGCCTGAAATAATATATATATATATATATATATATATATATATATATATATATATAATATTTAAAATGGTTTATTTATTATTTTTCTCCAGACCTGTACTATGATAAAGGACTAGAGAAAGAAAAAGAAAGAAGAGAAAAAAAAAAACAAAAACAAAACAAAAATAATAGTATTAACAAACTCAGGTATTTGAAACACACAACAAACTAATTGTGGCCTGGTGCCCAAGCTTGTATAATAAAATGGAGACCCAAACTAGGATACAAAGGAAATCAGCATTCAAATACAACAAAAAGCCGCATGGAGCCTACCATATTGTATTCAAATGCAGGGCTAGGCCTGTACTCTGATATTCAACTCACTCAGATATTTGAAACCCACAAAAACAAACTGTATGATATATTTGTTTTATGTAGCAAAATAAGCTAATACGATATAAAGGATTAAAAATAATAATAATTGAGGCCTATGCTGGTAGTCTATTACAATAAAATAAAAATGAAGGCCTGAAAAACTACTAGGCCTGCTAATATATTCAAAATTGAGGCCTGATGCCCAAACTTGTATATTAAAATGTAGGCCCAAACTAGGATACAAAGGAAATCAGCATTCAAATACAACAAAAAGCCGCATGGAGCCTACCATATTGTATTCAAATGCAGGGCTAGGCCTGTACTCTGATATTCAACTCACTCAGATATTTGAAACCCACAAAAACAAACTGTATGATATCTTTGTTTTATGTAGCAAAATAAGCTAATACGATATAAAGGATTAAAAATAATAATAATTGAGGCCTATGCTGGTAGTCTATTACAATAAAATAAAAATGAAGGCCTGAAAAACTACTAGGCCTGCTAATATATTCAAAATTGAGGCCTGATGCCCAAACTTGTATATTAAAATGTAGGCCCAAACTAGGATACAAAGGAAATCAGCATTCAAATACAACAAAAAGCCGCATGGAGCCTACCATATTGTATTCAAATGCAGGGCTAGGCCTGTACTCTGATATTCAACTCACTCAGATATTTGAAACCCACAAAAACAAACTGTATGATATCTTTGTTTTATGTAGCAAAATAAGCTAATACGATATAAAGGATTAAAAATAATAATAATTGAGGCCTATGCTGGTAGTCTATTACAATAAAATAAAAATGAAGGCCTGAAAAAATACTAGGCCTGCTAATATATTCAAAATTGAGGCCTGATGCCCAAACTTGTATATTAAAATGTAGGCCCAAACTAGACTCCACACACAATCAGCACTTGATTTCCCATGCAGAGGATAATTAGACAAAGTAATTTTTCTTCCCCCAAAAAATAAATCTGACTATCTATTAATGTGATATTACCTCATAAATAACCTTTGTAGAAGTCTAAAATTCGTGATCGCCAAATGTGGTGTATCACCAAATTAATATTACACAAGGTTCGTCTACATTAAAAGGTATTTATTAAAAGGCAGATAACACAATACTATAAATGTATTACAAACACAACAGCCCAGACCCACGGAGCAACACCCCCTTTTAAATCTATCTACCTATATATATATATAGTAATTCCCTTCCCCAAACGCTTGATCTTACCCACGGTCAGACCATTGACATCATCACCACCATCAACCATCACCAACACCACCCAGCAAGCAAACAGGCGAAAGCACCAGTTTCCTGCCTGGATATATCCTTAGTTGAGATGATGTAATTTACATCACATCCTGTCCATGACTTCCTTTAGCAATTGTGGGAGGGAAGTAAAGATTCTCAGCCCTCCTACAAAGGCCTGTTTAAATTACCATTCAAGGAAGACAAGTTACCACAGTGGCAGCATCATGCTTTGGGCTGTTTTTCTTCAGCTGGAATTAGGGCCTTAGTTAAGATAGAGGGAATTATGAACAGTTCACAACGACCCAAAGCATACATCCAAATCAACAAAGGAATGGCTTCACCAGAAGAAGATTAAAGTTTTAGAATGGCCCAGACCTGAATCTGATCGAAAATCTGTGGGGTGATCTGAAGAGGGCTGTGCACAGGAGATGCCCTTACAATCTGACAGATTTGGAGTGTTTTTGCAAAGAAGAGTGGGCAAATCTTGCCAAGTCAAAATGTGCCATGCTGATAGACTCATACCCAAAAAGACTGAGTGCTGTAATAAAATCAAAAGGTGCTTCAACAAAGTATTAGTTTAAGGGTGTGCATACTTATGCAACCATATTATTTTGTTTTTATATTTTTTCTTCCCTCTACCTAAAAGATTTCAGTTTGTTTTTCAATTGAGTTGTACAGTTTATAGGTCACATTAAAGGTGGAAAAAGTTCTGAAATGATTTATCTTGGTCACCTGACATTTTAACAGTGGTGTGTAGACTTTTTATATCCACTGTATACAGAGCTTTAAACATGTACTAATCTTTGGTTAATTGGTATTAATAAATTAGATATGTTAATATAATTTATGATTGAGATATTGGCAATTGTTGCACTAATCGCAAGTTAAGAAAGAATGCAGTAGATATATATAATATTTGTAAATTGCACATGATGGATTAAAGGAATAAGCTTACTAGGAAAGGGAAATAATTAAAATGACACTAATAACTTGAAATATAGATTAAGATTTGAACACTTCAGTCCTAATATCATACTAAATACTTTTGCACTATTATATTATATGGGATATTTAAAAACCTGGTAAAAATGGGGAAATGGTTAAATTCGCACTATAATATAAGAAGGCATGCACTTTAAATATTTAATATTAGATTACAATAAGCACCTTAAGCTCTGTACTTTTATATTACATTTGAAAAATGATAGGTAAATGAGAAAATAGAATGATTAAGACAAAAAGAAAAAAGGAAAAAAAAAGAAGAAAAGAAAGAAAAGAAAAAAGAAAGAAGAAAAAAAAGAAAGTGAAAGTTGAGAATAAACAATAAAATTAATTAAAATGAAGAAAATGTTAAATTAAGTAGTAAAACTGAAAGTGTTCAGAGAGAGAGGAGGGGAGGATAATATGAGAGAATTTGGAAATAATTTATATCATAAAACACTTCTCATTAAGAAATGTACTTTATGGACAGTTAAGATGGAAAGCGTCTATCCCCCTAATAGGGAGCCAAAGTTATTTTGATCTCCCCAAAACGACCTAACATTTTTGCAAAATAACTTAATAACCCTGTTAAAAGAGAGCCCAGAAGATAACATCAAGAAGGCCCCCAAGGAGTGTAAGAAGAAGAAGTATGTTGTATAGTATGAATCAAATAGGTATGAGTCAGCATGGTTTCTTTATAAGTAAGAAAAGGGAAAACATTTAAGTAAATTACTATCTGGATGACACTTAAAATAGTTACTCACAACACCAAGGGTCTAAATACGCCATTGAAGAGGAAAATAGCTATGGGAAACTATGTTAAATTAAGAGCATACATGATTTGTTTGCAGGAGACACACTGCAGGGAGGGCACATCTTACAAACTGAAGAATACATTTTATATGGACAGCATAGATTCTACATACTCCTCTAAAGCTAGAGGAATATCAATTATATTTAAAAAAGATTTTAAAAATAGAAGAAAGATTTTAGAAAATTGACCAACAAGGTAGATATATAATTTGGTCAGGTAAGATAATTCAGCTGCTCCTACAATTATCTGCTGAGACTTTAATATGATCATGAATATCTCAGTAGATAGATCCTCTGCAAATAAGTTGAAATCAGTGAAAGTGGCTGAAATCAAGCCCAAAAATTCAACCAGATAACCTTAGATAGTGGATTATTTGATGTATGGAGAATATTTCATCCTCAACAAAGAGATTATACTTTTCACTCCAATCATCGCTCCTCTTATACTAGGATAGACTATTTTTTGGTGGATACACAAGTTTTGAACATAACTCAATCTATAGAAATAGTAACATCTTCATGGTCTGATCATTCAATGTTAAGCTTTTGTTTATTAGATGAGAAAAGAGATACAAATAGAAGCCAATGGAAAATGGACAATAATCTACTTAAAGATCAAGATCAAATTAAAAATATAAATCAAGAAATACAGATCTTTGATTTGAATAAAGAATCCGTTTCCTGTCTGCTGTATTATGGTGCGCACATAAATCCTATATTCAAGGAATTATGATATCTAAGTCTGCTCAAATGAAGAAAGAGAGAGGAAAATCACAAAGAGAGCTATACATTTTGTTGGATCAGCTCCTAAGTTAAAAAAAAAAATAGACCACAGAAAAGAAACTAAGCAAGAAATAATTCAAGTAAAAACTTAAATAAATAAAATAATCCAATTAAAAATTGATAATCGAAATTGGTACTTCCAACAAACTCATCACTTTTTAGGAGATAGAGCAGGAAAATATATGGCCAGTAAAATAAGAAAACATATTCAGATTTGGATAGATAGAATGAAAGGCCCTGATAACATCTATTATTCACAGAAGAGGGCTTTAGCAAAGTGTCAAAGAGAGCAATAGAAGATTTTATGGAAAAAAATACAGCTTCCTAAGATAAATTAAGAAGATCTACTAACATTAAATAGCCCCATTACCAAAAAAGAGATAGAAGCCGTTATTGGAAAACTAAAATTAGAAAAAGCCCCAGGGGTGGATGGCTTTAACAACTTATATTATATACATTTTCATCAACGTTAAGTGAACATATATGTTTGATGTTTAATTCGATAATGAAGAATGGAACAATAAGAATGGCAGAAGCTAAAATACTAAATATACCTAAATAGGGGAAAAGTCAGGGGGACTATAAAAACTTTAGAGCAATCTCGCTTATAAACTCAGATATCAAAATATATTAAAAAATCCTAGCCAAAAGGTTGAACATTACAATGCCTAAAATTATACACCCAGATCAGTCTGGATTTGTTAAAGGGCATCAAGGTCCAGATAACATAAGGAGACTGATGGATGTATTATCATATTCAATTAGAAGGAATGTTCCCATGCTGACTCTGTCACTTGATCCTGAAAAGGCATTTGGCAGAGTCAGCTGGGAATTTTTAAGATCAGTATTATTGAAATTTGGACTGGCAGATTTTGCAGCCAAGTCGATAGGAGCCTTATATGTGAAGCCTAGTACCAAAATCATTGGGTGCAGATTTGAATCTGAGAAATGTTCTATTAAAAACACCAGGGATGTCCTCTATACCCTTTACTGTTTGTTTTATATTTAGAGCCATTGGCAGAACTAATAGGATCTTCAAAGGAAGTGGGAGGAGTGATGATGATTGGAGGTAAGGAGTATAAAATCCTTATTTTTGCAAATGATGTCGTTTTGACAATAACTAACCCGGAACAATCATTAGAAGAGTTACATAAAATTTTGGAAGAATTTAATAAGATATCGTATTTGAAAATAAACTATTCCAAATCAGACGCTATCTGTAGAGGAATAAAAAATAATACATTTTGAGACTAAAACAGATATACCCTGATAATTGGGAAAAAGCCTTTATAACCCATTTGGGAATTAAGATATATTATCAAGTAGACAAAATAATGAAAGAGAACTTAAAGATAATATCTAACCAGATTAGATTAAAATTCCAAGACTGGAAAAACTTAAGGCTGTCATGGATGGCAAGAATTGCCATAACAAAAATGAGTATTATTCCTAAAATGTCATGTGTTTTGAGGTCCATTTCGGAAATAGTACCAAAATATATATTGAAAGATCTTCAGAGAATGTTGGATAAATTTATATTAAATGGAATAAAAGCAAGAATTAACATCAATGTTACATCAAAGAAATTTCATAATGGAGGTTTAGTGTGTCCAAAATTAATAGACATACACAATAATATTATTCTTTTTCATATTATAAAATGGAAACTAAAGAGTTCTAAACCTATATGGATAGACATTGAGGAAGCACTGATTGTAACAATGTCTTTTAAAATGGTCATTTGGCAATCAAAATATGAACATTTAAAAAGTATGAATTTACCAAAAGGATTAAAAACTTTATTACAATTTTGGTATAAAAACAGATTAAAGAGGAATTGTTCATGTTACCCTTCGATATGGGCACTAGTAGAGATACTGGATTGTCAAACAAAACCCCTAGATGTGTCATTCCTGATAAAAAGTGGTATCACCAGGATAGGAGATTTGTTTCATAATGAAGCTCTTTTGGAGTATGAACAGATAATTAAAAATGTAATAATAGAAACTTTACGTGGCTGGGGTACATCTCATTGAAGGAATTTTTGGAACATTTAGGATTTGACAACAGAAATTACAGAGATATAACCCCGATTGAAAAACAAATTAAATCTGAGAATCAAATATAATAGTTGTCAAACTGCGAATCGTCATCACACTTTGTGAGCTCGCTAACTGCGTCCCTCGCAAAGTGAGGGACTCAGTTTGGTTCGCAAATGCGGACCCTCGCGAAGCGAGAGGACCGCATTTGTGGGTTGGAGGCTCAAAGGCGCCTCGCACTCGGTTACAAACACCCACACAAGCGCACTTTACCAACAATACGACCCGATGCACATTTACGGACTTAGCAGACAAAAAACCTGATGCACATTTATGGACTTCGCAGACAAAAATACTAGACGCACAACTTAGAAAAAAAACATTACGACCTCGGAAAAATACAAACTTAACAGCCGAACCGCATGCAACGGAAAACAGTCAAAACACAATAAATACACACAAAAAACATACCCACAGCAAGGGGGGGGGGGGACAAGAAACTCTGCAAGTGAAGTTACACCTCCATTTAAGTCCAAATTCACGAGTTTAGACACACGAAAATCCCTTAAGTGAGAGAAAAAATGGCCGCCGAAGCTACAGGACCCTAAACATGCAAAACAGAGCCCAACAAAAAGAAAAAAAAATGTATAGTGGTTTTAAATTTTGTGCTTGCTACTCAACTATTAATGTTCATTGATCATTCATAAAATACATTTTAAGTCAAAAATGCATAAAAACATATCTCCATTTTGCACTGAATTTAGATATTACTGTTGTTGATTCTTTAAGCTCATTGTATTAAAGGTATAGGATCCTCAAACCGTTTACATATTTATATCACTTTCTTACATTTTACAGTGCATTTACTTCTATTTTACAGCTATGCTAATTAAAACATAGCAAAAATTAACAAGCCCTTTTTTCAATTTCTTTTCTCACAGTTTGATTATCTGCACACCTGACTACACAGAGGGCTGTTTGCAGCATTTTATCTGAAATCACATCACCTTCACAGGTACATCATTTTAAAATATTTATATTTACTTTACTGCGTGCATATATGAAAAGGACAAGTACTTTAAGTACTATCAATGATTACTACATTTATGAAAAAAACAAAATAACATCTGATTTTTACATCTTTTTACAGATTTGTGACATCGCCACCTGCTTCAATACAGGAGTCTCCTCTGCAAGAATTAACATTACAGAATATTAAATAGACAGGTAAATGATTTTGTGATGACATTTGTTAAGACAATATAATATGAACTATTGATTTGCATTGAGTAATTGTATTTCATACATTCATTCAATAAAAAAAATCATTATGATTTTTACAACTTTTTACAGATTTCTCACGTCAACACCTGCCTCAAAACAGGAGCATTTTCAATTATAGAACATCTAATTTACAGGTATATTACAAGGAAAAAAAAAAAATTATAATAAAGATTTTCTGTGTATTCCTGTATTCATTCATTCATCGTTATGTTACTGCTCATTGTCAGGGATAGCACCTTAGAAGCAGTTAAATATTTTATTTCTCTTTTGTGTAGCTCTTATTTAGGAACACGATAACTGTTTCTGTTTTTCCATTCATGATATAGACACACCTACAGAGAGACAGACACACATACAGACAGACAGAGAGAGACGCAGCCAGACACCCAGAGACACCCACGCAGCCAGACAGCCATGCAGCCAGACACGCACGCAGCCAGACACCCAGAGACACAGACACCCAGAGACACAGATATCCAGACACACACCCACAGAGATACACACCTACAGACATCCAGCGAGAAACCCAGAGAGACACACACCCACAGATATCCAGACACACACCAAGAGAGACACACACCCACAGACATCCAGGGAGAAACACAGAAAGACACACCCACAGATATCCAGACACACACCAAGAGAGACACACACCCACAGACATCAAGGGAGAAACACAGAGAGACACACCCACAGATATCCAGACACACACCCAGAGAGACACACACCCACAGACACATAGAGAGACAGACACCTGCAGACAACCAGAGAGATAGAATCTTATACACACCAAGACAGACAGACACAGAAATACAGATAGACACACAAACACAGACATCCAGATAGACACACACACACACAAAGACACCCAGATAGACACACAGACACCCAGAGAGACACACAGACACCCAGAGAGACACACAGACACACAGACAGCCAGAGACACAGACACACACCCACAGACATCCAGGGACAAACCCAGAAAGACACACACCCACAGATATCCAGACACACACGTAGAGAGACAGACACCTGAGATAGAAACCTATACACACCAAGACAGACAGACACAGAAAAACAGACATCCAGATAGACACACAAACACATACACCCAGATAGACACACAGACACCCAGCCAGAGACCCACGCAGCCAGACACCCACGCAGCCAGACACCCAGAGACACAGACAACCAGAGACACAGACATCCAGACACACACCCAGAGAGACACACACCCACAGACATCCAGGGAGAAACCCAGAGAGACACAGACCCACAGACATCCAGGGAGAAACCCAGAGAGACACACACCCACAGACATCCAGAGAGAAACCCAGAGAGACACACACCCACAGATATCCAGACAACCCCCAGAGAGACACACACCCACAGACACGCAGAGAGACAGACACCTGTAGACAAACAGAGAGATAGAATCCTATAGACACGAAGACAGACAGACACAGAAATACAGAGGCCCAGACAGACACAGACACCCAGATAGACACACAAACACAGACACCCAGAGAGACACACAGACACCTAGAGAGACACACACACAGAGACACAGACAACCAGACACACAGACAGAGACACAGACACACACCCAAAGACATCCAGGGACAAACCCAGAAAGACACACACCCACAGATATCCAGACACACAACCAGAGAGACACACACCCACAGACACGCAGAGAGACAGACACCTGCACGCAACCAGAGAGATAGAATCCTATACACACCAAGACAGACAGATACAGAAATACAGAGGCCCAGACAGACACAGACACCCAGATAGACACACAGACACCCAGATAGACACACACAGACACCCAGAGAGACACATATACACCCAGAGAGACACAGACAGCCAGAGACACAGACATCCAGAGACACAGACACACACCCACAGACATCCAGGGACAAACCCAGAGAGACACACACCCACAGACACGTAGAGAGACAGACACCTGCAGACAACCAAAGACAGAAACCTATACACACCAAGACAGACAGACACAGAAATACAGACATCCAGATAGACACACAAACACATACACCCAGATAGACACACAAACACAGACACCCAGATAGACACACCGACACCCAGAGACACACAGACACCCAGAGACACACAGACACCCAGAGACAAACAGACACACAAAGACACCCAGAGACACACACAGACCGGGAGACACACACAGACAGGGAGACACACACCCAGAGAGACAGCCAGAGACACAGACAGCGAGAGAGACACAGACAGTGAGAGAGACACAGACAGTGAGAGAGACGCAGACAGCCAGAGAGAAGCAGACAGCCAGAAAGACGCAGACAGCCAGAGAGACGCAGACAGCCAGAGAGACGCAGACAGCCAGAGAGACACAGCCAGCCAGAGAGACAGATAGAGACAGATTACTATTGCATTTTTAGAAATAAAAATAGGTAAAAAATATGTGTAATACAATTAATGTCATTCTTAACACTCTATTTCCAATTACAGATTACAGTGGTGGACAATGCAGAAGGTAAGAAAGAATATAAAAGAAGAATGGCAAGGGAAAGGAAGCAGAGATGGAGAGATGCACAGACCCCTGAGACTTCACAATGTTTAAGAGAAGAAGATCGACAGAGACTTGTAAATAAAAGATAAATGGCTAAAAAACAACAAAATAAGTCTGCTGGAGTTTCAAAAAAATGTCTGTAAAACTGTCTCAAATTAACCTATTTTGCCTCCTGACACCACTGTTGATAGAGATGACACCAATGTAGATGTACCAAGTTCAAATGAGATTTATATTGACAAAGGTCCTGATATTCCTTTCTTTAGAGCACTAACAGTAGACACTCATTATTGTGGATTAATGAATGTGCTTTGTCAGTTTTGTTGGGCCTTTCATTTTCAGAAAGAACGACCAACTGATGGAGAGTTTATTAGTTGCTGTTAGAAAGGAAAGGTAAGACTTCCAGAAAGACACACATTCCAAGAATATTTAAAAAGTATCATGAGTGATCCTACATTTCCCAATTACACCAATTTTAATAAAAATATTTGCTCTTATAACAGTGCAATTTCATTTGCTTCAATGGGTGCAACATTAGCCAAAAATGTACCAGGACATGGTCCTTATTGTTTTAAAGTCCAAGGACAAATATACCACCGGACTTCACATTTACACCCAGAAACAGGAGAACAGAGGAAATTTGCACAGTTATATGTACTTGATACAATGGAAGCTGTGGAACAACGAATGATGCTTCCTGAAAATAGACAATGCTTACCCATAGTCTTTGAACAGCTTGATAAGTTTATGGCGAACAACCCTTATAGTAAAGCATACAAAAAATTAGCGGAGGTTGAAAAAGAACAATTGGCACATGCGCAAAGACATCAATTGCCAATGCCAAGAGTAAATATGGTTCTCAAAAGGGATCGCCATACTGATCAAAGATGCTATAATTTACCAACAGCAAATGAGGTTGCTATGGTATTTAAAAATGATGATGGGGAGCCACCGTTTGAACTGGATATTAGAATATATCCACGCAATCAAGAACAACCTTTTATAAACATCAATATTTTAAGCAGTTATTTGGATCCTATGACATATCACATTTTCTTTCCAAATGGGGAGGCAGGATGGCAACCAAAATTACAATTACAAGTTATCCCAATAGTAAAGTTCGTATTAGAAACAATATTTCAATGCTGGAATATAAAGTGGCACAAACTGCTGTCCGCAGTTATAATCCTATTTTATGTGGGGGTAAACTCACACAACAATGGATTATTGATTCCTATCTACAAGTCGAAGCAAATAATCTAAATTTTGTCAAATTTCAACAAAACAAGCTTTGAGTTGAACAATATTGTGGATTGATGGATTATGTCGCTGAATTGGCTGAAAACAGAGACATTCCTGCTGGACGAGCAATGATTTTGCCATCCTCTGTTAGAGGATCTCCTTGCAATATGCAAGAAAGATACAATGATGCCATGGCTATTGTCACTAAATTTGGCAAACCAGATTTATTTATTACATTTACATGTAATCCACAATGGACAGAGATCAAAGAAAATGTTATGCTTGAACAAACTACTTCTGACCGACCAGATTTGATCGCAAGAGTATTCAAAATCAAACTTAATTCCTTAAATTATGATATCACTAAAGCAGACTTATTTGGAAAATGTGTGGCTTTTGTTTATACCATTGAATTTCAAAAAAGAGACCTGCCACATGCACATATACTTTTAATCTTGCAAGAAAAAGATAAATTGAATACAGCAGATAAAGTGGATTCAGTGATAAGTGCTGAACTGCCACATCCAGAAAAGCATTCAAGACTTTATGAGATTGTAACTCATAGAATGATACATGGCCCATGTGGAGAGAGCAATCCAAAGTCACCATGTATGGAAAATAAGAAATGCATAAAAGAGTTTCCAAAACAATTTAAAATGCAGACTTATGTTAATTGTGATGGATACCCTTTGTATAAAAGAAGAGAAGGACAAACAGCTATTATCAGTGGCCAAAAGGTCAATAATGGATATGTGGTTCCATATAGTCCACATTTGCTGATAAAGTACAATGCACATATCAATGTGTTAGCTTGCACTTCCATCAAATCCATCAAATATGTGTATAAATATATATATAAAGGATATGATGCAGCAACTGTTGTTGTGCAAGGTGCAGACAATGAAAAAGACAACCCCATTTTACATGACGAACTTTCTTCTTATTTAGATGCTCGCTATGTAAGTGCTCCTGAAGCAATGTGGTGTCTTCTCAAATTTTAGATGCATGATCGGTCACATGCTGTGTATCGATTAGATGTCCATTTGCCACAAAGTCAATTTGTTTGCTTCACTGCCAGCAATGAAACATATGCTTTAGCACAAAGTGAACATAGAGCAACAACGCTTACTGCTTGGTTTCAATTAAATTGTCACGACACTCAGGCAAGAGACATTTTATACATTGACATTCCAAATCACTATGTATTCGTAAATGGTGAATGGAGACAACGAAGGAAACATAATTATAAAATTATCCCAAGAATATATCCCGTCAGTCCACGAGACATTGAATGTTTCAGTTTAAGATTACTGCTTTTGCATGTTCCCGGTGCACAAAGTTATGAACATTTACGCACAGTCAATGACATAGTTTATGACACTTTCCAGTTAGCTGCAAGATATCAAAACTTTCTAGCAGATGATACAGAATGGGAGAGATGTCTTGAGGAAGCAGCACTATGTCAAATGCCAAAGCAAATGAGAGAACAATTTGCTTTTATTTGTATCTTTTGCAATGTACCAGATGCCTTAACTTTGTGGGAAAAATTGAAATTACATATGTGCGAAGATTTCTTGCAACGTTATAATGAGAACATTGCACAATTTAAAGCATTAATCGAAATACAGGAAATCTTACTTTGTCATGGATTACATTGTGCCAACTTTAATCTGCCTAATCCAGGATTTATAGATGAAATTAACTTTGATGAGTATGACACTGACATTGAATACCAAAAATCACAAGAAAAAATTGGAACTTTAAATGTGTTGCAATTGGAAGCATTTAACGCCATCACAAATGCAATAGAAGATGATATGCTCAAAGAGTGTTATTTCTATCTGGATGGGTGGATGAGGAAAAACTTACCTATATAATTGTTGATGAGTTGCATTCGAGCACAGGGTCAAATAGCATTGCCATTTGCAACCACTGGATTTGCCGCACTTTTGTTAGAAGGTGGTAGAACTGTGCATAGTTGATTTAAACTGCCAGTTCCCATTCTGGAAACATCAGTGTCGGATATTCGAATAAATTCATTACAAGCCAAAAAATTCCACAAGAGTAAATTAATTATAATAGATGAGGCAACTATGATTTCCTGTCATGCCCTCCAATGTATTGATCGATTATTAAAAGAAGTTATGGCTAATGATTTGCCATTTGGTGGAAACGTGATGTTGTTAGGAGGAGATTTCAGGCAAACATTACCTGTGGTGCCACATGGCAATCGGACTGACATAGTCGAAATGTGTATAAAAAGAAGTAAGCTGTGGAAAACATTTACACACCTGAAATTAGAAGTAAATATGAGATCTGAAGGCCGAAATCAATTCAATTATTTGCTCATTAAAATTGGAGAAGGAAAACAGCCAAAAATAAATAAATAACCTGATGATGCAGTACAAATTCCACCAGAAATGATTTCAACAGAACCACTAATTTCAACAATCTTCCTCAATACCATCAATAACGAGGATTACTCAGACATTGCAAGCAGTCATATTGACATAAAAAAATTACGATGCCTTAAATTCAAACAACAAAATATTAAAATTAATCAATGCTCCCCCAGAAAACTATTACAGTGCAGATTCTGTTCTGGCTGATGACAAAGAGAGTGAAGCAAACTTTAGTATGGAATTTATTAATTCTTTAACTCCCTCTGAAATGCCACCACATGTTTTGCAACTTACAAAAGGGGCAATTATCATGCTATTGAGAAACATGAATCCAAATAAAGGACTTTGTAATGGGACCAGATTAATTGTGAAGGAATTAAAGGATCATTTTATACATGCAGAAATTATGAGTGGTACCCATAAAGGCGAACCAGTCTTATACCGAGAATTGATTTGGCTCCAAGTGAGAGTGGTTTGCCTTTTGTCCTTCAAAGGAGACAATTTGCCATTATCATGGCATTTGCCATGACCATCAATAAATCACAAGGACAAACTTTTAAGTCTGTTGGTATTTTTTTGAAGGAACCTGTGTTTGCACATGGCCAACTCTTTGTTGCATTTTCAAGATGCAATAATCCAGAGGAAATTAAAGTACATGTTGAAGAAAACACAAGCCAGGGTGATTTATTGAAAGATGGATGTGTTTTTACAAAAACATTGTGTACTAAGAGGTGCTGTAAATATACAGGACAGTGCTTTGATCTCAACTAAATTTTTTTATGTTACTCGAACTAATTTTAAAGTACCAATATTTCAAGAAGAAACTTGATACAATGGCAAAAAAAAACCATAGAGAACAGTGGTTTTACTTCCAGGACAAAATTAGAGGTCTCTGGGACTCTTTAAATATGCGACCGCTATTTCCAATAGGAAACTCGATGTGCCATTTCAACAAAGTACAACAAGAAGAAACAAAAAAGTATCAAAAAGAAAACAACACAAAACAGTGGTTACACAGATTGGAAGGTCTTACAAGTTACCTTTCCACATGATTAGCCCCACAAAACAATTAGGTGCCATTTACTTTAATTGGAAGCTTACATTTAAATGTTTTAATGTAGTATTTAACATGTTAACATTGTCTTTTAAAAGTTATGGAAAGTTATTTCAAGCTATATTGTATAACATTGTCTTTTCAAAGTTGTGGAAAGTTACTTCAAGCTATATTGAATATAGTCAAACATTTATGTTACAACAAGTTTAAGCATTTGATAATAAATTCAACTGTATAATTTTAAGATGGAGTATTGATTCAGGGAGCAATCCGATCGCCAGTTAATGGGGTCAAGAAGGAATTATTTTTTTTCCCTCTTTGATATAATTGGCCAAGTTTCAATGGGGTTTTTTATTGTTTGCCTTCCTCTGGATTCACTGCCAATTTAATTTAACATGAGTTTAAAAAAAAAAGAATGTTACAAAGCATGTTATTGTACAAAATACTTAGTTTAGGAAACTTTACATAGTCGTCTGTTATTTATAGATAAATATCAATTCAAAGTGTTATTATTGTTTAAAAAAAAAAGAAAAAATTGTTTAAAATACAAGTTGCATGTTACAATCTTTGATGTTATGGTTTACAATATTTATTCATGAAAAATTAAAACATTGTTATATTGTTATTACATATATGATAATTAAAACAGTTAATATTTAAAAAAAAAAAAAAATATATATATATATATATATATATATATATATATATATATATATATACCTGTTGGTGAAATACAAGTTGAAAGTTAAAAAAATAAAAAGTTTTATTCAAAATGTTCTATTTATTGGTACTTAATAAAACAAAAGATTAAGAATGTCAGAGACCAATATTGTGTGGCAAACAGTTTTCCCAGCATTAAAAATTCTATTAACAGTCATTTTTTGACGGGCAAGTCACTAGTTATTTACATATTATCGCTAAGTGCTCCAAAGTAATTGAGGCTGGTGCTCAAAACGAAAAATCAAATAGAATGATAGCTTGGGAGAAAGAGATAAAGAAAAAATGGGAAGTTGGTTTATGGTATAAATTATTCTTATTAGTAAAGAGTTATATATCCTATTGGGATTTTTTTTTTAAATAGTTCAAAGTTGGTACCTCTTTCCAGAAAGATTAAATAGTTATGATACTAATAATACATTTAAATGCTGGAAGGGATGTGGCAAAGAGGGGACATTGTTGCATCAGTGGTGGGAATGTGAAAATGTCCGGTCTTTCTGACAGCAATATGCAAAAAAAATATCCATCTTTCTTAAATAAAAAATGGAAATATACAAAAATTGTAATTATAATTGTGGAATGAGATATGAATGTATTGATTTTATTGTTATGTCTATAGGATGTATATTTGAATTTATAAATAAACGTAAAGAAAAAAAATATATATAATTTTACGTAAATATAAAATACACTACTATCGTTTTAGGCAGTAAAATGTTGTGGACCCCTATGTGGCCTTTAAGAATAACCAGGAGTGTTATTATAAACCTCCATGGCACCTAAAAGTAATCCATTATCATGGCGCCTAACATTAACCCATTACATAGTGGTCCCTGTGGATCAACATGATATACTACCCTATAACCATGGGGGTTCTTATGGCACATAACTACCCTGTATACCATTGGGGTACCTAGGAAACCCCATTGTATGCTAACAATAACCATGAGTTCTAATATTATTGTATTAGTTTATATTCTCTTATCTGTTTGCCTGTTTCAATACCAAACCAGAGAAGTGTAATGCTAGAATAATTAGCAAATAGAGATACAGTTTTTTTAGTGCTTAACACTCCAATCAAAATATAACATCACAAAACTGAAAAACTTTGATTATGTACTGAAGAACACTGAACACTAAAATTGTCAAAATACAAAATGTCACAATTTTATTAAACAAAAATACACCTCAAAACTAAAAACAAACAAGAGTCTGCCTCACCTCTCTCCTAACCTCTAAACACAGACCAGCAAACACCTCCACAACTGAACCCTAAAAGCAAGCTATCCATGAGTCTGCCTAATAATCAATATGAAACACAGACCAGCAAACACCACCACAGCTGAACCCTACAAGCAAGCTATCCCTGAGTCTGCCTAATAATCTATATGAAACACAGACCAGCAAACACCACCACAGCTGAACCCTACAAGCAAGCTATCCCTGAGTCTGCCTCACCTCTCTGCTAACCTCTAAGCACAGACCAGCAAACACCACCACAGCTGAACCCTACAAGCAAGCTATCCCTGAGTCTGCCTTATAATCTATATGAAACACAGACCAGCAAACACCACCACAGCAGAACCGTACAAGCAAGCTATCCCTGAGTGTGCCTAATAATCTATATGAAACATAGACCAGCAAACATCACCACAGCTGAACCCCAAAAGCAAGCTATCCATGAGTCTGCCTAATAATCAATATGAAACACAGACCAGCAAACACCACCACAGCTGAACCCTACAAGCAAGTTATGCATGAGTCTACCTCACCTCTCTGCTAACCTCTAAACACAGACCAGCAAACACCACCACAGCTGAACCCTACAAGCAAGTTATGCATGAGTCTACCTCACCTCTCTGCTAACCTCTAAACACAGACCAGCAAATACCACCACAGCTGAACCCTACAAGCAAGCTATCCCTGAGTCTGCCTTATAATCTATATGAAACACAGACCAACAAACACCACCACAGCTGAACCCTACAAGCAAGCTATCCCTGAGTCTGCCTAATAATCTATATTAAACACTAGGGATGTTGCGAATAGTTCGCCGGCGGACTGTTCCCGACGAACATAGCATGTTCGCGGCGAACTGCGAACATATGCGATGTTCGATCCGCCCCCCTATACATTAACATTGAGCAAACTTTGACCCTGCACCTCACAGTCAGCAGACACATTCCAGCCAATCAGCAGCATACACTCCCTTCCAGAGCCTTCTACCTCATGGACAGCAGCCATTTTGGAATCATAACTAACTTGCAGTCTTACTGAGAGGAGGGAGAGTGTAGGTGATGCTGATTGAATAGGGAAATAAATAGCTAGGCAAGTTTATTCAGTGTCCAGTGCAGTGCTGAAGGACTCATTAGATCTCTGCTGTAAACACAGCACCCCAAAAAACCCTTTTTAGGGCTATAACATCAATTTTTTTGTTTGTTTTTTTCTGTCTAATCTAACATCATTTGCCTGTCTCCCTGCTAGTTCCTGCTAGCAAGTGTGTGTCAGGCTCACAATTATACTGTGTGTGCACAGTGCAACCAATACAATCTTGTTTACTAGTTGTTTACTTTTAAAAACCAAAACTTTTATTTTGTTAAATCTTAGTTCATTTGCCTGACCGCTAGCCAGTGTGTGTGTCAGGCTAACAAGTATTGTGCCAAGTTCAACCAATCCAATCTAGTAGTGTACCAGCAGTCTACATTTAAAAAAAACAATAATTTTATTTTCTTAAATCTAAGTTCATTTGCCTGACCACCAATCTAAGTTAATTTGCCTGACCGCTAGCCAGTGTGTGTGTCAGGCTTACAAGTATTGTGCCAAGTTCAACCAATCCAATCTAGTGGTGTACCTGCAGTCTTCATTTAAAAAAACAATAATTTTATTTTCTTAAATCTAAGTTCATTTGCCTGACCGCCAATCTAAGTTCATTATCCTGACCGCTAGCCAGTGTGTGTGTCAGGCTTACAAGTACTGTGCCAAGTTCAACCAATCCAATCTAGAGGTGTACCAGCACTCTACATTTAAAAAAAATACACTTTTTTTCTGTGTAATCTAATTTTATTTGCCTGCCTGCCAGCCAGCGTGTGTGTCTTAGGCTCACATCGTATACTGTGCCCACTTGCCCAGTCAGTGCCACCACTCATATCTGGTGTAACAGTCAGTAGCGCACATTTAAACAAAGAATACAATTTTGACTGTAATACATTGAATAGCAGTTACTTGTCTGCAAGCGTCTGTGTCAGGCCTACAGCGTCTACTCTGCCAACTTCTGCAAGTGCAAGTGCACAGTGCCACTCATATCTGTTGTCACAGTAGCTTGCACGCATAGTACCACTAATAGGAAAAAAAATGACAGGCAGAGGCAGGACACCCCACAGGGGCCGTCGTGGTTGTGGTGCTGTGATTCCCTTTGGCCCTACAATAATGCCCAGTGTTCAGAGGCCAGTTACGTAGTTGACTGGCTAACACAGGACACCCAATCTTCTACAGCTTCCGCTTGGAACATTGACGCACCATCCTCCTCCAGCTTAACTTCGGGCACCTCTCAAGTTACCACTCGCCCGCCTGCTACCACCACCAACACTAGTACCACAGCCGATTCAATTGATCAGTCAGAAGAGTTATTTACACATCAGTTTGAAGAAATGAGTGATGCGCAACCATTATTGCCAGAGGATGTAGATAACAGGGATATGTCTCAGTCAGGCAGCAGTACACACATGTACGTACGATGTGATGATGATGATGTACCCGCTGCTGCTTCCTTTGTTGTCAGATACAAGTGAGGCGGGTGATGATGATGACGATGCGTCCGTGGATGTCACGTGGGTGCCCGCTAGAAAAGAAGAAGAACAGGGGGAAAGTTCAGATGGGGAGACAGAGAGGAGGAAGAGACGAGTTGGAAGCAGAGGGAGGTCATCTCAACGAGCTAGTGGCACAGTCAGACAGCATGCATCAGCACCCGGGGTCAGCCAGACAGCACGCCAATCATGCTGTTGCCACCACCAGAATGCCGTCACTGCAGAGTTCAGCAGTGTGGCATTTTTTTTGTGTGTCTGCCTCTGACAACAGCAATGCCATTTGCAACCTTTGCCAAAAGAAACTGAGTCGTGGGAAGTCCAACAACCACCTAGGTACAACTGCTTTGCGAAGGCACATGATGTCACATCACAAACGCCAATGGGATCAACACATGAGTACAAGCAGCACACAAACTCAAAGCAGCCATCCTCCTCCTGGTCCAGCATCATCAGCCACATCAACCACTGCTGTCCTCTTTGCCCCCTCTCAACCATCCGCTACTCCGTCTCTCGCCTTGAGCAGTTCCTGCTCATCTGCCCACAGTCAGGTGTCTGTCAAGGATATGTTTGAGCGTAAGAAGCAAATGTCACAAAGTGCCCCAAATTTGAAGTAATACGACCAACCATGCATCTTTTTCCATCTCCCGGTCCCAAAAATCCAGGCCTTATACACGTGCCCTGATAGGTGACGTAACAACTATTAAACTGATAACAGTAGTACTTACAAACACGCCACTCCTATATGGTGGCACCTTTGATTGCACGCGCCGTGCCCCAAATTTGAAGTGATACGACCAACCAAGTATCTTTTTCCATCTCCCGGTTTCAAAAATCCAGGCCTTCTACACGCCCCCTGATAGGTGCTGTAACAGGTATTAAACTGATAAGAGTAGTACTTACAAACACGCCACTCCTATCTGGTGGCACCTTTGATTGCACGTGCCGTGCCTCAAAATTGAAGTGATACGACCAACCAAGCATCTTTTTCCATCTCCCGGTTCCAAAAATCAAGGCCTTATACACGCCCCCTGATAAGTGCTGTAACAGGTATTAAACTGATAAGAGTAGTACTTACAAACACGCCACTCCTATCTGGTGGCACCTTTGATTGCACGCGCAGTGCCCCAAAATTGAAGTGATATGACCAACCAAGCATCTTTTTCCATCTCCCGGTTCTAAAAATCCAGGCCTTATACACGCCCCCTGATAGGTGACGTAACAAGTATTAATTTGATAAGAGTAGTACTTACAAACACGCCACTCCTATCTGGTGGCACCTTTGATTGCACATGCCGTGCCCCAAAATTTAAGTGATACGACCAACAAAGCATATTTTTCCATCTCCCGGTTCTAAAAATCCAGGCCTTATACACGCCCCCTGATAGGTGCTGTAACAGGTATTAAACTGATAAGAGTAGTACTTACAAACACGCCACTCCTATCTAGTGGCACCTTTAATTGCACGTGCCGTGCCCCAAAATTGAAGTGATACGACCAACCAAGCATCTTTTTCCATCTCCCGGTTCCAAAAATCCAGGCCTTATACACGTCCCCTGATAGGTGACGTAACAGGTATTAAACTGATAAGAGTAGTACTACTTAACACACCTTATAATAATGCAGAGAGAGGCAACGCAGTGAGAGAAGTCTGAAGAAGAGGAGTCAGATGAGGAAGGTGGCTTTGAGGAGGTGGAAGACCAAACACAGCAGGCGTCCCAGGGGGCTTGTTGTCACCTTTCGGGGACCCTTGGTGGCTGGGTGGAGGAAGAGACCTTCAATGACATCAGTGAGGACAAGGAACGGGACATGGCTAGCTTGGTATCCAACCTTGTGCAAATGGGAAGTTTGTGGTTGTGCAAATGGACTGTTTGCGGTTGATTGCGTTGCGTTAAACGGGGAGTTTGGTCTGTCACTGTGAAGCGGGCCAAACCCTTACACTACCTGATCGATACAACATCATACCTGATGTTTTAAAGCACGTTATTCCAAACAATTTAGGAATGTTAGGTAATTTATGCCCTATATGGCTTAAAACCAGACTCTGCATCAACTATGTAATTTTTGGTGGGAGTTTTGCCATGGATCCCCCTCCAGCATGCCACAGTCCAGGTGTTAGTCCCCTTGAAACAACTTTCCCATCACTATTGTGGCCAGAAAGAGTGCCTGTGGGTTTTAAAATCCGCCTGCCCATTGAAGTCTATGGTGGTTCGCCGGGTTCGCCGGTTCACGAACATTTGCGGCGGTTCGCGTTCGCGGTTCGCGAACCGAAAATTTTATGTTCGCGACATCACTATTAAACACAGACCAGCAAACACCACCCCAACTGAACCCTACAAGCAAGGTATCCCTGATTCTGCCTCACCTCTCTGTTAACCTCTAAACACAGACCAGCAAACTCCACCACAGCTGAACCCTACAAGCAAGCTATCCCTGAGTCTGCCTTATAATCTATATGAAACACAGACCAGCAAACACCACCACAGCAGAACCCTACAAGCAAGCTATCCCTGAGTCTGCCTAATAACCTATATGAAACATAGACCATCAAACACCACCACAGCTGAACCCTACAAGCAAGTTATCCCGAGCCACGTGATTAGCGCCGTAGGTGCTCATAGGGCGCAGAAAATCGCATTGTGTTGCAAACAGCATTGCCAGGCTTCGAATTTTTTTGCCGTAATTTTTGACGGGCAAGTCGCTAGTACTATATAATATTCTTCATGTAACATTGCATGTGTGAACTACAGGCTTTAACAACCTGGCAAAAGAGCTATAATAGCAAAGAGTCCAGGTTGCCCATTAGGGAAGCTTGTAGTTGAACACCGCAAATGAAAGATAATAAATGGATACGCAAGTTATTATGGTTTTATTTATAAAAAAATAAAATGAATATTGGGTTACTTACGCTAAACTGCTAAGTTACAACTAAATAAACATGTATAAAGAAAACCAGCACTGGTGCAAATCCAATATGCATGTATTGTAAGTAGGCAATACAGCAATGTGTCTCTAAGTTATGTAGAAGGCTACAAATTAATTAGTACCAAAAAGTTATATTTGCTGATTGGACTCGAAGTCAAGCAATCTAGCACCCTATAAGAGGATTAGATCATCTGTTTTAGTCCATGTTGGTTTCATGGTATGGATTAACCCCTTAAGTCCCGAGAACAATATTACTCAGGAATAACATTTAAAAATAATATTTTTTTATTTCATATTTGTGGATTTGAGACTGTTGTGCAATTAATTATATTGTCTTTCCATTCCTTCCAATGCTTTTAAAGAACAGTATTTTGTATTTTCTTGCTATTACAGCTTTAATACGTTTTTTTGAAAAAGTCTTATTTAGTAGTTATTATTATAAGTAATATTTTTGCCAGAAAAGTGATACTTTTTTTAGTTGCGGATTAGTCTTTATTTGCGAGCTAGAGCTACGGGTCTAATATAATATCAATTTGTGCTAAAATCAATGGCGTTCAAAGGCCAAATTTGCTTCTTTGGCTGACCCGTAGTGATTGTTGACGGGTAACTCAGAATCTGATTGGGAGTAGTTAATGGAATAGGGCCCTTTGTGAGATTGTTACTGTTTATTTTGGTTTATTGAAGAAATATAACTTCTGTCATTATTGCATTGTATAAGATGGTTGACATGTTGCATTCAATAGAATGTGACTTACACCCAGACAGAGCTTTTGTTCATATTATTTTATCAACCCTGCTGTGCCAAGATCCTACCAGAGGAAATAGGATAAGCACAACTCATGTGGTGTCCATAATGCTGTCAGAAGGGGCTGATAAGCCTATGGGGTAGGGGAGACTGGAAGTCTCCAAATCCCTGGAGCTAATCTTGTCCCATGCGGTGATCCTTATATTATGTCAAAGGTGGTATATTCTGTTTGGTTAAAGCAATTGTTCTTTGTTGTTTTGCATGTGGAAATAATATAAAAAGAGGTAAACTGACCATTAAAGTTATGCTCTGTTTGGCTCTACATAAACATGATGTATGTGTCATTTTAGCGGGAATATTTTTTGTTATTTTATTGAGCTAATCACTTGTTGGTATCCTGGTTCCCTGCTGATCCCTATCTTAAAGGGACCATCACCTACTCCTGTGTTTATGTATTCTCATGAATTCTGTTCTTGAACTGGAGAAGCAAGCTGGGCACTGAGATATCCAAACTCATCACATTCCAACGGATGGTCTTGTAAGCTGAAAACAAGAAGGTTTTGGGGTGTACCTGGTCCCTTCAGCCCTTCAACATGACAATGACAAACACACTTGTCGGTATACTCACAAGCTGTCTCTACTGTGAATGGAAGGGGAAGGGAGGTATTGAAATAATATCTGAATCCACCAATCGTCCATTCCCCTCACATTCTAGACATAAAAAAATCAGCAGGACACACACACTAAATCTCCAAGACAGTCTGATGTGTGGAATACACAAACATGGCATCTTTCAATCTCAAGCAGTGTCTGCTAAAATAAAGATTACATTTAAAATTACTTTTATGCCCACTGCATACACAGCTGCTAATATTAATTTTGTTACAAACCCAGCAAACAAACTAAGATTTTTTCCAATTTACAGTAGTCCATTAAAAGTACAGGTAGTTCAAACCTTTATATAGTAATGCTATTCCAGTTGACAACCACTGGCAAAATAAACCAAATTTCTCTATAATCAACTAAAGCCAACAAAAAAAAACTGTTGGTTTAGACGGACACTAATATAAAGCTGTTTACACCTTTGCTATTTTATTTCAATTCTTCATGTAACAAATGTATTTTTATTCTTATTTAATCTACTTTAAACTTTCTCTTTTATTTTCAGTGTCTGACAATCAGTTCATACAATGTGCTACAAATCAAGTGAGACAGCATAAAATAGACAGTATCCTGATAAGCTTCATAACTGAAAGGATGTAGAGTAGTTTTGATCTAATGTTATGATCAATTTGGGATAAAATATGCATTTATTCTTTCTCTTTTAGATTTGTGTCAAAATCTTTATTGAAATTGCTGCATGAGCTGTGCGTTGTATTCTCAGTTTCTCTGAATACAGAATTATTATTTTAATTGGGCCTCATTCTATTATCGGCCGTAAATCGGCCGTAAGGCTGCGATTCCTTGCGAGGGTTCAGTTAACTCGCGATTCTATTATATGGCCCCGCAAGGATCTCCTTTTACGGCCGGCCGCATATCTTGGAACCGGCCGTAATCTGTGAAATCTAAAAACTCAAAAATAAATTCAAGCCTGCACTGTACAGCTCTGTAAATGCTAGGGATCATATTGGGGGACATGAGGATTAAAAGTAACCCACTCTCAAGCTTGCACATCTGCCCAAACCCGAGTTCAAATTAACTGTTTATTTGCCGGCTGCGGCGTGGGCGTGTCTGAGGTGCTCCAAGCACTCTGGACTTTTTACATGGATATTTTACGGATATTAAAAATGAAATATTTTACGGATTTGAGTACAGTATAATTATGTGCTGTTTTTTCTAACACCTAAAATCCCTTTATAGTCTTCTCAAAGTGCAGGATGGCTTTATTTGAGCTATTTTATGTGCTTAATTGGTGCTAGCGAGACCTTTTTCCTGCAAGTAACTGCGGCTCGTTTTTAGCCTTGCAGAGAGGTTTCCCGGAGCAATTGAATTGCAAATCTCTTGCGGCCGTTTTAGATCAAAGGCTTTCCTCCGGCGCGATCGGCCGCAAGAGATAGCAAGGCACCGGCCGCAAGCCTGCCGGAGCCTACGGCCGTAAGGGAATAGAATAGCAGAATAGCTTGCGGCCGGTCCTTGCGGCCCCGCAGCGGCTGCGGCCGATAATAGAATGAGGCCCATTGTAAATACTGTAATAGTATTTTATCAGTTGAATGTTATTTAAAAAAAATGCATTTTCCTACAAAAAGCTAATATTGTTTGCCATGTTATTCAGGCTTTTTGATTCATCCCTCAAAAAAGATTGTAATATTTTATTAATCAGATATGTTTATCATTTGTTAATGAGAGATCATTAGCATACATTACTGACAAGCCTCTGAGGCCATTGTCTTTGTGCAGTTGCCTGAACTTTGAAAATACTAGCCAACTACACAGACATGCAGCCCCATTACATTTGGGTTTGCTTCGTAAAAAGCCTACTGGTTGAGCAACGTTGAACTTCACTGCCCTAAATCCTCTGAATTACGGAATCTGAAATGTGGGTCCAATTGTAAATCGTAATTGAACGCCGTAAGACTTTAAAATCCAACCTCCCCTTTTTCAGTGACATAATGATGATGATCTCTTTTTCCCCGTAACTATGAGTTTGACTAATTGATTGCGTTCAAGGCTGCAAATCCAGTGGCTGATAAATGGTTTACGGGTTTGCATCTCTAGCTAGTAGCCCATTCTAATTTAATAGCTCAGTAACTCTGCAAAATTTCAAGTCTGCAGCCATTGCGAGCTACACGTTGGAGTTACAGGCTTTGAATATAATGTGGCTGTATGAACCCAATCATAGGCATAAGAAGCCCCAAAAATCTAGGGGGATAATTCAACTCTACTCTCAGGACAGGACATAGGGGTGTACCCGGTACAATGCAATGCACCAGGGCCCTGCTCTGGGGAGTCTCCATTGCTGCAGTGCCCCTCAAAAACTCTTTATTTTTTTAACTTCTTTGTTTAAATAACTTTTTCAATGCCGCCCCAATACAATAAGAATAATAATAAAAAATAAATAAATATATATATATATATATATATATATATATATATATATATATATATATACAGTATGTGTGTGTATATACACATATACATCAAGTATGCAGGAATAATACAACAATGGATGCATTTTGTATGAATAAGTATTTTAAACCATTACATAAAGCTTTGTAACATGCAACTTATATTTGAAACAGTGGTCAACCAATTATTTTTACCAATACTAACATTTTTAATACTGAGCTATGCATGAATAACATAACAATAGGTCAACTTTGTATGAATGAATATTTTAAACCATTACATAATGCTTCTTAACATACAACTTGCAGTTGAACTATTGGTAAAGCACATAGGTATTAAATCCAGAGGAAGGCAAAGCTAATTGTATAAAAAGGGGGGGGGATTATTTCCTTCCTGACCCCATTAACTGGTGATCAGATTACTCCCTGGATCAATCCTCTCTATTTAATTATATATTTAAATTTTGAACAAATGCCTATGCTCCTACTGACCTAAACCTTAATAAGATCAAATAAAACAACTTTTGAAACCATGTAAAATACAATGTTAACAATGCAAACATTAATGTAATTTAATTAAAGTACAATTGTCAAAAAATACAGTGATCTTGAATATTGAATCCAGAGGACAAACCAAAAAAAAACAGTGAAACTTGGTCAATTGTTTCAAAGTGGTCTAAAAAATTAATTCCTTCCTGACCCCATTAACTGCCGACCAGATTACTCTCTGGATCAATACTCTCTATGTAATTAAACATGTATATTTAAGAACAAATGGTCATCATCTTACTAACATGAACTCTTAATTATACACAAAGAAACAACTTTTTCCACCGTTTAAAATACAATTTTAACATTACAAACAGTAACTTAATGTAGTAACATGTAACCCTAAATTTTAAGAAAATGCAACATACAGAAACTGTTTTGTTGGGCCAATCATGCGAAAATGCAACTTCAAAGACATTGCAATTTGCTCATTTGTTTATATGTTCCAAGTGGTTCCCTTGAAAAGAGCCCATGAGACTTGTAAGTTTGTCTATGAGATATAACCACTTTTGATTCTTGTTTTAGTATTTTTTTTACTTTTTTTGTTATTCTTGTAGTTCTGGAAAATGGCAGATAAGAGTTTCTTAGTGAGATAGTGGTCCTCTAAAAAGAGCCAGAGTGACATCAACTTTCATCCTCGAAGTAAAACCACTGCTCTCTATGTTTACAGAACCTCATAGTACACAATGTTGTTGGTAGAAATGTGTCCACCCTCTAATAAATCACACTGACTTTGGTTTTCTTCAACATGAACTTTAATTTCCTCTGGATTGTTGCATCTGGAAAAAGCAACATAGAGTTGTCCATGGGCAAATACAGGTTCCTGTAAAGAAATACACACAGACTTAAAAGTTTGTCCTTGTGATTTATTAATAGTCATGACAAATGCCATGATAATGGGAAATTGTCTCATTTGAAGGACAAAATGTAAACCACTCTCATTTGGAGCCAAATCAATTTGTGGTATAAAAACTTGTTCCCCTTTATGGGTACCAATCATCCTTTCTGCATGTATAAAATGATCTTTTAAATCCTGCACATTTAATCTGGTCCCATTACAAAGTCCTTTTTTGGGATTCATATTTCTCAGTAGTATTACAACTGCCCCTTTTTTAAGTTGCACAATATGTGGTGGCATTCCAGAGGTAGTTAAAGAATTGTTAAATTCTAGAGAAAAGTTGGATTCACTGTCTTGGTCATCAGCCAGGAGGACCGAATCTGCACTATAGTACAATTTTGTTGGGGCATTCATGAATTTTAAAATTTCGTTATTCAGATTCAAGACATCTATATTTTTTTGATGTTAATATCACTTTGTTTGCAATGTCTGAGTAATCTTAGTTATTCATTGTATTCAAAAAGATTGCCGATATTAGTGATTCTTTGCAATCCATTTGTGGTGGAATTTCTATGGTGTCATCAGGTAGATTATATATTTGTGCATGTTTTCCTTCTCCAATTTGAATTAGCCCATTATGGAATTCATTTTGGCCTTCAGATCTCATATTTGTTTCTAATTTTAGGTGAGTAAATATTTTCCCCACATTTTGCTTGTCTTTATACATGTTTCGATGATATCAGTCCTATTTCCATGTGGCACAACAAATGTTTGCCTGAAATCTCCTCCTAACAACATGATCTTTCCACCAAATGACAAATCATTATCCATAACTTTTTTTAATAATCGATCAATACATTGCAGGGAGGAGATAGATGGTAAAGAAGAGTGGACCCACACACTAGATACCTTGGGCCTCATTCTATTATCGGCCGCAGCCGCTGCGGGGCCGCAAGGACCGGCCGCAAGCTATTCTGCTATTCTATTCCCTTACGGCCGTAGGCTCCGGCAGGCTTGCGGCCGGTGCCTTGCTATCTCTTGCGGCCGATCGCGCCGGAGGAAAGCCTTTGATCTAAAACGGCCGCAAGAGATTTGCAATTCAATTGCTCCGGGAAACCTCTCTGCAAGGCTAAAAACGAGCCGCAGTTACTTGCAGGAAAAAGGTCTCGCTAGCACCAATTAAGCACATAAAATAGCTCAAATAAAGCCATCCTGCACTTTGAGAAGACTATAAAGGGATTTTAGGTGTTAGAAAAAATAGCACATAATTATCCTGTACTCAAATCCGTAAAATATTTCATTTTTAATATCCGTAAAATATACATGTAAAAAGTCCAGAGTGCTTGGAGCACCTCAGACACACCCACGCCGCAGCCGGAAAATAAACAGTTAATTTGAACTCGGGTTTGGGCAGATGTGCAAGCTTGAGAGTGGGTTCCTTTTATTCCTCATGTCCCCCAATATGATCCCTAGCATTTACAGAGCTGTACAGTGCAGGCTTGAATTTATTTTTGAGTTTTTATATTTCACAGTTTACGGCCGGTTCCAAGATATGCGGCCGGCCGTAAGAGGAGATCCTTGCGGGGCCGTATAATAGAATCGCGAGTTAACTGAACCCTCGCAAGGAATCGCAGCCTTACGGCCGATTTACGGCCGATAATAGAATGAGGCCCCTTATGTGTAACTAACAAAGTTAGTTCTGATTCTCTCTTTTACTTTATCAGGAGGATGTGTCAACTTATCTAATAAGCGTTCTGTTACAGCTATTGAAAGCTCTGGCACTTTTTAGGTACCACATTTTCATGGTGTAGATAGATAATGTCCATGCAATCAATGTCCCTACCCACTTTAAGAAGCCAAACTGGTAGACCACAACAGCCTAATTGCAAATATAAGGTAAAATATTAGAAGCTGCATTTTATAAACATTTTGTATATATTAGCTGCCTGGGATTGGCCAAAACAAATCATGAATTTTATGCTAATTTTGACAGGGATTCTCAGGGGTGTTAACTCACAAAAGCTGCTGCTTGCAAACTCAAGCGATTTAGCAAACATCAGTGTGAGTTTGTTAATGTTTATTTTGGTATTTTTTCATGCAAAAACATGTTTTCATAGACTACTGATTCTCCTCTATCAGAAGCATTCATAATCCAAGAAACTTAAATATGTCTTTAAGGAGACATTGTTCAGGATGTACCCCTTGATCTCTAAGCGCATTTACTAATAGTAATTATTTGCCAGATTGGGTTTAACTGTAACATAAAGGGATATCTAAGTGAGCTTGATTAATACATTTCTGCACTCTGTAGGCAAAAAGCAGCCTATGTGTATGCAGCACATCTCATAAAACATTTTATTTTTATTACTATCTAAAAATCCCTCTAATGATTATGTTGACACCCCCAGGGGGTGTCTACACAACTTCCTTGTCCCCACCCAATCAGTATGCAGCATCCAGGGAGCAATATTAACCCACCATTTACCTGAGCTTGCTAGCTCATCCAATCTCCTTGCAGCTTCCTCCTTGCAGCTTCCTGTCACAAGTCAGTGACAACACTACATTTCCCAGAATCCTTTGCTATATATCCCATGCTGCTTTGCACCACAGCCAATAGGAGAGCAGTGTGGTCAGCCTCCCAGACACTGCTGGTATATGGCTCATCCCTACTTCCTGTCTATGCTGTGGGCTGTTGCCTCAGCAACTAACATAGTGCTATGTCTCAAATATTTAATCTAACTGTATTGTATTCATTTTAAACTGGCAGAAATTACAATAGATTTTGCTAACTTTTTATACACTTATGATTCTCCTCCATCAGATGTATTCATAATCCAGGGAACTTAAATATCCCTTTAAGCGTTAAGCATTTGAAAAGTAAATTGATAGTCATATGAAATGTCATTAAGTATTTTAGAAAATGTTGTTGTGAAAACATAAGCATCAGATGAATAATACCTGATAGTAAAATCATCAGATCCTGGAATATTAACAAATGTCATTTGACTTATAGCTAAAGGATGTTTCTTCATCTGATATAGGTACATTTTTATATTGTGCCTCTGTTTGAGAATATGGGATTCCCTATAGAAGACTCTGATGTTGGGAAAAATTTAAGGCACCTGAAGAAGAGAATGAAGAAGATGGATTCATGAGGTCATTTAAGCAATGAACGTGCACTTGAGGTAGTGGCTGACAAATGTGCCCGGCATGCTGCACTCCATAGGGTCATGGAGAGCCAGACACTACAAAACAAGTGCTTAATAATAAGCTGTCAAAAAATTACCCTTCTGTCATTACAGTTATGTGCAGCAGCATCCAAAATGATGCTACTCATCTGAATCTTATCACTTCAATGTATCTAATTTAGTTTAATCCAAATAAGCACATTATGCCTATCTGTCTGTGACTATTTGATTCTATTCATTTTAATTTCAAGATACTTAGATTTTTTTAGGCCTGGAAAAGTGAAATTAGATGTACTTTCTCAACAAATTGTTCTGTTCTTTATTCTGAAAGTTATGATGAACAGTTATAGACATTTCTAAAACTCTGAAAAAACAGGTCAGAGTAGCTTGGGAAATCTCAAGGCTGCAAAATTATAATAGACACAGCCTAATTCCCAGAGACATAAGAGTAAAATTGTCTGCAGTCTCTCATATGGCATTTATTCAGTGGCAGAACATATTATCTAAATTTCAGCAAAGATGATGAAAAGTCTATTCAAATTGAACAATTTAATTAAAAATATATAATGTAGAAAATAAATACCAGATAGCATTTGGGTCATGTTAGAGCTCAACAATTATACAGTATCCACAGGAATGAAACAGTAAAAACATAGAGATTAATTTAAAATTACTATCATATCATGGATAAAATGGCTAAACAATCAAACAATGGTTATATACTTTTAAAAATAAAGGTCATCAGACATGAACATATACAATAAAATAATACCGAGCACAAGGATATCTTGATATATTAACACTTCCTGGTCAATCAAAACTAGAGTAATATAAGTTAGGGCTGTGAATATCCCCACATATTAAGGAGTAGAAAAACAATAAAGCCTGGGAAGGATTGAGGCAGGGTTACAAGAGGTTTTGATAATGTAACACAAATTCTCAGTCAAAGGAAGCTGTCAGTATGTGCAGCTAGCGGGGCTGTGGCGGCAATCTGCAGCGGCGTCTCAAGGTCAGAGCATGGAGGCACAGTAAAAAGAACCTTCCAAAACGCTAACCCTAACTGCCCGGGGAACCAGCCTCTTGCCTCCAGAAGAAGCAAAGCATGCCTCAGAAGGAAGGCACAGCCAGGCATGAGGAGATGCAGTGAGTGAGAGAGCCTGAAAGAAGCTGAGACCAGAGAGAGATAAACCCACAGCATTTGTAATCAAGAACAGAGGGGAGGATAAAAGTGCTCCGCAGTGAGTATTTTAACAATCAGCAAAAACTGAAGCAAGAGAGGAGGCCTGAAGGGTAAGAGAGGGGGAGGGGAGCGCTGCCGCCGTGCATGCTGTAAGTCTAACAGGGAGCCATAGGGAGTGTGATCTGCCTGGGGAGCTGAGTGCACCGGGAGAGAAAAAGGCCACAAGGAAAGCCCTTCAGAAAGTTAAAGAACTAAACTCCTTATACATGAGCTCCCAGAAGTGAAATAGACACCTATCTTCCCCCCTCCACCCCACCTCCCCTTACTTTTTAAAGTCCTGGACTCTTCTCATTATGTGGGTTTTTTATTAGTTTATAACAAGAATAATCTCAGAATATAATCTTGAGGGATTAAGGAGTTGGCTGGAAGACACCTCTTTTATATGGACTATATGGAGAGACAGTAGCTCTTGTTTGGTCCCGCTTGCAGGAGGATCTCTCTAACTGCTAAAGAGAATATCATAGGAATACTTTCTCCAAAGTGAAGATCAGAACCTGATTTGTAAATATGGATATGAGCTTACTATAGTCATTCTAAATAAGCTATTGCTGAAAGCTGATTTATTTATATACAGCTTTAGATATAGACACTTAAGTATCACACAAAATAAATCTTGGAGTAAGAACTTCATATTTGGCGAAACATTTCAAAACTACAGGCAGAAGTGGAAAAAGGGAGAACAACAGCCTACAGCCAGGCATGAGGAGATGCAGTGAGTGAGAGAGCCTGGAAGAAGCTGAGACCAGAGAGTGATAAACCCACAGCATTTGTGATCAAGAACAGAGGGGAGGATAAAAGTGCTCTGCAGTGAGTAATTTAGCAACAAGCAAGAGCTGAAGCAGGAGAGGAGGCCTGAAGGGTAAGAGAGGGGGAGGGGATCGCTGCCGCCGTGCATGCCGTAAGTCTAACAGGGAGCCATAGGGAGGGTGGTCTGCCTGGGGAGCCGAGTGCACCGGGAGAGAAAAAGGCCACAAGGAAAGCCCTTCAGAAAGTTAAAGAACTAAACTCCTTATACATGAGCTCCCAGAAGTGAAATAGACACCTATCTTCCCCCCTCCATCCCACCTCCCCTTACTTTCTAAAGTCCTGGACTCTTTTCATAATGTGGGTTTTTTATTTGTTTATTACAAGAATAATCTCAGAATAAAATCTTGAGGGATTAAGGAGTTGGCTGGAAGATACCTCTTTTTTTATATGGATTATATGGAGAGACAGTAGCTCTTGTTTGGTCCCTCTTGCAGGAGGATCTCTCTAATTGCTAAAGAGAACATTATAGGAATACTTTCTCCAAAGTGAAGATTAGAACCTGATTTGTAAATATGGATAGGGGCTCACTATAGTCATTCTAAATAAGCTATTGCTGAAAGCTGATTTATTTATATACAGCTTTAGATATAGACACTTAAGTATCAAATCTTGGAGTAAGAACCTCATATTTGGTGAACCATTTCAAAAACTACAGGCAGAAGTGGAAAAAGGGAGACCAACAGCCTGCAAAATACTTTATTTGGGAGCACCGAAACTGGCAAAGGAACGCCCTTGATGGATACTTTCTCTTTCTTTCTCTGTTTTTCTCTTATTGCCTCAGAGAACCTGACATTTATTAGGTTATGATACTTTTTTATGTAAGAGCAGAAGTATAAATAATAGAAGCTTGAAATTTAGGTATCCTTACCTCTGATAAAGAAGGAGGAAAATTCTGTTCTCAAGCAGGTCTAGAGATACTGAGATTTAATAAAAGGGGCGATAAGAAAAAAGGGGAAGGGGAAGGTGGAGGAGAGAGGGAATAGAGGGTTATAGAGAGACAAGAGGATCAAATAAAGCTCTAGGATAAGAGGGAATAAAAAGGGAAGATAAAAATAGATCAGAAAATGGAAAAGAAAAATGTACAGACGTCCAAGGGAAAAACAAAGGGAAAAAAAAATAATAATACTAAATCAGGGAAAGATTTCTTCTCCCCTGGAACTAAAATAAAAGATCATAATAAATCCCAGCTGGGATTGATGTCTCAGAGAAACTTGATCTCTATGTAGATCAATTTAATTTAGGGGAATCTAGAGAAGAAAAAGAAAATTCACTTTCTGACACCCTAGTAACGGAAGCATTGACAGCCTCATCAATGAAGCTCTTGATGAAAGATCTATTAGCAGAATTCAAATCGGATTTAATTTTGGAGCTTACAACAGAAATCTCCAAAAACACTATGGCAATTAAAGATCTTTCACAAAAAACTGATAACTTAGAGATACAACATCTGTCTATGACCACCGATCAGAAGGAACTAAAAGCTGAACTGATTACTATAAAAGAAGAATTAGCAGACCTTAAAAATAAATATAATAAACTAGAGGATCATTCAAGGAGAGCTAATATTAGAATAAGGGGTATAGAGGAAAAAATTGAATACCAAGATTTAAGTAGTTATGTATTCGCCTTTTTGACCTCTTTAATTAAAATTGATTTCCCTGTGGAACAAGTCATAGAAAGAATCCATAGAATTCCCCTCTCAAAAAAAGCAGAACCAAATTCTCCGAGAGATATAATAATTAGACTACATTTTGCATCACACAGAGAGCAGATTCTCAGAAAATCATTTGAGAACCAACAATTTGGACCCCCCTATGAATCACTTAAAATATTTCCTGACTTATCAGTAGAAACGTTAATGAGAAGAAAAGAATTCAAGGAGGTCACAAAGGTTTTGAGACTTAAAAATATAAAATACAAATGGGGTTTTCCCACAAAAATCATTATCTCGGTAGACTCTAGGAAAGTGGTTTTGAACTCGCCTAAAGATGGAGAGAAATTCATTCAAGCAAGAGAAAAGCGAGTTTGAGTGTTTAAAGAAATGGATTTGATAGTTAAAGTTTCCAAGACGTTACAGAGTAAGATTAGAAACACCTTAGAATGACTAAGAGAGTGTTTAGATGTTTTTAAAAAGTTAAAACAGATTGTAATATGCACTAAAACTAATGCACTGACACAAGTGTTAAAAAGAACACTAAAATATATATTTTTTCACGTAGAATTTATAAGAAAGTGTGTTTTTTTATGATTTTGGCACATCTACATGAGTGTTGAAAAGAATACAAAAGGATAAACTGAGTGACGTATGGCAGATTAGAAGCTGTAATTTGATGTGATCTGGGTATATTGACATAAGGGTTGAAAAGAATATAAAAATGCAAATGGATGCACGTAGTAGTTATTAGAGGTTGTGTTTTTATAAATATTATGTTTTTTAAGTGGTGCAATTATAAGCACATAAAACGGGTATTAGATAGAATTTAAAGGATTCATCAATGAGTGATATAAGTAGATATGGGTTTGACACAGGTTGTCAAAATGTTGAATTTGAGTTATGAATTTGCACAGGGTGGATTAAGTAAACACATGACCAAGGTTTTTGATTTATTAAATAAGGGTAAAAAGAAGAAAACTAAGATAGTGAATCTGATGAGAATGTCTTGGGGAAATATTCAATCGATTTGTTTACACTTTATTATGTCCGTATAATATCTGAGAGATAGTGGGTATTTCTATGAGATTCATTCAGGATGATTATAAATAATTATATGAAGTGAATTCGCTTTTTTTTTTTTTTTTTTGTTTGTTTTTTTCTTTCTTTTTCTTTTTCTTTTTTTTTTTTCTTTTTCTCTCTTTTTTTTCTTCCTCTGTTGGCGCGGTTTGGGGTGGGACTTCGGGGTGGGGGGAGGAGACGGAACTTAATTCTGAAAAATTGTATTGACTTAAAAAAATAAAAATAAAATGTTGATGAAAGTTAAGTTAGTTTCTCAGAATGCTCAGGGTCTAAACTCTCCCAATAAAAGAGCTATGTTTTTCAGTGGGTTCTATAATAGTAAGGTAGATATTATAGCCCTGCAAGAGACCCATTTGCAGACGGGCAAAGCCCCTTTATTTTATGATGGGCGATACATAAATGTATGCAACTCGACATATGATAAGAAGAAAGCAAGGGGCACAGCTATTTTTTTTAATAACAAATTGAATTATAAAGAGGAGTTCTCTAACACAGACACTGAGGGGCGCTACTCACTCTGGGTAGGGACGATTAATAAGGATAAAGTAACAATCGTTAATATTTATGCACCGAATAAAGGGCAAATTAAATTTATTAATAGAACACTGAAGAGTTGCAAAAAATACTTTTCGGGTTTATTGATCATCTGTGGCGATTTCAATCTATGCTCAAACCCAGAATTAGATAGAAAACAGTTGAGATTAACTAAGATAACTAATCAAGGCCCAAATGGGTTTAATAAAATGCTTTGGAATTTTGAACTCTTTGACTCATGGAGGTGTCTACACCCCAGAGAAAGAGATTTCTCATTTTTTTCACACTGCTATCAATCATATGCAAGAATTGACTATATTCTTGTGAATGAAAGTATGCTTAAGAAAATAGTAAGAGCAGATATTTACCGATCTGTAAATCGGATCATGGACAAATTACCATAGAATTTGTAAGTGGGAGTGTAAATATAATTCCTTCAACATGGAAAATTAAAGACTCCATTTAAAAAAATCAAGAAATGAGAAACAAAATAAAAAAAGAACTAGAATTTTATTTCCAAACAAATAGAAACACAGTTGTCTCAAGTATAGTAGTGTGGAACGCTCATAAGGCTGTAATTAGAGGAATATGCATTAGCCTACAGGCTCAAAAAAAGAAACAACAGGGACGCCCGTTGAGAGAGTCCTATATCCAGTTAGCCAAACTGGATAAGATCAACAAAAGTGCCCCTACTAAGAGTATTCAAGAGCAGATAAAGATTGTACAACTTCATATAAAAAAATAGCAACAACGGGTGGATAACTCCCTCTGGAAATTGCAAAAATATCTGTACCATTTTGGAGAGAAAGCATCTAAATTTCTAGCTACTAAATTTAAGGGTAAAAAGAATAAAAATAGGATAGATGAGTTAATGGTTGATAAAAAAACAATAACTAATCCTTCCAAAATAGTAGAGGCTTTTGGAAAATTCTATGAGAAACTTTATAATTTAGAGGAACACGATGAAGTAACTAAACCAAAAACTGAAGAAATACAACAGTTCCTTGATAAAATACACATCCCTAAATTACCTCCGGAGGAATTAGAAAAATTAAATAGGGAAATTTCGGAAATCGAGATTCAAGAAGCAATATCTAATTTGAAAATATCATCTGCACCTGGGCCTGATGGCTTCACCAATCAGTACTTTAAAATATTCCAAAAAGAAATATGTAGAGATCTAAAAGCAACATTTAATGAAATCTTTAAGAAAGGCCTCGCGCCTAAAGAAATGCTAGAGGCTAACATCATAAATATTCCTAAACAGGAGAAACCCCATATGGAATACAGGGACTTTCGTCCAATCTCTCTTTTAAATGTTGATTTGAAGATCTATGCTAAAGTGTTGGCCAATAGAATGAATACAATTATGAGACTATTGATTGGTGAAGACCAAAGAGGTTTCATAGTAGGACATCAGGGAACTGACAACATAAGAAGGTTGCTTAATTTGATTTCCATCTCTAAGGCGAACAACCTGCCTACAGTTTTTCTCTCCCTGGATGCGGAAAAAGCCTTTGACAGAGTTGGATGGAGCTACATGGACCAAGTTCTTGCCAAATTTGGGTTTGGAGAATTTGGTTCCAAGGCCATTAAGGCTCTATATGTGGCTCCATCCGTCTCTGTCATGGGTCTAGGGTTTAGATCACCTAGATTTAAGGTAACCAATGGTACAAGGCAGGGGTGCACGCTTTGTTCAATGCGTAACTACAAAACACCCCAAAAATAACTAAATAATTGTAGCCATATTTGCCATTTTCCGTCGCTCAAAAATTGGCTTAGCAAGGGAAAAAATGGGGGTCAAACATAAAAAACTAAAAAAATTCTGAAACAGGATGAAAACAAGGCTCACCAACGACAGGTATGCAGAACTTAGAAAATACACAACAGCGCAAACAGTAACACTTACACTAACAACGCCAGACACACTGGCCACACACAAACAATTCCAGGCACGCAGTTCTTTAAAAATAAAACTAACGGCAGTCAGCACACACTACACAAAGATTCAGCAGACACACAGAAGAGAAAGACACAGGGAAGGGACAGGGGGGAGATGCTGTAAAGAGACACATTGCATTCCCAAGCACAATAGCGAGCCCGCTGCAACTGCGACCCTCGCAAAGCGACCCTACTACAAGAAACTGGTTAAGTTTCTTATAGTAGGTGTTGTCTGACATTTATGTAGTCCTGGGTTTTCATGATAACAACTGCACCTCCTTTGTCTGCTGATTTTTTTGGTGATGTCGGGTTATTTCTGATAGAGCAAGATTGTGTAAATCTCTTTCTTTATTGTGTTATAATGGATGCAGTTTTCAGGCAATAGCTTTCTATATAAGTTTCCACTTTGGTGTCACGACCAGGTGGTGGGTTGAAATATGTGTGTTTGGGGGGGTTATTGTTAGAGTCTAATGATGTTGTGTTAAGTGCCTTGTTGTGGAAACATTCTGCCAGTCTCAATCTCCTGAAGAATTCCAAGTGTAGTTATATTTCATATAGTTTTATGTCTGGACAGAAAGGCAATCCTTTGGAGAGGACAGAGGTCTCTGCTTGTGATAGTTGATGGTTTGAAATATTTATAATTCTTGTGTGTTCTGTATAGTTTTCAGAATTGTTTGCATTGGTAAGGTTTTAGATGTGTTGTTATTAGTAGAATTCAGGGCTGAATTTGGATCTTTTATTTTCTCTTCTTTTACCTGTTGTCTGTTGTCTATAGTGGATCCCCTAATTTTGATAGATATATCGATAGATAGATAGATAGACAATCTGCTTTCTATCTCTTCCTAGTTGCCGCCTAATCTCAGAAAAGCATTCAATAAATAAATAAATTAGTAATTTGTCCTCCACGTCTTTGTAAATTTGATTGTCTATAACAAGCCACATTACCCATTTTAAGCCCATAATTTCAAGGCATAATCAATGTTTCCACTGTATTTTTGGAAATTGGAATTATTGTACATATATTATATAATAAATTTTTTTAAATATATTAGTTCAATTGTTTTATTTATAAAAAACTATATATTCCACCTTGGATCAATAAATACATTTCCACATTATTCTGTTCTTAATTATTAAACATTTGGGATGTGTGCTGTAAGGGGTTGGGTGCTGCCTAGGGATGGATGCTTAGAGTGTATGGCTGCTGAGAAGGACTGGGTGTTTTGTAGAGATGGGTGCTGAGAAGGACCGTGTTCTTTGTAGCGATGGATGCTGAGAAGTGCTGGGTGCTATGTGCAGATGGATGCTGAGAAGGCATGACTGAGGAGAAGGACTCAGTGCTATGTATGGATAGATGCTAAGAGGGGTGAGTGCTATGTGAAGATGGCTGCTGAGAGGGACTGGCTGTTATATATAAATAGCATATGTATAAATGTGTATATATATATATATAAATATACAGGTATACACCAGGACTTTTCTCGCGCTGCCCCTATTCTCTGGAACTCCTTGCCTCGCTTCACCAGACTATCCTCCTGCCTTAAATCCTTCAAAACATCAATAAAAACGCACCTCTTTAAAGAAGCCTATAACCTTCCTCCCTAACATGCTCAGCACTACTCTCTCCCTACTGTACCACATACAAACTTTAACCTTTAGATTGTAAGTCTGCGAGTCTCAATCCTGCAAATGCGTAACTACAAAACACCCCAAAAATAACGAAATAATTGTAGCCATATTTGCCATTTTCCGTCGCTCAAAAATTGTCTTAGCAAGGGAAAAAATGGGGGTCAAACATAAAAAACTAAAAAAATTCTGAAACAGTATGAAAACAAGGCTCACCAACGCCAGGTATGTAGAACTTAGAAAATACACAATGGAGCAAACAGTAACACTTACCCTAACAACGCCAGGCACACGGGCCACACACGAACAATTCCAGGCACGCAGTTCTTTAAAAATAAAACTAACGGCAGTCAGCACACACCACACAAAGATTCAGCAGACACACAGACGAGAAAGACGCAGGGAAGGGACAGAGGGGAGATGCAGTAAAGAGACACATTGCATTCCCAAGCACAATAGCGAGCCCGCTGCAACTGCGACCCTCGCAAAGCGACCCTACTACAAGAAACTGGTTAAGTTTCTTATAGTAGGTGTTGTCTGACATTTATGTAGTTCTGGGTTTTCATGATAACAACTGCACCTCCTTTGTCTGCTGGTTTTATGGTGATGTCGGGTTGTTTCTGATAGAGCAAGATTGTGTAAATCTCTTTTTTTATGTGTTATAATGGATGCAGTTTTCAGGCAAAAGCTTTCTATATAAGTTTCCACTTTGGTGTCACAACCAGGTGGTGGGTTGAAATATGTGTGTGGGGGGGGGTTATTGTTAGAGTCTAATGATGTTGTGTTAAGTGCCTTGTTGTGGATACATTCTGCCAGTCTCAATCTCCTGAAGAATTCCGAGTGTAGTTATATTTCATATAGTTTTATGTCTGGACAGAAAGGCAATCCTTTAGGAAAAGCGCTATGGACACTGGATTCCAAGCTCAAAGACAGGGCCATCCACTCTTTGCAATGTGTGAATCTTTAACTTGTCATTGCCTGTAACTTAACTTATGTATAGCGCTACGGAATATGTTGGCGCGTTACAAATAAACAATAATAATATTAATAATACCCCGCTAAATGCTACCCCGCAGAGCACAGATTCACTATAGCGCTGTTTTTTCCCCTGCTACTTGCTGAGCATTAAACCATGCTAAAGTGATGTATTTTGACCTCTGATTTCTGTTTAACACTTTGTTTTGCTATAACACAGTTTTTTTTTCCTTGTGGGACCGCTGTCACAACATTAAGAGAGGCAAGGCCAGTCTCAGAGAGTGTGAGAGAGAGTCAGAGAGAGCCAGAGAGAGATCAAACCTTCTAGAATACAAAGAAAAAGAGAGAGAGAGACACCAAAATCATAACTGCAAGATCCAGTGGCAAGGTACAGAGTACATTCTTTTTTACCTTATTTAAAAAAAAATATGATTAATCATTAATTGTCTAATAAAATTTACATTTATTGTGTTTTGAGGTAATGCAGATAGAGTCACATCTGGAGAGAGTGATTGCCATTAGGGACCTCCAAATCCAGCCAAGAACACTGGCAAGGTACAGAATATTGTCATTGTTTCTTTATTTCTCATAATGTGATTGTTAATTGTCAATTGTGGAGAGAGCCATTGCTAGCAGGGACCCACAAATCCGTGAGGCACTATTCAGTGGCAAGGTACAGTACAGAGAATTCTCATTGTTTCCTTGTTCTTCATAATGTGATTGTTAATTGTCAGATCTCTGAGTGCCTGTGGCCTTTCCAGCCTCTTTCAAAGAAGTGGTGGAAAGAGGGAACTATCCACCGGAGCTTGTCATCAATGTGGATGAGACTGTCCTCTTCCGGAAGCGGATGCCAAGTCGCACTTTCATCTCCAGGGAGCAGAAGAGAGCACTGGGCTTTAAAGCAGCAAAAACCAGGCTTTCCATTCTTCTGGGTGGGAATGCCAGTGGTGACTTCCGTGTAAAGCCATTGCTGGTTTACCACTCCAAGACATCAAGGGCAATGAAGGGTATAAGCAAATCCAACTTGTCTGTCATTTGGCAGTTCAATAGGAAACCATGGATCACAATGGGCGTTTTCATCGAGTGGTTCAGTAACCATTTCTGCCCTTCCATGCAGCACTCCTGTAGATGGAAGGGACTGGAGGAGAAAGAGCTGCTCATCATGGACAATGCTCCAAGCCATCCTACCAGCTTGATGGACCTGCCTGGCTGTATCCCTGTAGAAATAGTGTTCCCGCCGCCCAACACAACATCGCTCATCGCTGTACAATATTATGCAGGCTGTCACCAACATTGATCTGTCTTGGAAGGAGGTGACACAGCAATGCCTCGTTTGTGTGGAAGAAGATCTGTCCAGAGCTGTCTGGGGATGTGCAAGTTGAAGAACCTATCATAGAGGAGATAGTGGACAATGTGACCACAGCTGGTCTGGGAGACTCAGACGCCCAGGACATTATGAACTTAGTCCAAGCTTCGGGTGAGAGCCTCACCAATGAAGACCTGGAAGAACTTGCAGAACATGAGGAAATTCAGGACACCAGTGACTCCGACACAGAGCCTTAAAAAGAACTACTTTCTGAGTTCCTCAGCAAGACTTTGGGTCATATCAAGGACCTCATGGATGACCTCGTGTGGTAAGGAGTAGGAATACAAGCCGCACTGTTCTTGCGTGGTTGTCCTGCTACCAGCATCTGCTGGATAGTCGCAGGACGCAACAACAGTTTACCCTTGACCAGTCTGTAGCCAAGACAGGCTGGAGGATGACACTGGAGTCTCCACATCCACCAGCTAAAGTGGACTTTTTTTTTGTACAGCACTATTCCTTTATTGGGTGCAGAACCTATTCTTTATGTTGCTATTTATTTATGCTACTGTGTACTGTTCAATCAAATTGCACATAAAGTGAACGTGTTTCAAAATTCTATTGGCATTGTGTCTTTTTTTTTCCAATGAGTTCCCCTATCCCTAACTTCCCCATGTTAAACTACCCCGTTTAGTGCTGTTTCGCTTAACGATGTAATCGGCTGGAAACTACAGCGCCTTGCAAAAGTATTCACCCCCATAACTTTTACCTATTTTGTTACATTACAGCCTTAAGTTCAATGTTTTGTTAATCTTATGTGAAATTGGTCAGAGTTGAGGGAAATATAGATGGTGCAAACTACAGGGATATTCTTGAGCAAAACCTGTACCACTCTGTGAGTGATTTGAGGCTAGGATGGAGGTTCACCTTCCAGCAGGACAATGACCCCAAACACACTGCTAAAGCAACACTTGAGTGGTTTAAAGGGAAACATGTAAATGTGTATGAATGGCCTAGTCAAAGCCCAGACCTCAAATCTGTGGTCAGACATAAAGATTGCTGGTCACAAGCGCAAACCATCTAACTTGAAGGAGCTGGAGCAGTTTTGCAAGGAGGAATGGGCAAAAATCCCAGTGGTAAGATGTGGCATGCTCATAGAGACTTATCCAAAGCAACATGGAGCTGTGATTGCCGCAAAAGGTGGCTCTACAAAGTATTGGCTTTAGGGGGGTGAATAGTTATGCACGTTGACTTTTTCTGTTATTTTGTCTTATTTGTTGTTTGCTTCACAATAATAAAAAAAAAAACATCTTCAAAGTTGTGGGCATGTTCTGTAAATTAAATGATGCAAATCTTCAAACAATCCATGTTAATTCCAGGTTGTGAGGCAACAAAACACGAAAGATGCCAAGGAGGGTGAATACTTTTGCAAGGCACTGTATGTACACAGTGTTAAGCGGGGTATTCCTGTATACAGTGATGGAAAAAAACATTTGAACTCCTGCTGGTTTTGAACGTTTGTCCACTTACACAGAAATGATCACTCTATAATGTTAATGGTTGGTGTATGTTAACAGCGGAATACTAAATAACAAAAAAAAAAAAAAAAAATTCAAAAAAGTTATAAATTGATTTGCAGGTCAATGAGTGAAATAAGTATTTGCCCCTTCGACTAAGTACTTGATGGCAAAACCCTTGTTGGCAATTACAGAGATCAGATGTTTCTTGTAGTTGGCCACCAGGTTTGCACACATCTCAGGAGGGATATTGTCCCACTCCTCTTTGCAGATCCTCTCCAAGTCAGTTTTGAGGCTGATGTTTGACAACTCAAGCCTTCAGCTTACTCCACAGATTTTTTATGGGATTATGGTCTGCAGACTGGCTAGGCCACTCCAGGGCCTTATTGTGCTTCTTCTTGAGACACTCCTTTGTTGCCTTGGCTGTGTGTTTTGGGTCATTGCCATACTGGAATACCAATCCACGACCCATTTTCAGTGCCCTGGCTGTGGCAAGGAAGTTCCCACCCAAGATTTGATGGTACAGTTATCCTGTCCCCTTAGCAGAAAAACACCCCCAAAGCATAATGTTTCCACCTCCGTGTTTGAGCAATCCTCCTCCTCCAAAGACGGCGAGTTGAGTTGATGCCAAAGAGCTTCATTTTTTTTCCATCTGATCACAACACTTTCACCCAGTTCTCCTCTGAATCATTCAGATGTTCATTGGCACACTCAGACGCGCCTGTAAATGTGCTTTCTTGAGCAGGGGGACCTTTGCGACACTGCAGGATTTCAGTCCTTCACAGAGTAGTGTGTTAACAATTGTTTTCTTGGTTACTATGGTCCCAGCTGCCTTGAGATCATTAACAACATTCTCCCATGTAGTTCTGGCCTGATTCCTCACTGTTCTCACCAAGCTGCTTGGCGATGGTCTTGTAGGCCATTGCAGCCTTATGTAGGTCTACAATCTTGTCCCTGACATCCTTGTACAGCTATTTGGTCTTGGCCATGGTGGAGAGTTTGGCATATGATTTATTGGTTGCTTCGGTGGACAGGTGTCTTTTATACAGGTAATGAGTTGAGGTTAGGAGCCCTCCCTTTAGGAGAGTGCTCCTAATATCAGCTCGTTACCTGTATAAAAGACACCAGGGAGTCCTTTTTTTTTTGGTCTTTTGTCTCTCACTGTTTAAATACAGCAACCATTAGAATTATAGACTGATCATTTCTTTGTCAGTGTACAAACATTCAAAATCAGTAGGGGATCAAATACTTTTTCCCCTCACAATATATATATATATATATATATATAGTTTTACACCAGTAGGAAGTAAGGAAGGGGAGTGTCTATGGGAAAAGGATGCTAGAAGTAGTGAGTGCTATGTGAAGATGGCTGCTGAGTGGCACTGGCTGCTATGTACAAATAGTATATGTATAAATGTATATATATATATATATGTATATATATATATATATATATATATATATATATTATAATAATTAATAAACGATAATATTAATAATATATTTAGTAAATAAAAAGTACATCTGTGTTCCTATTGGAATGTCTAAAACAAGTTAAAAAATCAGTTTCCAGCTCAGAATTCAAAGATAAACAGTAATTACACTGCATTCTGGGAACCTGAGCAGGGACATGCATATATATGTGCCCACAAATGCCTTGCTCTTCAATTCATAGGACATTTTAAACATGGCTTTCTTTAAGCATGTGCCTTTTGTATTACACAGCTTTTATGCAAAGCCAAGGTTGGATTATACACAAGCTGGCAATATATATATATATATATATATATATATATATATACTAGGAATTTGCCCGTCAAAAATGCCGGGAATAAAACTGTAAGGATGGCAATGTTGTTTGGCACACAATGTGAGGCTTTTGCTCCTCTGATCACCATGTTGGTTTTATTTTCAAAGTCCTGCGTGCCTGGCGTAGTGTGTGTAAGTGTTACTGTCTTTGGTGTTGTGTATTTTCTAAGTTTTGGGTGCCTGGCATTGTTGAGCCTCGTTTTCATCCTGTTTCAGAATTTTACGTTTTTTCAGCCGCCCTTTTTTTCTTGCTTAGCCGATTTTTGATTGGTGAAAAACTCAAGATATGGCTCCAATTTGTTTGCAACTTTACTCCCAGGCTTCCTGGCTCTCCCACTGTGTTGTGTGTGAGTGTGTTATTATTTTGTTAAAAATGTTTTTTCTTTTTTTCTGTGTTTTGGAGTTACGCGTTTGAACCAACTGCATGCCTCGCTTTGCAAGACTCACAGTGCAATGAGCGCCTTTTGCGCCCATTGCAGCCTAATTCCCGCGTACCTAAACTTCTTGCCTCACTTCGCAAGGCTAGCATTGGAGTTGCGTGGCGCAACTGCTTGCCTCGATTTGAGAGGCACACAGGCGGGCCTCTTTTTTCGAAGGCCGCAAGTGCGTTACCAACATCGCAAACATCAACACTGACAGCTATATATATGAGGTATATATATATATATATATATATATATATACACACACACATATCTTTACTTAAAGGCCCGCTGCAATACATTTAAAAGTGCATCTCTGATTTTTGTCTATTGGACATATAGACTAATAAAGACAGTGTACAGTTTAAATTCTATTTTTCCCACAGACAGAGCTGCTTTCTCTTCCTCCCAGTTCCTTGTAAGGGAGAGTGGCAAACTCTGCCTGGGGGCTGGCCCATGCTGTTGCTTGGAAGTGGCTGGGCTATGATATTATAGACCCCACCAAGTGATGTCATTGGCTCTGCTCCTGCTACACACAGAAGTCTTGAAGGTAAAACCTCCTTGCAGCTACCCGATTGGACCCATATGCGCTGGGCCAACTACTGCATGTATTATCATAGCACCACCCTTTTTAGTGAGCATGCTCAGCCTGAAACAGAACCTGGCCTGGACTGGCCAGACTCCATAGTCATGCTGAGTATATATACAATTCCAATTAAAAATATTGCAGGTTGTCGGTTCTCACCTCCACAGGCTACATATCGCATCATACAGGAGCCCTCCATAGGTAAATACCCTCTGCACCATTAAACAAAGGGTGATGAAAAGGATGGTTTCCTCTCTAAAATTGATGCTGAATTCATTATGATCAATAGGCTTTGGGCTATCTTAGTATGTTGCCTCGGTCTGAATGAGTAATGAGCTCTGCACAACATGGACTATAATGAATATTCAAATCAGGTGTACAGGCTTTGAATTGGGCAGTGGCTAAGTGATATGTAACTACTTGATCATATTCTAGCAGTTAGTTTAGCAGAAGAACATATAGCACTGTATGTAAGGCTGTAGTCTGTGGTGGTGAAGTTTCCAGATCCAAATTCTTGTGCTGATTATTTTTTCTTTACTGTTCAAAAATCAGAAATATGTTCTTTAGGGTATATAATAAAGCATTTGTTAATATACTATAACTGTTGAATTTGTGTATACTTTAAAATAATTATTTCAATACTTATGTGAATTAGTTATTTGAAGACAAAATATTAAAACAATATTTAAAACATTCATGTTGTAGATATACAAAAACAGAGAAATGTCTTTGTTTTTTTATATATTTTTTCATAACATTAACAGTGATAAATAAAAAGCAATTGGGAGAGAAGAGGAATAGTGGGGTAATTTAAGAAAGTATTCACTTTCTCTTTCTTCAAAGTTATTTAGGTTCTTATGTATTGAATATGTTTCTTATCTTAGTTGATAGAGATTTTGGGGGATACAGTATATACATATATATATATATATAGTATATATATTTACATATATATATATATATATATTGTGAGACGATGCCCCAGTGGATGGTGCAAGTGACAGCACTTTGGAGACTTCTATACAGGAGTGACAGAGTTAAACTCCTGCATAGTCTTAATTAGCCCAGGTGGAACAGTATTTAAAGGTCTGGAAAAGAGAGATGAGCCCTTCCCAGTGAGGCATGGCTGGCCTGACACAGTGAGTGCTGAGGCAGGAGTGGAGACTGCCAGTGTGGGACGGACGGACGGACGGACGGACGGACGGACGGACGGACGGGCGGTCAGTCAGTCAGTCAGTTTGCTGGTGTCAAACTTTGAGTCCCTATGAGAGGTAGATTTTGAGAGAGCTGCAAAGACAGAGAAAGGTGTGTTAAAGCTGCTGGACCCAAGAGCTGGTGATTAAAGGCTGTTTGGACTGCTGCAGTTCCCGAAAGCTAGTGGAGAATGCACGAAAGAGAGACCCAGAGAGGTGGACAGCCAGGCTGGGAAAAAGGCAAGCAGCTTAAAGTGAAAGACACCAGATAAAAAGGTATAGAAGTATGTACTATGTTAAATCCCAGGGAAAGTCTGAGAGTGTGGACTTCCTGAGCAGCATAGGTGCTGCCATATAAAAGGATACTTGCAGTGAAGGGTTGGACAGTACTCCATGAATGGCTATCACTTCAACAGGAGGAATGAATCCTGCATGTATGTAGATTTTTATTTTCTTTATTTTGTTGAAAGTAATGTTGGTAAATGACAAAGACCACATGAAAGCCTCCTGTGTGTTGTCAGAAATACTACTGAGGACATCCATGTCACACAAAAAAAAAAAAAAAAAAAAAAAAAAAATATATATATATATATATATTGCCATTGCCTGTAACAACTTATGTATAGCGCTATGGAATATGTTGGTGCGTTACAAATAAAAGATAATAATAATAATAATAATAATAATAATAATAATCCTCTTGTTGCCTACTCCTCTAGCACAGGCTCCTTCTGGGTGAGGGCACAGTCCCCAACATCTGGCTCTGAATGAGCCAACGCTCTTTTGTATCTTTTCTCACAGTAGTAATTGAACTCCTATTTTAGTTGCCTGTCCTTTCTTTATTTTGATTATATATATATATACAGTATATAATCAAAATAAAGAAAGGACAGGCAACTAAAATAGGAGTTCAATTACTACTGTGAGAAAAGATACAAAAGATAATGATTACTGCAGCAATTAGTCTTAAAGATAATGCTTCAGGAAGGGGGAACATCAAAATAATCACATCCATGGTCCATGTCATCAAAATCATAACTGACCTAGTCCCAGAAAGATGACATTACAATAAGTGAACTATAATCCTAAAAAATATAAAAATTTAACTTTTTTAATATATCAAATTAAATCAGATATAAAATAAATGTATAAACTACATCAAGTCAGCCCTAGGTAGTGGTAAAGTAGGATGGAATCAATGACTGGAGTTTATAAAAACTCAACCCTTCTATTACTGGATATCCGATTAGAGGCAAAATCATATGTATAAAATATCCACTATATAGAAATAAAGCATAATCATCTAAGAAGATAAATATACTGTATAATCTCATAAATAATTAAGTCTCGATATATAGCTACGCATTAATTAGCATGATCCATATCTACACACCCAGATACATATGATTGTCCTTGTAATATCAATTCAACACATGAATTGTTGTGTTGAATCATATTACAAGGACATCCCCCCACCCTATATCCCAACAATTGAAATTTCACATAAAACATATATAACATATATAAACATATACTATTTTTTTTCTATTATTGCTGGGAATATGATGGAGGGTGGAGATAGGAGGGGAAGAGATGAGGAGGAGTGTAAACACACAAAACACCTCCAAACACCTACAGATTTTATGAAAAAGTCAGACAACATCCAAAAACAAGGACGCAAAATCAGCCACAGCCGCGTACCACACATTAAGCGCCATTTTAGAACACTAACTTACACAAACCGCAAGTACACAGCTACACTAACGGATTTGGCTCGCACACGCACACTATTTACACTGCACACATTTGTGACCCTTACACAGCAGCTCCACAGCACTGATGCTGCAGCAACATGAAAACAGATTGCCAGCTCTTCAACACAATGCTTCCTGCATATATTACTTCACAATAGGTAAAGTATATTAATTTCCTATTTTAATAATTATTCATTGGCATAGAAAAAAAAACACAACGTTGCTCATAGCACACAAACAACAAAGACCCTCGCAATGAGCGCCGAAGGATCTTGGAACACCAACAAAATTAATGTCGCACACAAACAACATTACCTGCCTTACAATTTTATTGCCGTCATTTTTTGACGGGCAAGTGGCTAGTTCAATATAATTAACAAATATTCCATTCTTTTCTCTTCCAGCTGGCAGGAGGACTCGGTCCAGTGATAAGGCAGAGGCTGGAGCGTTGGCTCCTTCAGAGCCAGATGTTGGGGACTGTGCCCTCACCCAGAAGGAGCCTGTGCTAGAGGAGTAGGCAACAAGAGGATTATTATTATTATTATTATTATTATCGTTTATTTGTAAAGCACCAACATATTCCATAGCGCTATACTTAAGTTAAGTTACAGGCAATGACAAGTTCAAGATTCACACACTGCAAAGAGTAGATGGCCCTGTCTTTGAGCTTGGAATCCAGTGTCCATAGCGCTTTCCCTAAAGCACCTTGCAGGATTGAAACTTGCAGACTTACAATCTAAAGGAGGATCAGAGGGACCGAGATATGAGGAGGACCCTATCATCTGAGCAGTGGGGTCATCTGCTGGACCTTCAGCCACATCCGTTGCATTTGACACCATTGCCCCCCTTCTCCAACAACCCACCCGGGCCCTCCTATTGGGCCAATGCTCTGGGAATTTCATTGCATCCTCCTCCTCTCAGCATCGCCACAACCTGGCTTTTTTTTTTTATAACCTAATCCTTACTTGTACTTGTCAACAACATTGTCCCTTACTTGTTTGGAGAGTTCCTTGGTTAGTGGTGCCTCTTGCTTAGGAGTTGCAGCCTATGGTGCCTTTCAAAAATGGTGTGTATATGTAATGACAGATCATGTGACACTTAGATTGCACACAGGTGAACATCTTGTCACTAATCACTAAAAAAAGTGACTTCTGAAAGTAAATGGTTGCACCAGAGCTTTTTATGGGCTTCATAACAAAGGGGGTGAATACATACATACGCACATGCTAATTTTCTGTTTTCTATTTCTAAAAAAATAGTTTTATGTATATATTTTTCTGATTTCCCTTCACCAACTTAGACGATTGTGTTCTGATCCATCACATAATATTCAGATTAACAAAACATGAAACAAAATAGGTAAAAATTGGTGAATACTTTTGCAACACACTGAATATCACAGTTTATAAGACAAGAATGTTGCTAGCTTATATTTAGACAAATACAGCTATGGTGGTGGACCTCACAATGGCATGTTCACCAAAGGCAGAATTAATACATGCACTAGTGAAGGTTGTCATCCTCTGCAATAGTAACATGAGAACAGATACTTGTGTCTGTGTAAGTGTGTAAGTAACACTGAATATGGCTGCTGACCTTTGTGTCCTTATTAATAGGTAGGTTTGTCAAACTTATATTATGAGTATTCTTTAAAATGTGCCAACACATGTATAGCAGATAAATGTGATATTGAATTTGCTAAACTATATCAGATGGTGAAGGTAATAGTATACCTGGACCACTGACTGTGGTTACAGCTAAGCAGTGATTGTGAAATGAAACATCATTATTAATGGTCATGGCTAGGTACATATCATAACTACCTAATGGTCAGTAATGCTTGCAGGTGAAGATCAGGTAAGTTTGTATATTGTTAGTTACAGTATTTAGCACTGTACTGTACATGCAGGTTGTTTTAGTATTTTATCCTGGTCTGCCTTTTTTAGGATTTGGATTTTTGTTTTGGGAACACACTGTATGTGTGTAACTGGATTGGATTACATAGTCCACAAGTTTATGCATCTGTTTAATTGAGCAGATGAAGACTGGTTGCTATGAGCATCACTAGTTACTTCGATTTAAATGGAACAATTTATGATCATCCTTTTGTCATCAGATTCTGGTTACTTGGGTGTAGTGACCACTCTAGAAGATGCTATGCATCATCATTATGCAGTATTACATTTTCCCCTTTTTCCCCAAAGAGCCTCTTGGCCTTCCAGGATTCGCCCACACTACACCCATGTTATTAATGCACCGTCGTATACATTTCTGAGTGTGCTCTGTGTATAAAATAACATTTTGTTATACCATTTTCACCCTTTTATGTGTTTTTTTTTTTTAATGGTTGGGGTTTTGGGATTCAAGAAGACTTGAATATGGGTTCACAACATAATGGGTATACATCTTGCCACATGGCCAACAGCAAGGAAGTGGGACTTTACAAGATGGGTGTAGCTAATATTTGCCCTGATGGAGGTGAGTTGGATGTTGCTCCACGTGCCTCTGCACAGCCTCTATGTGTGTTTGCGACCCTTCAAGATGGGTTGGACTATATTAGTGTGGTGTATGTTCCAATGGTATTTGATATTTGTTCACATTAGAGCCTCAGAGTGTTAGGGATAGTTTTTCAGAAAGTCTAATGTTGTGTTTTTGTGCAATTCAGTTATATACTGTGTCTTTCATTGCTTTATGCATCTTGCAGCAACACTTTTCCTATTGGCATATGCATGACCATTCCAAAATATTAAAAATTAAATTCATATTCTTTGTAACTTTTGCCATTTGCGGGCAATTGCGGCCTTGTGGAATTGTTGCAATTGAAATGCAGGCAGAGCTGGGTTGGAGTGACGCTTTCGACATCAGGCAGGAATATTCATCCTGTATACCGCAAATTGATTGTGGGTAGCTAGAAAAGGCCAATTGAATATCAATAACTTTTACTGGCTACATTACGGGCTCCAGTAATTACAATTTCCCAATTAAATGGAAGCTATAGTCTCAGAGGCCACTAGACACACTGCCCCCTATTCAGTTGAGCAATAGTAAGTTACTGGAGCCCGTAACGGAGCCCAAAACGAATGTGATATTCATTTGGCGTCTTTTAGCGAGCCGCAAATGATCTACGGGTTACAGGCAGAAAATCCCTGCAGTTGTCAATATCGTACCTTACAGCTCATCTACGCCTTTGATCTTTCAAGGCCGCAAAAGTTACAATCTCTAACATCGCAAATCGCTATTCAATTGCTACAATTCCTCAAGTGCAAATATTTTCACACCCGTAAATGGCTATTATAGAAGAAAATCCTGCAGTTTAAAAGATGGGGAAAGACATAAGAATTCATTGCACAAAAGCCTCAAGCTCGCAAATCTGCAATAAAACAATATATTTTTTGTTTCATTTTGGTGTCCTATCAATCTCGGGAATCAATGAGTTAATTCATATTAGGCCACCGACATGGATTAAAACGGTATCGCCATTAATTTTTATTATTTTGTGAACTGCCAAATTGTGAGTCTGATTGCATATGGGACCTCTAAATGCTAATTGATTGACGTCTAACCTCCATGTTTTACTAATGTAATGATGACGGTCTCATTTACTATTGTCTGTTTCTAAATCTGTAGTTAAGGTCTTGCTTCATTGATCATGCTCTGAAATGCTACTTATGATTGCATGGTTTATGGCTTTGGCTTACGGCCTGTAAATCACGAGCTTGTTCAATTGAATTGCTCTGTAATCCTGATTATTGGATTAATTCCATATATAGTTGTGGGCATACGAGTTGTTGCTAACGCTTGCGGGCTCGAATCGAGGGCCGAAGGTGCTCCTTGCCAGCAACTGCGACCCTCGTAAACTTTACGTCGTAACGCAAACAAAATACGAGACGCGTTACGAGCAATTACGACCTCGCAAAAATCGGCCGCAACCCGCAGACATCAAAAACACAATAAATACACACAACACATACATAAAAAGCTTACCTACAGCAAGAGAGGCCATCAATGACCTCAAAAAATGAAGTTACAACTTAATTTAACTCAAAAGAAAAGAGTTTAGACACTAAAAAATATCTCAGAGAAAAAAATGTCCGCCGAACAAAACGAAAACGAGGTTACAGGACTCTAAACACGCAAAACACCACCAGAAACATGCAAAACACCACAAAACAGCTACGGATATTCCGCTACAGACGCATACCACACATTAGCCGCCATTTTAGAACAATAACTCATACAATGCGGAAGTACACAGCTACGCTAACGGTTTTCTCTCGCGCACGCACACTTTTACAGTACAGACATTACGCTTACACAGCAGCTCCACACCACTAATGCTGCAGCAACATCAAAACAGATTGTCAGCTCTTCAACACAATGCTTCCTGCATATAGTACTTCAAAAGAGGTAAAGTATATTACTTTATTAATATATTACTTATTTTATTATTATACACCAAATAGCATTAGCTCACTTACAATTTCATTGCCGTAATTTTTTGACGGGCAATATTCTATAGTACTATATTTGCTGATAGAAGAGTTACAGCCAGTAATTCTGCTATGCTGGCTACGTGGTTCCTGTAGTCATCCTGATTGTCCAATGTCTGGTTCCATATCTGCTCCACAGAAACACACCTGGATGCAGTTTTAAATCAGGACTATTTAATATTAATATCTGTGTTATTATAATTGCCGAGAGACTTATTTCTTATTGATTGAACTTCTATTGTCATGATATATTACTGTTTATTTGTAAACCAGAAATGCTCTGTGTTCACTCACCCAATTTATTGCTCCTATCTCTCCACCCACTCGAACTCCCTTTCTGTCTCATAGATATCTGTAAAACACACTGCTCCACAAACACAGCAAGCCCCTGCCCCTCTGCCCACCACCCCTGTTTACACATAACATATTGAGGCATACTAATTACCTGCACCTGCTCAATCAGTGACGTCTGCTTATTACCTCTAACCACCCACTTTAAGAATACTTACTTATACAGTGTCATAATGTTTTCTCGCACCATCTTCCTCACTATAACCTTCTGCCTCTTTCTCAGACTCTCTTATACTGTCTATAGACATCATGTCTCCAATAATATATAACTATCTCACCTTCTCTGCTTTCCTCTTCTCTAGTCACTATCTCATCCCTCCTCTAAAGCTGAAAAGTAGAAATGCTCCTGTAAAACCTATTTCCATCTCCTTTTTAGTCTCTCTCTCTCTCCTTCTAAAAGGCTTGTGGAAATATATCCCCTAACCCAGGCCCCTCACTTATTCCCACCTGCTGTCAACCACACAGAGTCCTCAGGGCAGCAAAAGCCCAAAACACCCATAATCTAATACCCATCACCTGTCACAAACCATCTACTTTGCCCTTCTCCTGTGCCCTCTGGAATGTAAGGTATGTTTGCAATAAACTTACTTTCATTCATGACCTCTTCATTTCCAACTCCCTCAATTTACTGGCTATCACAGAAACCTGGCTCACTCCATCTGACTCTGTCTCCCCTGCTACACTCTCTTATGGTGGTCTACACTTAAGCCACACTCCTAGACCTGAGAACAAACAAGGTGTAGGTGTGTGCATACTGCTATCCTCTCACTGCATAACCCCTGTTCCCTCCAATTCTAATCTTTTGAAGTCCACACTATCCGCCTCTTCTCTCCCATCCCTCTGTGCGTAGCTGTGATCTATCGCCAGCCAGGATCACCCTCTCAATTTCTGGACAACTTTGCCGCCCGGCTGCCTCACTTTCTCTCCTCCAATATACCTTCACTCATTCTTGTCGATTTCAACCTAGCCACTGACACTCCCACCTCCCCAACAACTGCAAAATTACTTGGCCTCTCACAATGGACAGATTCAGCAACTCACAGTAGTGGACACTCCATTGACCTTATTTTTACTAATCTCTGCACCATCTCCAACCTTGACATCTCCCCACTTCCCCTATCTGACCACCACCTGCTAACTTGCAACCTCGCCTCATCTTCCGCTCACCACCCTTCTTCAATCCCTGCCACCAGAACCTGCAGAAACCTGCAAGCACTCAATCCACAACAATTTTCAAATGTACTAAAACCCCTTCTCAGCCCCCTCCCCACCCTTGCCTGACCTGACATCGCCACTTCACAGTACAACGCTACTCTAACCTCCACCCTTGACTCTCATGCCCCCATAATCACAAGCAAATGCCCTTGCTCTTATCCACAACCATGGCACAGTACACAAACACGCTATCTACAGAGATGCTCACGCACTGCAGAACGACTATGGAGGAAATCTCGCACTTCAGCAGACTTTCTCCACTACAAGTTTACCTTGAGCTCCATTTGCTACATTCAACAACCTCATCTGCCCACCCCCACCTCCTGCCCCTTCCTCTCTCACTGCTGATGACTTTGACAGCCATTTTAAAAATAAAATTAAATCCATCCGAAATGAGCTCTCCTCCCAGCTTGGCCCTATCCCACCATCCTGTAACCGAGGATGAATTATCTACTTTACTATACTTTACTTTACTTATCAACCTCTCACCCTACAACATGTCCTCATGATCCTATTCCATCACAGCTAATCCCTCCCCTATCTACCACACTTATCCCAGCTCTCACACGTCTATTCAACCTCTCCCTAAACACTGGCAAGTTTCCATCCTCTTTAAAACACGCCACAATTGCACCAATTCTCAAAAAGACAGAAGACACAACTAGAATTATAATACATTCTCATCATATCTCGACTTGACTACTGCAATTCCCTGCTTGCTGGCCTAACCATTTCTCGTCTGTCTCCCCTCCAATCCATAATGAACGCCTCCACTAGACTCCTCTTCAATACCAAACGACCTCCTCTGTCAATCACTCCACTGGCTTCCCATAGCTTCCTGAATCAAATTTAAAATCATGACCCTAACGTATTAAATCCCTCAACAGTGCACCCCCTTATATCTCTGCATTTGTTTCAAAATACTCTCCCAACCGCTCCCTTTGTTCTGCTAACGACCTTCTTCTTTCCTCCTCTCTCATCACCTCCTCTCACTCCCATCTTCAAGACTTTTCTTGTGCTGCCCCTACTATTTGTAACTCCTTGCCCTGCTCCATTAGACTATCTTCCTGCCTCAAAACCTTTAAAAAAATACTAAAAGCACACCTGTTTAAAAAATCTTATCACCTTCAGCCTTAACATGTACAACTGAACATTCCACAGCTTAACACCTACACCCACAATCTACAGTAAAACAGACACCTCCACTTGACGGAACAAATTGCTTTCACACGGCCATCTTGCATTTGTTACCCTCTTGTAACACACCTAAACCCTTCGATTGTAAGTTTGCGAGTTTTCAATATTGTCAGTGCCTTGGAAACAAGCTCTATGTACATTTGATGTTACGCTCAAAAACAGGGCCCTCCATTCTTTACAAGGTGTTAAGTTTGTTTTTTGCCACGTACTCAACCCCTGTATAGTGATACGGAATATGTTGGCGCAATATAAATAAAGATGATCATCATCATCATCTCTGCTATCGGGGATAACAAGAACCATCGCGTACCACTGGGTGGGTCAGAACCAGGTTCTGGGAAAGCCCAATTGAAGTAGAGGTTGTTACACTCTCCCACGCCATTTAAATAGAATACTTACCATTACACTCAGTCAGTGTAAATCTATTAAAAAAATGCATTACTGTGACAGACTGCAGCCTTGTTTCTTGCAGATTCGTGTAGGAGGGCTTCATCCAAGTCCATTCATAATCTGTTTTAAAAAAGTAAATATGGTGATTTTTTTTTTTTTTTAAACCTTCTCTTTACATGGTGGGAATTTTCCCTGGCCAGTTCTTTTGTTGTCTCTTTACAGTTGTGCATCACTCTTCATCAGATGGACACACTTTGCCAGGTAATTGGCATTCTGCAGCTCTGTCAGGCAACCATGACCTGCATTAGTCTCTGTGGAATGGATTACAATACCTTTTTTTATAATCAGTTTCCATTGTTATGTCATCATACTATGAGCTCGCTCCTGAACCTCCCAACAGAAGTAAGTGATGGTCAGCACTGTTATGGCTGACCCTCTGGATTGTCAAGACTGTTTATACCAGTGAATATTACAACACAATTATATAGCATTTGCTGTCTTAATGGTTAACAGTGCAGTATCATTGTATAGAAAAAAGTATTCAGTTACAATTTCTGAACCATATAAAACCTTTAACATATAAAGGTCTATGTATTTCTTGGTCTGCAAAATTATGTAGACGAATGTATATGTTAAATAGCATTTTAAAAGCATGTTGGGCTATTCTGCGTATCACAATTCACTATAAAAGTCTACAATTATGTTGCTGAACTGATGTACATGTGTTATGTGGCAAACTTTTTATGTAATTAATCTGAACATTGGATACACACACACACACACATATATATATATATATATATATATATATATATATATATATATATATATAAAACCATATTACCTGAAGATTACTAACCCCACTGATTGTGGACAGTAATAAAAATATAAATACAATAACACAAGTCTGTTTCTCTATCAAGAATCTAGTGCTATGCTAATGGTTTGTAATTTTTTTTTTATAACTTGTTTAAACATTTCCTATGTACATATAGAAAACTATGTATCGTATTTTTCATAACAAGTTAAATTCTTAAGTGATATTGTTCTATTATTGAATACAGTGTCAATGAGAAAAAAAAGTATTTTTCTTTCTTACACCATTAATCAACTATTAGTAATTTTAGGGAAGTATAGTCTAATAGGCTAAGAATGTCATTATAATGATTAGAACAAAGTATTTACAGAAAAAAGGATAATTTGTATACTTTTTTATATATTGTTGGATAAATATACTTTTCCCTTTTTTCAGCCTCCATTGAGGGATGTCTTACAGATAAGAATACCTGGGTCAAAGCCAAGCTTTAAAAAACTAAGGCGCCAGATGGTTGGGTGCTGTTTGGGGTTGGGTGCTATGTGGAGATAGATGCTGAGAGGATGGCTGCTGACAAGCATTTGCTACTATGTAGGGATAGATACTATCTCTTTCTTTCAGTGCAAATTCACTCTGGTTTTAAGGCCTACTACATCTGTGAGAATCTCAGAATTGCATTCAGAACACCTCAGCAGTGCAAATTCACTCTGGTTTTAAGGCCTACTACATCTGTGAGAATCTCAGAATTGCATTCAGAACACCTCAGCAGGGCAAATTCACTCTGGTTTTAAGGCCTACTACATCTGTGAGAATCTCAGAATTGCATTCAGAACACATCAGCAGTGCAAATTCACTCTGGTTTTAAGGCCTACTACATCTGTGAGAATCTCAGAATTGCATTCAGAACACCTCAGCAGGTATGGAGGAGACTATGGAAACTGCGCCATCCCTGGAGCCAATATGTTTATTAATATCACTACTGTATGCATGTTATTATATCTTGGCAGATAGTTAAAAATTGAAAACAAAATGTCAGAAATATTTCTGTTTCCTATACCCTGCCTTTCTGTCCCCACCTTCCCCCATTTATGGCTGGCATAATTACCTCAAATCTCCTTCCCCCCCCTCCTCACATACATTCCTTCTAAGGTCTCTCTCCCATTTGTTTCTTACTCCCCTATCTTCCTGTACTGTCTGACCACAATCCATTCTCTCTCTTTCTTTCAGTGCAAATTCACTCTGGTTTTAAGGCCTACTACATCTGTGAGAATCTCAGAATTGCATTCAGAACACCTCAGCAGGTATGGAGGAGACTATGGAAACTGCGCCATCCCTGGAGCCAATATGTTTATTAATATCACTACTGTATGCATGTTATTATATCTTGGCAGATAGAAATATTTCTGACATTTTGTTTTCAATTTTTAACTGTTTCCTATACCCTGCCTTGCTGTCCCCACCTTCCCCCATTTATGGCTGGCATAATTACCTCAAATCTCCCCCCCCCCCCCCTCCTCACATACATTCCTTCTAAGGTCTCTCTCCCATTTGTTTCTTACTCCCCTATCTTCCTGTACTGTCTGACCACAATCCATTCTCTCTCTTTCTTTCTGTGCAAATTCACTCTGGTTTTAAGGCCTACTACATCTGTGAGAATCTCAGAATTGCATTCAGAACACCTCAGCAGGTATGGAGGAGACTATGGAAACTGCGCCATCCCTGGAGCCAATATGTTTATTAATATCACTACTGTATGCATGTTATTATATCTTGGCAGATAGAAATATTTCTGACATTTTGTTTTCAATTTTTAACTGTTTCCTATACCCTGCCTTGGTGTCCCCACCTTCCCCCATTTATGGCTGGCATAATTACCTCAAATCTCCCCCCCCCCCTCCTCACATACATTCCTTCTAAGGTCTCTCTCCCATTTGTTTCTTACTCCCCTATCTTCCTGTACTGTCTGACCACAATCCATTCTCTCTCTTTCTTTCTGTGCAAATTCACTCTGGTTTTAAGGCCTACTACATCTGTGAGAATCTCAGAATATTGCCCTCCCTCCCCCTCACCCACCCACCCCAACTCAGATTAAATTTATAGAGCCATGGAAATCACCTGACTTCCTACTTGCAGATATATCATCTCAACACTAGGGGTCAGCCAACATACTAGTCTTTCACCTCATATCCCTTCCCTCTTCCTCTAAAATAAAACTCATTCTATCTTTCACCTGCTTCCTGACCCTTGCTATTCCTATTTGTTACTCTTCCCCAGTTCTCTGCCCTTTAATTCCCTTTAGATTGTAAGTAGCGAGTTTCCAGTCTTGTAGGGTGCTTTGGGATAAAGCACTTTCTGCTAAGATTCTAAGCTCAAAACAGGGCCCTTCAACTTTGAATTTGTTAAACGTGTATTTCCCCTGGTCTTATCCCCTGTACAGCGCTACGGAATATGTTGGCACGATACAAATAAAAGATAATAATAATAATAATAATAATAATAATACTAAGAGGAATGAGTGCTATTTGAAGATGGCTGCTGAGAGGAACTGACTGCTATGCAGCAATAGTACATGTGTGTGTATATGTATGTATGTACATATATATATATATATATATATATATATATATATATATATATATATATATAATTAGTATTTCTGTAGGGTAGTGCAGACCCCCACCATGGCCCTCCTCAATCATCCTAACCTCCCCATCCCATAGATGATGTTGTCGGAAAGGGAGCAGCTATGGGAAGAGAAGCAGATATGAAAAGGGTTCTTTGGGAGGGGTGCTGTTATGGGAAGGGGTCCTAGGAAGTGGCACCGAGCAAGTATTTCATGTATGGTAAAATTCTTAGCAGAGAGGGGAAACTCTTTTCTGACCTCTAATGCTTATAATACCTAACCTTCAAGCTCAATTATCTAACACTTCCATTCAAAACTGTAATAACGACCATATGTCATTATACCTATTTATGTGTGCTGTGCCCCTTTAATATTACAGGATGAGGAACTTTGAAGCTATCAATTGTGAGCTGACTTATTTATGCCTCTGTTTAGTGAATACAGTAAGTGGCTTCTTTTACATATAAATACACCCATACCAATAGGAGAACAAAAGCGAAACACAGAAGATCACTTCTAAATAAAATAAATAAATAAATAAAACTCTGGCTATTTTTTATATTTTGTTATTTGAATGAGTAATAAAAGTAATAAGTAAAAAAGTAAGGCCCCCATTTAATTGTCTAAATCCCAATTACAGAAGCCCACAATGGAGCCTGTAAATGTTGCAGATATTTAATTACATCAGCACGGCGCTGACAAAATGCACGTCAGGCTTTGCATCTGAGGATGTGTGTGTATCGATAGCACAGGTATGGTCTAAATTTATCTCTTCTAACTGGGATTGTATCCACTAAACCATTGTTTGAGTAATATGTCCCTATGTGATGCATTTTGGGGATGCTAAGTGGTAACACTGGAGTGTTTAGTAACAGGCTTTGAATCTTGAATTATGAGGAGTTTGTACTACCTGTGACCTGATATATTTTTGTTTGCAGTGGTTTACCAATTTGATTACAATTTTATTAGGATTTTTTTCTATGTGATTTCTATTTGCGATTTTAAACAAAGTATTAATAAAGGTTGATTTCAATATATTTGACCTAGCAATATAGCCAGTGTTAAGCATCAAATCTAGTAAGGGCTTATTTAAATCAGGTGTTGAGTTAGCTACATCTTGCTATTGCAATCAATTTTGTGAGTTACAGGCGCAAAAGGACTGTCAAAAACTTAACTCCGTCCTATCTCCTCCTTTGATGTTACCAGTGCTAAAGATGCAAAATCCATATTTAACTACAACAATTCAAAAAGCCTGCAATTGCCTTCAAAACCGTAAATGGCAAATATATTTAAAAAAATTAATTGAGTACTAGATAGGACTCACAAGTGGGTTAAACACCTGTTTGTAACACTGCAAAAGCAAATATAGACACACTACTGTATTTAAAAATACTTAGAAAGAATGGAAAGGTATTAGAATAAATTACACAACAGTCTCAAGCTAGCAAATCTGCAATATTTTTTTTTTTTTTTATGTTTTATTTCTGTCTTATATTGATCCTGGGAATCAACGAGTTAATACATATCATGGAACCTGCATTGACTAAAACAGTTGATTTTCATTGATTTCTACTCTTCTGTATTGCGTGTCCGATAGCAAATCGAACATCTAAACACTAATTGATTGCAATTTAAACTCCATGTTTTACTGACGTCATGATGATCTCACTTACTTTTGGCTTTGTCTAAATTTTAACTTACGGGCTTTCTTAATTGATCATGATCATGCCTGGAAATGCTACGTACGGGTTCATGGTTTGCGTGGTGTGGCTGTGAGCCTGTAATTGCGGGCTTGAGCAATTAAATACATCTGTAACAAATTTCTAACCCGCAGACATATGTGCTGTGTGACGGTAATGACCTGCTTGGAATTAAACAGGGGCCTAAGTAAGTAGTAACTTTATAATAGGCAAAATGTTTTAAGAAAGCAAATAAATAAACAGCATTTATATTCTGATAAGTTATAATCTGTTATTCATTACTGAAGAGACCTTTTTTAACAGCTGGTCCTGCCTATAACTTTTTAAGGAGGGTGTACCATTGTAAACTACTGAGCTATCATTTAGACCAAATGAATGGGTGAAAGTTGTAGATGTTGCATTCCCAATGTGCATATACAAACTTCCTTTGTAATCTTCCACTTGAAGAACCAGAACAGTTGAAAAATAAAATGGCTGATCCAACAACATGATCACCTGTGAAAGGTAATATTTTAGTGGTTGTATTATATTTTAGATTGTAAGACCATTTTTTAAGCATACGTAGTTCTTCAAACAGTATATTCGTAATATATGGCCACAGCAGTCCTCCAATAAGACTAATAATGATTTGAGGTATAGAAAGAGGAAAGGAGGAGCTGCAAGTGGGGCATGGATAGGGCAGCATAAAACCTAAATACACCCATGGCCTACTGTAAATCTTCTACTCTCCCTTATTTTATTTGTATTCCAACATACTGTGCTTTTTTTTCATTTCACTCTGGTGTCACTGCAAACATATGTTCCAGAAGCAATCTGTTAAAATATTCAAAACAAACTGTGCTCATTTTTTTTCACTGACATTGTTTTCTTTATACACTGAACGTCATTGATGGTGAAATAAAATAAATCTTGAGGGCCTGTTACTTGAAGTATTATCTTTATTCAAAGACCAAGCTCTTCATTGCTGTTGTTTGTCTGACAGGGAGACAGGAAACAGATGCATCTAAATTCAGATGTTCTTTGTAGATGTAATTTGTACATCTTGTGATACATTATGTCTCAGGTTTCATGCAGCGAATTCAAGCTTCTCATACAGTGGTACAGATAATTATATCTGTTACAATATAATCCATAACAATGTAAATAGCTGCTGCACCGTGTGAGTTATAACATTTGTTATCAGTTAGCTTCCATTAATACATGGCAAATGTGAATAAGTTCAGTTCACCAGTGCAGCGCTTAAAAAATGTAGCTTGCATATTTAGGGCCTCATTCAATTGCGATTTGGCCAATTGAATAGGACCCTAAATAAGCACATAACATATATTTTTTAAAGAAGTTTTTAGTTAGTGAAAATCTTGCTTTTGGATAGATTCTTACTAACTAAAAACTTTTTTCAAAAATATATGTTATGTGCTTATTTAGAGGCCTATTCAATTGGCCAAATTGCAATTGAATGAGGGCCTTAGGCTTTATGCTGCCTGAATTAGGCCTATTCAGGAGCGTGCGCCCCCATGACCCAGTTACTACGCCTCCTTTTCTGTAGCACGGAAATAAGATTACAAATCGCCTATATACAAAATCATAAGTATATGTGTGTTTATATTTGTAGACATTATGCCATAAAGTGCCTGATACACTTACAGAGAGAATTATCTCTGCATATAGATATTTATGTGCATATTTCTTAGGAAAACTTTTGGCATTTTCAGGCAGACCGCTGAAAATGAACCAGCCTAGGTCCCGTGGGCCTGGGCAAAAACACACCAATGCTTGCAAAGCTTATAATGTATGATATTGTAGTCCAAAGCTTTTAGAGATTCATTTAAGTAAGCATGTGTTAATATTGCAAGAGCTTTTTCCCTGTAAAAAAAAAAAATTATACTAGTTTAATAAGAAAATTAACAGTAAAGCAACAGACAGACAGAAAAAAAAAAACAATTCCTTTGATCGACCTTTATCTTACCAGTGAGTTAAGAGGAAGCATTAACAAGGACACACTGTGACCCTATTAATTGTGTTTTTTCACTTTTAATTTGCATTAAAACCAGTGAAAACAAAAGTGCAATATGTTGACATTCAGATATTCATAAGGCTCACTTTCCATATGTTGCTCCCCCTGTTTATCGTGCCTCAGAGTTAATTATAGGCCCTATATAAAAAGGCTCAAAGTGGGTGGCCATTTTTTTTCTTTTTTTTATAATTAATGCTTAATACACCATATTTATATGCTTAACTATCAAATGCTTAAAAATCTAAATCTTCTAGTTAAACTTTTAATAACAACCAACTGCAATTATATTTAAAAAAAAATTCCATACTTACAGTAAGCCCAATTAGTCTTAGAATACTATCTTCTCACAGTTGATGCCCCATACAAGAAAATTAATACCATATTGGTCCAAAATATAAGCCGATTTCCGAGCTCGGAAATTATGGGTGCGGCTTATATTTACGACTGTAAAAACAATATCTCTGATTTGTGGGCTTGAAACTCGGGGGCTAATAGTTGACAGTTCATGGTGGACAGGGCATTAGAAGGTGGCATAGGAAGCGCAACTCCCGGCATGCAGTGGGGACGTGACCCCGGAAGTACCTGTACGTGAGGTGACATTTCCTGGAGAGCCATACTGAGAGCGGTGACCAGGAGCCGCCCTGGGTTCACACTGACCTGGTGGTACGCCAAGAAACCGGGTGAGTGGAGCAGGGAGGGGTATAATTCAAGAAGTTTATACCACCCATGTGATTTCTCTGCAGCGAGTAAGTAAATCTTGGCACCACAGTATTATGGTCATTAGACCCACTCCCATTGTAGGGATCCCCTTACAGATGATTTCTAATTTGCCGCTAGCAGAATGTGGAGGTCTTCTGACCAACTGCTACAGCAGGGACCCTCGTACAGAGAATCCAACAATACTGGCACTAGATTGCTAAGGCTGCCTGACTGTAGTCAGTGTGGACCTTATTTTTCTCGTGATGTTATCGTTGTTTACATTTTTTTTTTTTAAGGGCCACTCTCTATGATATATTATGTGTCTAAGTACCCCAGAGTTTCATTTCAGTCCTGTGCCATCTTGACGACTGTAACACAACCAATTCACTAACTGTGGATAATGTATCCATTACAAGTGTCATTTGACAGATTGCTATCATATTCGGAATCCATATTGCTATCTTTAGAAAAACTTCCACTCACAGACATTTCATGCATAGTACTTTATACAGCTACAATCTATTTAGTGGCCTCATAGTAGGTGTATAGATGTATTATGGGTTATTATTAATCAATTGTAACAAGTCAAAGGGACCGTAAGGATTTTTTTTGGTTTTTATAGTGACCTTTCAGGATTGTGATTTAAGAATTGTTTCATTTATAAATCTAATGAAGGTTAAATTTTAATTTCATCCGTTCATTATGATTATTATACCACCCATGTTGTACAATCACTGCATGTACAGAAAGGTAAAACCCCCTGACCTGTCACACGTAGAGCTCCAGTTATATCTACATAGAGGTACAACCCCCTGACCTGTCACACATAGTTATGGCTGATCACTTAGCGAGAAAAGCATCATCTCTCCAAGGGTGTGGCTTATATTGGAGTACTCTCTTTTTTTTTTTTTCTTGAATTTTACAGGTGCGGCTTATATTCGGGCCAATACGGTAACAAACTTATTGTGTAGTACTTTTGATTAAATTTCACATCAGAAATAATATAGATATTGCACCTTATTTTTTTTTTTTTTTTTGTGCGGTGAGGGGGTTACTCCTAAGGTCCAACATTTTTTTTGTAATAGATGTAAATCTGAAATGTTATCCTCTCTGGCCCAATTTTAATACATCTAATTGATATATATTAAAACTTTTCTGTATCTTTCTGCATGTGGTTCAGTTGGCTCTCATCACCCTTTTATAGATATTCCAGTGCTAGACCTTACTATCCCCTTTCCTTTCTTGTTCTGCTGCTCCCTTTGCTGGCTCAGCAGATCTCAGACTAGAAGCTGTTTCTCACTGGATGAATGGTCCTCGAGTAAATAGCAGTCAACCCTATGGGTCTCATTCAATTGAGATTTGGCCAATTGAATAGGGCTCTATATAAGCACAGAGCATTTTTTTTTTTAAATACGTTTTTAGTTAGTGAAAACCTTGCTTTTGAATAGATGTTTACTAAATAAAAACTTATTTAAAAAAAATATGTTATATGCTTATTTAGAGCCCTATTCAATTGGCCAAATCACAATTGAATGAGGCCCTATGTGTTGCAGCTAGAAGTGATTAAAACTTTGAATTATCACATATTATAATGATCTAACTACGAGATGTCGTCACACTGTTTGCGTGGTGCGTACGACTTAGCGATGAAGGAGCCTCGCATAGCGAGGAGAGCCATTAAACTCTGAGCACTTAGACAATGAGCGCCTAAACTCGGCGCACTTAGGCAATGAGCGCCTAAACTCGGCGCACTTAGGCAATGAGTGCCAAAGGTGCTCATTGCAGACGAGGAAAGCAGTTAAGCGCGGAGCACCTAAAAACCTGAAAAACACACCCAAAAAAATACCAAAAACACAGGCAACATGGGGCAAAAGTGAATTTAATTAGATCTAGACTATTTTCGCCACACGAAAATTGCCTAAGCGAGGAAAAAAATAACCGACGAAAAAAATGAAAACGAGGCTACCCAACCCGGACCGTGCAAAACACTGCAAACTGAGTAGCTTTGCACATCACACTACGACCTACAACATACACTATTAGAAAAGCCAGAAAATGATCACGAGAGGCGTACCACATTAATAACATTACGACTATACAATCCCGCTTTACACAATAAACCAACTGCTTTACCTCGTGCACGCAGCCTATTTAGAATGCACAGTTCAAACATTCATTACACATTATAAGCAGGGCACTAAAACTCAAAATGTATATTCTATGCAGACGCAAAATACAAACAGATTGTTATACAAATATATATCTCTCCCAGAGGACCAAAAGTACACAACATGAGAGGCTTGCAATGAGCGGCGAATGCGCTCATTGCGAGGCATGTGATGAGTGCCAAAGGTCCTCACAGTACAAAACGGTTTCAAATATGTCTAAAAAAGCATTACCTGCCTTACAATTTTATTGCCCCGTCATTTTTGACGGGCAAGTCACTAGTTTGTATATAATTATTGCTGTGTGTACCTTTTATTTGTGCAGTACCGTGACCTTTCCTATTTCACTGTAAAATTAAATTTTCAGTGGACAATACTGTTTAACTTAAGCGATATAAAAATTATAATAACTCATAAATAATGATAAATCATAACTTACATAGCACTTTTCTCCTAGCTGGACTCAAGGAGCTTTAAAAAATGTCTGCTGATATTGTGTTACCCAGTGGCTTGTGGCTCATATGTTTCTTTTTGAAAATGTACAATGATGGGTACTCAAAATATCATAGGGAAAGAGTTCTACAGAACTGGAATTGCATGAATATAAGCTCTAGCACCAAATGATGCCAATCAAACTCTTGCAGCCCTATTAAATTCCCCTAGCATTTAAACCATAGCCTTACGGCTAGACTTACGACGATTAAATTGGCCTGTTACAGCTACCCGCAAACAAACTATTGGTTACATGTGGAAAAAAAATACAGGATGTCGAAATTGAAACTCTGTTGCTGCAAAACCTTTTAATTGTCAAGCCCGTAACTGTTATATTTGAAAACCGATAATAAATTGCTACAAACCCGTAACCCACAAATGGAGGGGAAAAAAATAACGTGCTCCAAATAGGAGCCGCAAAGAATTTACAGACGAGTTCTCAACACTAAAAAAAAAACTTTATAAACACACCAGTGGACTTTAAAATATGGGGAAAGCAAGGAAAAGCAATAAAAAAATCATATGTTGGAATGGTCATATGAAAAGCCATGTTGCAACATGCATCAAACAAAGACACACTACCTGATTAAATTGCAACACAAAAACATGAAACTGATGACATATGAACTCTCTCACCCACAGAGGCTATAATGTGGACCCTGGAATATATATATATGATGGCATATACATCTCGCTCCTCACATCTACATTGGGAATACAAATAGTGGACAAATTACACTGCCACATCACATATATCAAGTACCAGGGCAACATTTAGCTAGGTCTCTGCCTGTGCTGCTCCACAAGGTTTGCCTGCCAAAGATACTGGAGTAGGTTGCCAGTTCCTTCTCTAGTGGACTGGCATTTGTCTGGCCTCTCTGCTATGACCTGCCCACCTACAGTGCCCCTACATGGTATAGCTCACAGCTTCATTCAGGTAAATAAGCCCCTTCACCACCACTTAGCACCCCACAAGGGGACCAGGGGATCATACACAACACTAATGTAAATTGATGAATAGCAAATCATAATGGGAGGTCACCAAATGGGAATGGATATACATCTTGGCACATGGCCACCAACAAAGATGTGTGACATTCCAGGATGGGCATAGCAGAGATTGTCCCTGATGGAGGTGAGTTGGCTGTTGATCTACGCGCCTCTGCACAGCCTCCATGTGTTTTTGCGGCCCTCCTGATGGGTTAGAGTAGATTAGTGTGGTTTATATTCCTCTGATCCCCTTCAGCATTTCTAAGTGGTGGTGGTAAAGGGGCTTGTGTACTGCAATGAAGCTGTGAGCTATACCATGTAGGGTTACTCAAGGTGCGCAGGTCATAGCAAAGAGGTCAGACAAATCACATCTATCTTTCAGCATCAAGGAGGTCTGGGTCCAGTTCCGATCCCGGGAGGCAGTGGCACCTGCAGTGGTGGAGGCGTTGTGGGAGGAGAGGAGGGGCCGGGCTAGGGTGGCTGGGAGATGCATGGCTTCTGCGGTTAGCCCCTGGAATGCACTCTGGTCAGTCCTAATCCTGAGCAGCCCAGCCAGGTAGGATTCATTCATCAGATTATGTCTCCTCTCCTCCCTATTGTGCCAGGCCAGGCTGTGCATTACCTCCGCATGTTTGGCGGAGATACTGCCCTGGATCCCCAGAAGACACTCCAACTGCTGCCGCATGAGGGTCAGCATCTCCTCCTTCGCAGCCTGGCCTGATGTTGGTGATGGAGGCCCCTGGAGTGTGATCTGGTGAGGAGGTGGCGATGGTGTTGTAATAGTGGGGAGCGTCTGGGCCCTGGCTGGAGCCTGGTGCAAAATGGGTGGTGGTGTTGTTGGGCCTAGTGGTGGTGGTGGCAGCCAATCCAGTGCACTGCTGTGGGGAGGCGGTGTGGCTCGTGGTCCAGATGGTGACCCCAAAGCAATATTACCTCCTCTGAAACAAAGCCTTCTGGTCTGCTTCTCTCCTCCTCCCCCTGCGCCGGTTCCTGCTAGCTGGGGGCTTGCTCCTCTACTTCCTGCTCCAATGGAGCTGATGCCCCCACCACTGGCTCGCCACTGGACCCAGACCTCCTTGATGCTAAAAAATAGAAAAGAAAGATATATGTCATTAGTATGATGATTAATACATTCTTTTGTGTGCATTCCTAATTATCTACTATCTGACAGGCTTGAACCTGGATAATTATCCACATTGCAAGTCCGATTAGCTATCATTTGCCAGATATGATCTTTTCTTTGGTTCTTTGTCTTGAACGTTCTTGTCTCCTAATGCTATCTTGATTTCTGCTGCATTCTGTAACTGTATAGTGTACAGTGGGCACAGCAATACATGGACTCTCTACTGGTTGATTACTGTTGTTGTGCCCAGGAATGACAGTGATTTGTCAGCTTCATGGATTTAATGATGTATCCATCTATCCCTTGTTAATTCCATGGAGCTGACATGTCAGTGTCCGTGTTGGTCATCATGTACATGTGTAGTGTGTGTGATGTACACCTGGTGGCATGTTGATATATGTGATATTCACCTGACATGGAAGCTGGGTCCTGCTGGGCCACCAGGCCCGAAGCTCCACCGGTGGGCACCTGGCTCAGAAGGTCCTTGGAGACTCTCTTCCACTCATTCTAGCTCACAGTCACTTGAAAGTCCTTCTTGGCCATCGCCCCTCTCACCTTGGCCCTGATGTAGTCAAAATGGTGCATGATGAACCTCACATCCTTTTGTGCTGTACCAACTGCTGTAACCTCTGCCGACCATCACCTTCCATGCCTAAGCCCTAGACCGTGGTCTATCTTCCCTCCCCACAGCATGGATGACGGGGCGGCCACTGATAGCACAGAGGAGGACCACATACTCAGTGTGCGTGTAATTGTGGGCCCTGTGCTTGCCCTTAGCCTCTTGCCCTCCCGACTGTGCAAAGGGATCCTTACCTCCCTGATCTGTCCCTGATGCCTGACCCTTCGGGAACGACCACCCCCCCTGGGATCAGGCTCCTCCTCCTATGTCCCTCTTCTAAGTGATCCTGGTGCTAGGTACCTCCTCTACACTCTCCTCCTGCTCCTCCTCTCCACCACTTCTCTCCTCTCCACCACTCTTCTCCTTCTCCCCACCACTCCTCCTCTCCACCACTAGTCCATAGGGCCACCTCTCTCTTCTCCTTGCCTCTCCTCTTCTAATCCTCCCAACCTCTCCTCCTCCCTCCATTTCAATCCCAAAAAGATAATTAATAACTGTTGGGGATGGGGTGTGGGGGATGGGATGGGGGGAGAAGGGCGGTGCATGGAGTGACCTAGCTCTATTTGTCTCTATGTGTGTTTTTTAAATTATGTGTATTGCAATTATGTGTGGTCTGTAATGTATGTATGTGTAATCAAGGATTAGGTATAAAATCGTAAATAGTAGAAAATAAATGAACAAAACCGCAAATTACTGCTCACAAAATACTCCTGCTCTCTCTCTCCAAAAAAAACTACAACTTCTAATTAACCTTTCCTTTTAACAGGTTGTACATTTTTTTATTTATTTTAATAGCAGTTTTTATTTTCTGTGTAAGTTTATTTATTTTTTTGCTGTAATGCTTTTATATTTTATGTAGTGTGTAGTTTGTTGTTTTCTGTAATAAGGTTTTATTTTTCTGTAATGTGGGTGTTTTTATGTTTTGTAATTAGTGGGGTATTGGGGAGTTTAATACGGGATTGGGGGTATATTAGAGGGTTAGGTAGGTAATGTCGGGGTTGATAGGGTAGGATAGAGGGGAGTTAATAGGATATGGTAGAAGGGGGTTAATAGGATAGGGGTTTATTGGGTACAGTTAGGGTTAATTAGGTCTATATAGGGATAACTGGGTTAAGTGGTTGTGATAGGGTTAATTAGGTATGGTGATGGCTAAATAGGGTTAATTACTTAGATGGGGGTTACTTTAGATGTATTAGTCTATTGGTGTGGCTAATACTGTTGTGTAGGGTAGTGCTTAGACTTACATCTTTATTAAATAGCAATTCGGCAAATTCTAAAGGGCTCTATATAAACACAGAGCATATTTTTTTACAGTTTTAAGTTTGTGAAGACCTTGATTTTTGATAGAAGTTCACTGACTAAAAATATTTAAAAAATATGCTCGGTGCTTATATAGAGCCCTTTAACAGCCTTATTAAATTGCAATTCAGCAAACTCTAGTGTCATGAGGGTCCTGGAGGACCCTCAGGGCACTTTATAGTGTTAATGTCAGGGTTTATGATGGGACTGATGAGGTTAATAGTAGGCTGAGTTAATTTCAATTGTAAAGTGGTCCTTTAAGGACCCACAAGGTAAGTAATTTGAATTTTAAATGCAGCGGGGGTCCTGATTGGGACCCCTGCAGTAAGGGTTAATGTAGGGACCCTGTGGGGGTCCTGATGGGGACCCCGCAGCAGAGGGGTTAATTTTAGGTGCCACGGGGTACTTACAGTACCACCATGGTGGGGTTAACTAATTGTGTGTCGCGGTCCCTTATAGGAGGATTTGATGAGGTTAATATTAGGCTGGGGTTAATATCAATTGTAGCGCGGGTCCTTTAAGTACCCAAAAGGTAATATGAATTTTTAAATGCAGCGGGGTCCTGATTGGGACCCCTGCATCATGGGGGTTTAATTTAAAATTGGCGGGGTTAGGAGCAGAGGGGACGTGTAAGGGTAGCATATGTAAGGGGTTTTAAAGCCCTTGCGAGTCCTATCTAGCACCCACAGGATTTTCGGCTACATTGTCCATTTACGGGTTTGAATGCATGTGCTGCTTTGGGGAATTATAGCAATTGAACAGTGATTTGCGATTTTAGCCATGCGAAAGTGAAAGATCTGGAGCATATAAGTTATGGCTTTAACAAACCCATAACTTGTAAGCCGATCCGAGCCCGCAAATAAATAGCAAATTTGCTTGCAAGCTCAATTACGCCTACTGGATCTCAAATTCACTTAATTGAATGGGGGCTTGGGAATTTTATGTGGCTGCAGGTACATTTAATTGTGATGCACTTGTTGTTTGAAGATTGTGAATAGGGGTGTAAGGAATGAAAAGTTATTTTTGGAAGCTTGATCTTTTAGAGTTCCGTAGGGTCAGCAAACCAACTTTGAATTAAATTCACCATTTGACAGGCAACCAATGCAGAGCATGAATAATATTATGTGTCCTTGTTGTTAGCATCATTGACACATCATTTTGCACCATCTGCTGTCAGTGTAAGAATAGTTAATTGCTGTAGTCAAGCTAGGAAGTCATACAGGCATGGACCAGTGTAGCCAAATTCTTTTATGTGATCAAATGATTAATCCTTTTTCAAGAGGAAGAAAAATGTCCTGGTTGCAAAGATTTAAAATATGTTCTGAATGATGTATGTGTAATTCTCTATATTGCAGGCCAGTCATCTAATTCTGATTTATACTGGATTTAATTAGATGATATCCTATCCGCAAATGTACCTCTGTCTTGTCAGGGTTTTAGCATCAGCCATTTATCATTCACCTACTGTTAGACATCTGCAAGAAAATCATTAATTAGTGACACTTGATCGTCTGTGCTTGGTTTAAATGATATAGATAGATATATATATATATATATATATATATATATATATATATATATATATATATATATATATAATCAACATGGAATTTGAGGGTCACGATTCTTGGAAATCAGGGACACAGGTTTACAGGACCATGGCCTGGAGCCAGAAAAAGTTACAGGATACCATAAGGACTGAGCAGTTACTTCTGCAGCGGGTTCTGCCAAAATCACTGGGCCTCATACAATTCACTCAGCAGAATCATTCTCCAACTGTCATTTTTTCAGTTGTATTTACCGACAGGACTGAGCAGTCATTTCTGCAGAAGCTCAATGTAAGTGGGATTCATATCATCCACTCAGCAGATTCACTCTCCAACTGTCATGTTCCCATTTCTCTTTGCATTTTTTTCTTTTGCCTCTAGACCTAAAGCTTTACACACCACAACCTCTCTTCAGCCTCTGAACTCATATACCATGCCCTCCCACCTACCCCGTCCACATTCATCCATCTATGATCAATGTTAATTCATAGTGCAGATTAGCACTATCTCCTCCATTGTCACATAGTTGATACACCCTCAAACCTAATCACTAATTTCTATTACTTCTTCTTTTGTTTCATTAATCCCTTTAGATTGTTTGCAAGTTTTTAATCTTATAAAGTGATTTGAGCAAAGTACCATGCTTGTAAAATTTTGAACTCAAAAACAGGACCTTCTACTTTTTGGCATGTGTTTAATATTGTATTTTTGTTTTCTTTATACTTAACCCCTGTACAGCGATAAATAATATGTTGGTGCATTACAAAAAATGGTAATAATAATAACAATACCAGAATAAGGTGCAGCAATAATCATTCCCAAAAATAATAAAAAGCCTTTCCTCTAGAATGAAACACATTGGTTATATGCACCCTTTATTGAAAAATCACAACATAATTATAGGGTGTAAAACAAAAAGCACAGTAAAACATTAACATAACTGGGGTGAACACTTCAAACCATATAGAGATGGACCAGTCCCAAGACCATATCAGGAATTTCCATCCAGGTAGCCAGACTATATGGAGCCAGTATATCCTTTAACAGTAAGGAGAGGGACAAGTCTCAGGACCATATAAGGGAGTTCCTTCTGGATAGCCACAGAGGGTTCCAATTCCTGCTAACTATAGATGGTGAATCATAATTAACCCCAACTAGATCCTATAAGGCCCTGATAGCCTACCAGTATGGGCTCTGGGCCCTTGTGGTACTCCATCAAAGCCAAGGGGTCTTATATTACAGTGTTCGGCAAAGTATCCACATCTCAGTCTATAAACAATATCAACAAATACATTTAAAAAAGTCCAGACGTCAGGGGGTTAAGCACAGCTACAGTCCAACATGTTATGGCTCAAGGAGTGTAACTCCTTTTGGCACATATGATGGCCATAGTAACACAGTAATTCATCATTTTAATATTCAAGTGTATAGTCTCATAGTAACATGTGCTCAGCTGTGATAACAGCCCTTGCGATATGAGGGCAGCCCCTTGTTCTGTTGCTAGCCCATCTAATGTGAGGGCACTGGATAATTCCGGTGTAATCCTGGGGGGTCACATACAAGTCAAAACATGATATTATCAGTCAGTAGTCAAGGTGGTTTGTACAGATAGATATACAACACATTATAGCCCTTTCCAGCAACTTGCTGGTCTACATCCATAGTAACCCACATCAACCACAATTAAATGCATTGATATCCTAATGCATAGTCATCATGGATCATGGGCTAGGCTGTGGTAACATCCCTTCAAGAGGAAAGCAGGCCCCTTGGGCCTAGAACCTGCATCAGTCCATATTGGACCCATAATTATATTTCTGTAAAAAAATTAAAGATAGGTTATGAATTACCACATTAACACTCTCTTATTATGCCACATATTTAGTCATTTTGAAAACAGGAGAAATGAGACTAAAACTAACGTGCCCCAACTCTATACATTATCACACTCTAACTTTCCTCTTAATCCCTACCTACCAACCTCTACTGGCAAGCCTTCTTAAACAACCCGAGGGGTTAATTAGTGAGTTATTATTCTTCTCCACAGTATAGGTGATACAGGTGATGAGTACAGTGCAGTAATCACTGCTGCTACTAGCTTATTCATTAAATAAAAGCTCTTCAGCCAGTAATATCAAAAACTGGCATATCACAGCTGCAGTATGATAGTGAGCTGCAGCTAGAAAGTGTATGTGTGTCAATAGCTGGTAGACCACTCTGCTACTAATATGTGTTTCAGAGAATGTTCTTCAATTTGACAATTGCCCCAGGTGGTTCCACCCTCCCCCAAAACATCATTAAAAGGATGGAGAGAACCAGAGTTTATACAGTCTGAGCGTCATTAAAAAATATTAATTATGTGCAGTAATATTAAAATATGTTTTGTTTTGTTTATTATCAAGTACTACTGAACTACCTAACTATTCTGTAGAAAGTCATTTATAACACCAAACCTTTGTAAAACACTACCGAGCTATCACATCACAACAGATAATGCTATCCAAGTGCTTGAATTGTCTGTAATATCTTAAGCACTGAGTGCCTTTCCAATAACTGTTTTCCAAATAGCTAACACATGCCTCCTTGAATGATATCCAAGCGTTTTAAAGTTAACTTAGAAGTCTCTCCAAGTGCCTGCAACTATACAAAAAGCCTACAGTACCTTCAACCCCCATAAAGACACAGAAATGTCTGCAAGAAGTGTGGATAGCTAAAACCAGATGCAATGAAGGAGCTAACAACTTCATTGTGTTGGATTTGATGCTTGATTGCTAAAATATGACACAATGAAAGAGCTACTACAGCCTACTGCTACTCACTTTATCCTCCACTATCCCTGAGATTCCCACCTCAATGTCAGCTACTCCCTATAAGCCAGCTATTGCCCTATCTATACTCCACGGCCATAGGATCCATTTCCCATCTTTCCTTGGGTAGTGTATGGTGGGAGGTTCTTATGGACCCATATGGGTACTCTAACCATTACCATGGGGGTGCCTATGGTCCTCCATTGCACCTATAATTAACCCATTACCATGACGTCCCTATGGACACCCACTGTAGTCTATGGACCACCATTGGTAATCTAAAGTATTAGCTGACATTCTATTATCAGATTGGCTATTTCTATAGTAAGTATATCAGTGAAGAATAACACTAGAATGAAACCCTATTCAGACTAGCTGATATTTCAACCTATCAGAACAGAAGAACTAGAGCCTAAGTATTGGTTAAAGGCTAATCGATCAGAATGCACAGATTTGAATCCTTCTATTTTGATTGGTTAGACTTATATTCAGCCATTAGTGTGGTAGTGGCAACTCAGATACTCAATTTTGATTCAAAACTGAAGTAGAGAGAAAGCACACCTTCTTTGAGAACTAACTAATACCATATACAAAGTTGCTAAATTGACTGTATGTCAGCTCCGACACAGAATTAGACAAAAAAATATATACAAAATGTAACTTTTATTGGTCCTTGTATAGTTTTTCTTTTTTAAATACAAAAAAATATCCACTACATTGTTTAAGATCTAACTATAAAATAAATACTGTGGCACACATTCATTAATCCATTTTGTAGAAAGTTTTCTTATAAAATGATTAATATAATTGTATATTGAGCTTAGAAAGCCAAAAGATTGGGGGTGGTGGCAATACAAAAAAAATGTATCTGGTCTTATAAATACATTTGCTTGTATGTGGTGGCTGATTAGTAGTGAACACATTGTCTCATAGCTCTGTGAGCAGATATAACCAAATTTGTTTATTTTAATTAGTTCCATCTATAGAGTATGGCTCACAATTAATACCTTATAGAAATTGGTATGGAGAAATTCCAAATTAGATATAGATGCAGATTATTTAGAACATAGTATCATTTATAATTGTCAGGAATGTTCACATTCATACTGAGCTTTGATTGAAAAAATCCTAAATTAGATATGGATACAAATCATCCAGTTTATAGCAATTGGAAATATATGCCAGCAGGAAGTAAGTCTGCGGGCTTGAAATTTGCATAGAGATAGGTCACTACATACACACCTACCCACCCTATACCCCACACCCCATAACCCAACAGTTAATAATTACACATAAAAAAACACCTTTATTTACCACACAAATATTGACAGAAATATTTTTTTTTATTTATCCTTATTTTCTGTTTGGGATTGTCATGGAGGGAAGAGAGAGGAGAGGAGAAGACTGGAGAGGTGGAGAGGAGGAGAAGAGGAGTGGTGAGGAGGACAAAGAGGAGGCCTGTGAAGTGTTGGAGAGGAGGTGAGGAGTGGGGTAAAAGAGGAGGTGATGAGTGGAAAAGGGTGGCGGAGAGAAGCAGAGTGGAGGAGAAGTAAAGGAGAGGAGGAGGAGAGTAGGAAAAGAGTGGAAGAGAGGAGGTAGGTGGTGGCCAGGTGCCCATAGTAATAGGCACTCCAAGCTAAGGGTCAGAGGGGGAGGGGCCTTATCCTAGGGGGTGGTAGTACGGTGGAGGGACAGCCTACAGGGTGAAATGAGGGAGATCAGAATCCCCACCCACAATTGGATTAGCAAGAGGCTGGGAGCAGGCAAAGGGCCCCAAACTACACCCATGGGGAGAATGTGGTCCTCCTTCATGCCATACGTGAGTGGGAGGGAATTTATACCCAGGTATAGGGCCCAGGCATGGAAGGAGGTAGCGGCCGCAGTTACAGCATTGAGCACAGCGGAAAGGGATGTGAGATCTGTCAAGCACCTTTTTGATGATGCCCTGGCAGAGCGCCCCATTGGTCGGGGGAACCGGAAATGGAGCCGTAGCCGCGAAAACCGGCGTGAAGTGGAGGAGACGGCGGGTGACGTCACGCAGTAAGAGCAGCGAGCTGGAGGCAGCCGTCCAGCCCAGGGAGAGCGCGAGTTAGCGCTGAACCACCACACAAACAACGACACCATCGTGCAGGAACAGAGAGCTGATCTGATAGGATAAAGGGGCAGTGCTAAGCCCTAAAGACCCGACAGAGAGTTGGGACTATCACAGAAGCTCCTTCCCAAAGCAGAGGGCTTTTGCTGGAAGCCAAAGAGAGGTGGGCAGAGCAGCCCAGGGAAGCCAGGAGCCAGGACACCAGAGAAGCTCACCGGTGCACCAGTGCAGAAAGGTAAGGAATAAGGGAATTTACCCTTACACCCTTAACCTCACCCTTACCTGCACTAGAAAGAGTATAAAGACACTGTGGTATCTGCTACACAAAGCTGTAATGTGGTAATGCTGTATTGGTGGAAAAGAACTGTGTAATTACTATAAGTACCGGTTTTATTTGAATTAAATACAGCTAACTAAGATAGAATCCCTGAGGCTGGCAGCTAAGCAGCTCCAACATACCAAGCATGTTATAAAGGTATAAGAGCCCTGTAATAGGAGGAATACACCCACAATAACTGTATAGCAACAGAAGCGGCAGGCTTGGGGTAAAATCCTTTGCTCTTTTATAAACATCTGCCATAATGGAACTTAAAAGACCGGGATGATCTAACCTGTCAGGAGGATAGCTCCGGTAAATTAAAAGAAGTTAATTGGCAAAAACAACGGGAACTCTCTGTGACCAGATTAGGTGATTATTTTTTCAGAGATCCCATAAAAGTAACAGTTATAAAGGAACAGCGGACTCTCTATTGAAAGACAGAATGTTCCAGCTATTCTTAAGACTGTGGAAGTACTAAAGCTAAATAGCACTTCTAATTAAAATAGCACGGGAAGCACAAACGAGTGAATATACCGTGAAAAAAGATAAAAAGAGGAGCAAGAGTGAAGGGAAAAGGAAGTAATAAAGAAAGGAATAAGGAAGATAACAAAACAAAAAAAGGGGCTTGGAAGTAACAACCTTCAGGAGCAATTAGAACACCATAAAAGTAAAGGAAATGGCGGCCAAAAACAAATCCAAAACGAGGAAAAGCCCAACTGTAGAGCCATCTCCCTTTTTCACCACTAAAAGCTCCACAACGTCCCTCCCAAAACACACTCCGAAAGAAGTGCTGGATCAGAGTATCCCTCTTTCTTACACAAAGGCATCAAGCAAAGAGCTGGAAAAGCAAGAGGAAAATTTTCTCACCACAGACAAAATGAAGGAGATTTTGAAGAACTTTCAAGAAGAATTTTTTGCCGAAATTAAAAACCAAATAATGGAAAACGCCAAATCAATAAAAGAAGTAAACAAACGTTCTGCGGATCTGGAAGATAAATTCGACAAGCTGATCATTGATCACAAAATGCTTTTGGAACAGTCATCAAAAATGGCCAGCCAAATCTCTATACTGAATGACTAGATGAACAGGATGGAAGATAAGGCTAGGAAAAATAACCTTCGAATAAGAGGTATACCGGAAGCCATAAAAAAAGAAGACCTCCCAATATACATCGTGGAACTGTTTACCAAAATCACTCCTAATTTTTTGCAGCTGGATCAAAAACTGGATACAATCCACCGAATCCCGCTCCCAAGCCATTTACAAAATAAAAGTCCCAGAGACGTGATAGTGAGAATCCACCACACACCTACAAAAGAAGCAATATCGAAAGCAAGTTATATGATGAAGATATTTGAACCTCCATATGAAAATATTCAAATATTCGCAGATCTTTCAAAAGGCACAATTAGCAAGAGAAAGGAGTTTAACTTCATAACACAAGCCTTAAGAAAGAGCAACATTATATATAAATGGACCTTCCCAGTAGGTTTACTGGTATCACAAGGATCAACTTGGCATAAGATTAAGACCCCTGCAGAAGGCCGAGACTTCCTGAGCACTATAATGCCTAATAATTCTGACCCGAAAGATCCTTTAAGGGATTTGCAAGTCCCCATGCCTGATTGGCAGAGGAAGAAATGACTCTGATGGACTAAAGGATCAGTTAAACAAAAGGGGATATGTTTTTTTTTTTCCTATTGCTCTTCTTGGTTTTTCTCACCTCCCGCTATCCCCTTGCTTTCATTCTGGGTTTGGGTGGAGGAAGGGGAGAGGGAATAAGGATGGAAAGATTAAGGCCACACAGGAAGGGGGAGAATAAGGCAGTGCAAGGAATAATGTTAAAATTGAATAAGGAATGTGGGTAGGTAATTGGTAACGGAGGGTGGCAGAGGAATGGGAGGAGGGAGAGGGTTAGAGAGGGGTTAAAGTTAGATAATAGAGTTCACAGAGGGTGCTAAATTAAGGTATTTTGATAAGAAAGGTATATATATAAGGCAAAATAGAAGAACGGAAATATATCTAAAAGTTACCGTTGTCTCCAAAAGAATCCGCCAACCATTTCCAAACAACGGTCGATTCCCTGCTGAACAGAAGTTTGGAAAGGCTTTATAAGAGCCTCTTCTGTTCTAATTGTATGAATGTTAGTATGAATGGAAGTAAGGAAGATTTTGTACTCTGGGTCCATAAAGTCATAATGGGATATGCTGTAGATGTAGATAAAGGGCCAATAATAATTTACTGCTTTTCTTAATTAATGTCTTTAAAAATACTTAGTTGGAATGTAAATGGTCTAAATTCTCCTAGTAAAAGGGAAACTGTCCTCAGACACTGCAGAAAAGAGAAAGCAGACTTGATATTGCTTCAAGAGACACACTGGGGGAAAACTAAGATTCCAGGTTTTGCGACAGGTGATTTTGATTGCAGTCATCACTCAATAGGAGAAAAGAAAAAGAGGGGAGTTTCAATCTTTTTTTCTAACAATTTAGAAATAGTAGAAACATTATCACTAATAGACCCGGATGGCCGATACATTTTATGGAATGGTCAGATTAATAAACAGGAAATTACACTAATAAATATTTACGCGCCAAATGAGAAACAAGTAAAATTTTTAAAATTAATAGGCAATTTGATTAGGAAGTTCGCCCAGGGATCGCTGGTGATAGCAGCCGACTTTAATATGATTTCAAACATAAACCTAGACAGGTCAATAAAACCGGCACATAAAAATTTAAGTAAAGTAAATAAAGAAGCGCAAATATTTACGAAATGGATTATTAAAAACCATTTATTTGATGCTTGGAGAGTCCAACATCCAAACCAAAAGGAGTTCTCTTTCTACTCTAACCCACATAATATATATTCACGAATAGATTTAACACTTGTAAATTCTCAAATTATAAATAAGATCACGCACACTGAAATAGGTAAGATCGTCACTTCGGATCACGCATACGCGATTTTAGTAATAGAAATAAATAAAGTAAAACGGGAAAGACCACAATGGAGACTAGATGACACGATAATAAGAATGGAAAAAAATAAAGAGTACTTAAACAAAGAAATAGAGAGATTTTTTAATATAAATATTCACTCGGTCCCCTCACACTGTACGATTTGGAACACTCAAAAAGCTTTCACAAGAGGGCTTATTATTAAACTTAAAGCCCAACTGATTAAACAAAGAGGAACCCCTTTAAAAGAGTTATATATAGAACTAAACAAGTTGGAATCTAAATACATTCTGGATCCACAGCAACAAATAATGGCAGAGATTAAAATAATACGAAACAGAATAAATAAGATCAATCAATTATGATCAGACAGAGAAATATGGCGCTATCAACAAACGTACTATCATCAAAATAATAAAAACAGCAAATTACTAGCTTTACAAGTAAAAAAGAAAAAAGAAAAAAAAAGAATAACAGTTATTAAAGAGGAAGGAAGATATATCTCTTCCCCGCAGGAAATTAGACAAGCCTTTACTAGATATTATAAGGAACTCTATAATTTGGAAAAAGCCCCCCTCTGTAAACCGGAGGGGGAAGAAATACAAGCATTCTTAGATGAGATACAACTGCCCAAATTATCGTTAGAGGACCTAGCAGAATTAAACAAACCAATTACAAACCAGGAAGTACTACAAGTGATTAACCAATTAAAACCTTACACATCTCCAGGTCCAGATGGATACACTAATCTCTTTTATAAAACATTCTCACAAATTCTGAGTCCCCATCTCACGGAAGTATTTAATGAAATTAAAACTTTGGGAACTATTCCATCGGAAATGACAAAGGTAGCACTGATTATGATCCCTAAGGCCAACTTAGACACACAATCCTGTTCCAATTACAGACCCATTTCTCTTTTAAATGCAGACACTAAATTGTATGCGAAGATCTTGAGTCTTAGAATACAAAAATTTATAGGAAAACTATTCGCAATAGAACAAATGGGATTTGTGACAGGCAGACAGGGAACAGAGAATATCAGAAAACTTATGAATTTGGCCGAAATAGCAAGACTAAACAGTGCCCCCACCCTATTCTTGTCTTTAGACGCGGAAAAAGCGTTTGACAGAGTAGGGTGGGAGTACATGAAATTGGTGTTGTCTAAATATGGCTTTGGGGAATTTGGGGCTAAGGCAATAGGGGCCCTTTATAGATCCCCGACAGCAGAAGTAACCGGTATAGGGCTTAAAGTAGACCCTTTTGAAATCACAAATGGCACTAGACAGGGTTGTCCCCTCTCCCCTACTCTGTTAGTATTAATGATAGAACCTTTGGCGGAAGCTATCAGGTCATCCCTACAAATTCATGGGATTAGAGTGGGGGAGAAGGAACATAAAATTAGTTTATATGCAGACGATGTAGTACTATCTCTTACCTGTCCTGAAGAATCTCTCTATTATTTAGCAAAAATAATAGACAAATACAGCAGAGTGTCTTATTATAAATTGAATTATAAGAAATCCGAAATACTTTGCTTCAATGTCTCCAAGAGACAGCAATCTCAATTAAAGGCCAATTATCGGTATGACTGGGAGTCAGACTCAATTAAGCACCTAGGAATTATCTTCCTGGGAAACATACAGAAAACAGTAGACAGAAACTACAAAGATTTACTGTTCAAATTTCGGAACATTATAGATAATTGGCAGAAAAACAGATTCTCTTTTTCAGGTAAAATGGCAGTAGTTAAAATGATGCTACTTCCCAGACTAAATTATATTTTAAGGTGTATCCCCTATAAGATCCCCAGAGGTTGGTTGAATAAGTTACAATGAGTAATAGATGTGTTTATACACCACTCTAGTCACATAAGAGTTAAAAAAAAAAACATGGGAAGAAGCTTTCTAAAAGGAGGAATTGCTTACCCTTTAATACAACCATACCAGGAGGCTAATTGTGTAGCACACACCTTGAAATGGTTAGAAACATCACAGACACTACCATGGATAGAAATAGAAAAATCTTTAAACGTAAATTACCATCTATCAGCTTTAGTTTTTGGGATAAAACCAGCTAACAAGGATCTAGCCGCAGGATCAACGGTTATGAAAGAGATCTTAAAAAACTGGAGACAAATTAATAGGAAATATAAATTAATTCCCAGGGGTAGTATTATTACTCCGTTAGACTCGATAATACATTTAAATATGATAAGTACTACTAAAGACTGGAAGAAGAAAGGATTAAGTCGGGTAAGAGACACTGTGATTAATGGGCGGATCGCCCGTTTCGATCAAATTAAGGAAAAGTTTGGGATCTCAGGAGAAGGATGGTTAGCATATGCAGCATATAGAACTTCCTGTGACGTTACCAAGGTATATTTCCAAAGCAATAAAGAATTAAATCCCATGGAAAAAATCCTCCTCAAGTCCGAGAAAAAACATCTAATATCTAAATGTTTTAATATCATAAGATCGGCCGGAGAGCATTCCAAATCTAATGGCATGATCCAATGGGAATTAACCCTAAAACTAGAAATAAACGAAACAGATTGGGACACAGCATTAAAATGGACAAACAGATTTATCAAACAAACAGCATACAGAGAATCATTTTTTAAAATAATCAATAATTGGTATATGACCCCTATGAAAATGGCACAAATTTCCCATTCCCCCGCAGATAAATTGTGCTGGAGGGAATGTGGTAACCAGGCTCACTTATTACACATGTTATGGGATTGTCCCAAGATAAAACAATTTTGGGAAAGCTGTTACGAACTTTTGGACAAGCTAATAGGGAATCAACTCCCTTTTAAGGGAGAATGTAGTATTCTACACATTTTTCCAAGTGAGGTACCAACTGAAAACAGAGCAGTGGCGATTATCATCTTTTCAATAGCTAAAAATTTATTAATAAAGAAATGGAAAGATAGTCCCCCCCCCCATATTTTCTGATATCATCTGGAAAATAAAGCATATTAGAGAGTTAGAGGTAAATTATGCACAAAAAGGGTTAATTAGAGCAGATCCACTGAGGTGGAAAATATGGGACAGGAATTATTGAACGACTAGTAAGAGTGCAGATCTTCCAGAATGTAAGGAGGGATGAATGTGAGTGAATGACAATGGGGTTTTAAGTAAATGATTTTTTAACTATGTAACAGAGTTGACAAGAATGTATTATGATATATTTTTGTTTTGTATATGCTTATTGGAAAAAAAAAAAAAAAGATGATGCCCTGGCAAAGGTGAGGAGGTTGATGGCCAAGGAGGCCAGTCAAGTTGCAGAACCAAGTAGTGGCCTCCAAGTGACTGTGAAATACAATGAGTGGGAGATGGTGGCCAAGGACCTTCCGAGCCAGTTACCTGCGGCTGGAGCTTCAGGTCTGGTGGCCCAGCAGGATCCAGCCTTCATATCAGGTGAATATCACATACACCAAAATGCCACCACATGTACATCACACACACTATACATGTACATGATGACCAACAAGGACATCTAGCAAATTATAGCTACTCATAGTTGCAATTTAGAGAATCATCCAGGTTCAAACCTAGATGTCAAATACAATCAAATACACTGTCTGAAACTGTGCTGAAGCCTCTCCAGTATCTCTAAGCCTCAGTCTCTCCTCTCACTTTCTCTGGAACTACAATCAAATACACTGTCTGAAGCTGTGCTGAAGTCTCTCCAGTATCTCTAGGCCTCAGTCTCTCCTCTCTCACTTTCTCCTAAAAATCACTTCCCTCCCCCCCTGCTCCTCACCCACCCACCCCTTGTTTCTCTTGTTTTATTGAGTCACTCAAATTTCCTACAGCTGATCAATTAGAAACACCTGCTAACTATACCTAATTAATCTATTACACAATGTTTCCTCATGCCTGTTCCTTCCTCATTACATCCTGTCTTTTCCTCAAGCTCCTCTTCTCAACTTTTCCACATCATGACTCCAACATACCCATCTCTCCTTCCATGCTCTCCTTTTTTATGCTCCCATGAGCTACTCTCATTCCTCCATTCACTATCTCCTCCCCCTTCTAAAGCTCATAAGCAGAAACACTTCTGCAAGTCCAAATCCCACCTCCTCTCTCTCTCTTTCTTTCTTCTGCTGACTTCTTGGGACATACCTCCTAACACAGGCCCCTCACCTCCCACTCACAGATTATACTATCTGACCACTAGGGGCAGAAAACATTTTGCATACTAGGATCACTTACCAAATTACTTCATCAGATGCTTTCCTTTTCCTTCTATATGAAAAAGCATTCTAACTTTGCATACCCTCCTACCTAATGAAACTTCACTTTCTTCCTGACCCTTGCTATTTCCTATCTGCCTCTTCCATCCCCTTTAGATTGTAAGTAGAGAGTTTTCAATCTTGCAGAGTGCTTTGGAAAAAAAACACTTTCTGCAAAGATTCTAAGCTCAAAACAGGGCCCTCCATTTTCTGCAGTTTGTTAAAATTATATGTGTCCTTTTTTCTTTTCCCCTGTATAGCGCTACGGAATATGTTGGAGCATTACAAATAAAAGTAATATTAATAATAATAATGTCAGATAGTTAGGAATGAACACAAACCAATTCAGGCTGCTCATGGGGAGATGCTGGCCCCCACCACCAGGAAGACGGCGACCGGCCACGGGAATTTGGGGCCCTGATGCAAGACAGGGAGAATGTAGGGACTGCACATATTTGTTTTGTTCTCAACAGTACTCCTCAGTGACAATCTATTGGTTCAAATGTTAACGTAATCTAGCCTGGTTACAGAGTATAGGATCAATCAATTAAGTAAGACCATAACAACCCATTTCAAAACAGCCAATAAAAAATGAGACTGCAGTCATTACGGCAGTAAAACATGGAGGTTACATGTCATACAATTAGGTTCGGGGGTCTGATATGCAATGGGACTCGCAAACCCTCAAAATACATAATAAAAATGGATGTCAATACTGTTCTAGTCCACATGAGTGGCCCGATATGTCTTAACTCATTGATTTCTGAGATCAATATAACCCCAAAATGACACATAAAATTAAAAGGTTGAGACTGTTGTGCAATTAATTCTAATGTCTTTCATCGCTTTCCTCATCATTTACAGTGGACTATTGATTTTGTATTTGCATTTACAGTGCTGCTGACAGGGCTTAAACCCCCTTGCTGGTCCTCTTTAGTACTCGTAGGATTTTCTCCTACATTTGCCGTCTAAGGTGTGAAAATATTTGTGGGCTTGGGGAATTGTAGCAATTGAATAGTGATTTGCGATTTTAGCGATCGTAACTCTTGCAGACAGTAAAGATCAAAGACATCGGGAGGCTGTAGTTTAACAACTACAAGGTTTTCAAGTCTCTAACCCACAAAGCAGTTGGAGCCCACAAAAAGACGGCAATTGAATAGCAAATTAACTTAGGGCCTCATTTAAGGACATCAGTAACTTACGATTGCTCAATTGAATCGGGCTCCTGGTTAGGATCCCTCTGCTACAAGCAGTAAAGGGGGACATTTAACCCATTGGGGAGAGGGACATATATTACTTTTATAGGAACATGATATGATCACCATAGTGGTGGTCTGACCACCTACATATGTTTTTGGATTTTTATTGACCCTTCGAACATCTACCTTGTAGTTGAAAAAGGGAATGGAGGAAGAGAGAGAGGCAGGGAGAGAGAGAAGAGGGAGAGAGAGGGAGGGTGGGTGGAGAGAGATAGAAGCACACAGAGTGCAGAGAGAGGGCACAGAGAGGGAACAAAAAGAGAGGGCTCACACACAAGGAGAGAGTGCACTCACAATGAGAGGATGCACAGAGAGAGACAGCACACTGAGCAAAAGACAGAGGAGAGAGAGACAGATGGCTCAGAGACAGAGTCAGAAAAGAAAATTGAACCTAACATATGATACCGTCATTTATGATTGGCAAGTTACTAGTTGATAATATCATGTGATTTCATAACTAATTCCATGTCATTTGTTATGAAATGAGTGATGATAATTTAAAATCTTTGCAGGTGAAAAGGTAGCATTAAGCTTGTGTCAACCTAAATTTTCAAACTTCCTGTTCTTATTAAAGCCTTAAGTGTGATTTAACTTTTTTTTTCAATTAAAAGCATGTAGTTTCCTTCATCAGTATCCAATGAAATATATGACTAACAAACATCAAGTTTAACTGTGAATCAGGTAGAAGAAAATCTGGTTCTTTGGTTATTTAGGAATAATTTTATCATTAATCTACTGAGAACGTATATCAAATAATGAAATAAGTAATTTTAAAAACTATGTAAACAAAATAAATCTACAAAAAAAAGGCCAGTTGTAGCAATCATTTCACATACGACTCATTTCATGTAGAGACTTCTATATACTATTTATGTCTGTGACCTTGTGTTTGATTCACATTGGGAAATACACCAAAAGGAAATGTCATCGTTTGAAGGTATTGTATTATTACCTGAACCATTAATTCTTTTGTGATCTATTCTCTTACACACTTATCAAGCACATTCGAAAAGGACAATTTAGAAGCCTTGGGGCATAATGTGATCGAATATTGTTTTTGCCTTACACATAGTACAGATTTCTAATCCTACAGCCAGTAGAAAAATGTAAACACATTTCATATACAATCCTTTGTTTTAGAGTATAAGTTGTTTTCTTATACTATATAAATATGGCAATTTATAAACTATCCTTAAAAGTAATTATTTAGTGCAATTTTAAATCACGTTTCTTTTTGAATGTTGTAAAATTTGCAATTAAATCTAGTAATGCAAGCAATGTATATATATGGAGGGCTTCTATTGCTCTTTTGCCCACCATATATTAAATACTTGTTGTGGTGAACTACCTAATATCCACTATACAAGCTAAGGATCCGGCCCCATGCTGATGATAGGCAGTAACCTTGAAACGGCTGTACGTTGGTGTGATCTATGGCTTGGGTATAATCTAAACCTAGCTTTGCTCAAAGCTGTTTGATGCAGTGGGCATATGCTTAAGGGAAGCCATTTTTTATATAGTTATGGATTGAAAGAGCTAGGCATTTGAGGGCACATTTGCATGTCCCTGCCAAGGTTCCCAGAATGCAGTGTAATAACTGTATTTCTCGGAATTCTGGGCATGAAACAAGTTTTTTAACTTGTTTTAGACATTCACATGTGAACACAAATGTACTATTTATTAGCTATATATATATATATATATATATATATATATATATATATATATATATTATTACTACTGTATATATGTTACTCTAGTTGATAATGCTTTTCAACATTCAGTATGAGTATCTATGTTTTTGTTGTGTTTGAGCACTAAGTGGCATTATTTCTTTTTGTATAATTTAAATATAGTGTAGTAATAAACCCGTTAGAGATACTTTATAGGGCCAAGCATCAACTGTGAACAGCATATAAAGAACTAATGCAAAAATTATATTGGAAAAGAAACAAACTTTCAGCATGAAGAATGACTTATCAAAGACTTACCCTCAGCATAAGTTTAAGGCCAAAGCATTGGCATTAGCTTAATTACCTTTTTCATCTCAGTACATAAAGGGCCACTGTAGACTGGAAAAAATCTTCAGATAGTTCTGAAGTTTGTAAATAATTAAAAGTAGTATGCTATATTTGTTTGTTTCACACTTTCTGCTGACTTGGAGACTTACTGGGTGTGTCCAGTAAAAAGTGAAAGAAGGTGAGAGGGAGGAGCAAGGGGAATTTGTTGACTGATTGGTAGATTTTGACATAAAAATTCAACATTGAACACCTCTCCCTCCCATAGGCTCAATTGAGGCATTGTGAAAGTATGTTCTGAAACAAACCCCTTGTGCCTGTAGCTTTCATGGACTAATAGAAGATGTTTTTATGTCCATGGCTAACATGGCTTCTTAAAATGAACTGACTGAAAACTGAAAAACTTTTGCAAACTTTAGAGTAGGTTTATTAATATTTATTTTGAGATTCTCTTCTATTAGATGCAATCATAATCCATGAAATTTCCATATGCCTTTACCTGTACTGGTAAATCAGCAAAACTGAGGTATGGAGCCCTAAATCCACAAGTAAGAGCTAAGCTATGATTTCCTGTAGCAACTACAGTAAAATCATAGAACATGAATAAAGGGGCATTTACATGTTGATTTAAACCCTCCCCCCTTTTCTTTCTAGTAGTAGGCCCATTTCTATGGGCTAAATATGAGGAACAAGATTTTTTTTTTCTTCTTTTGTATAAAGTGTTTTTGACCCCATGTGTACATAATTACACTTCCAAAGAGAGTGAACAAGCTGTGTAATGTTTGACACATATCCATACAGGGCACACAAATCCACAAGGACCAAACAAGAAAAATGACTAAAGAGAATAAACATCACAAGTCCTAGCAGTCACATAAAAGGAGATAAAATTATATATTAGTCTACATATCTCATTGAACAATCCATGCTTGTTATTATTTTTCATTTTTACCATATGCACATATATTTTTGGCATATGAAAGTGAGAGACAGAGAGGGAGAGGTTATTGAACTTTTTTACAAAAAGCAAATTGAAGAAATGATATGTAATTAATTTCATTGAATAGTTCTACAATAATGAAAAAAGAAGTTCCAAACACGTTATGTTTGTAAGCACTTTTCAATTTTGGTTCACATTTCAGAATAATGAATGCTGTTTTCACAGATAAGAGTTGCTAAGTAACCACAGGTTTTAAGATTTTCTTAATGTTGCTTGTAAATGTAACTGAGATTTAGTTGGCTTTATTTTGCAACTCACGAGTTACAAGCTTAAAATCACTGCGGTTGTCAAAAATGTAACTCCATACTATCTCCTCCTTTGATGTTTCAAGCCTGCAAATGTAACCAGTGCTAAAGATGCAAAATCCATATTCAATTACAACAATTAAACAAGCACGCAATTGCCTTCAAACCCGTAAATGGCAAATGTATCAGAAAATTCTATGAGTACTAGATAGGACTCACAAGTGGGTTAAACACCTGTTAGTAACACTGTAAAAGCAAATAAACACACAATACGGTACTTTAAAATACTAAGTAATGAAAGGCATTAGAATTAATTGCACAACAGTCTCAAGGTCGCACATTTGCAATAAAAAAATAAATATATATTTTACATTTTATCTCTGTGTTATATTGATACCAGGAATCAAGGAGTTAATACATATCAGGCCACCCACATGGACTAGAACAGTTAATTTATTATTTTTTATTGATTTCCACATACAGTATCTGGATTGCGATTCCGATTGCAAATTGTACTTCTAAATGCTAACTAATTGTAGTCTAAACTCCATGTTTTATTGACTTCATGATGACGGTCTCATTTGCTATTGGCTCTGTCTAAAATTTAACTTACGGGCTTGCTTAATTGATCATGATCATGCCCTGAAATGCTACTTATAGGTTCATGGCTCGCTTGTGGGGCCTGTGAGCCTATACTTGCAGGCTTGAGTCAAATAAATACATCCGTAACTAACACAAATTTCTAACCCACAGACATATGGGCTGTATGAAGTTAATTTTGGGTTTGGAATTAAATGAGGGGCTTTGTACCTGTCAAGACTGGATCATTAAATTATGTAGCCATCTACATCTATGTCTTGTAAGTAAATGAGTGGTATTTCTTTTTCATACATCTACAGTTCTTAACCCTAGACCACTTGGTATTGATAACTGGTATTCTAAGGTATTTCAATATACCTTTATATGGTATCTTTAGTATCATCACATATTATAATTGTCTAACTACGATTCGTCGTCACGCTGCGTTGCGCAGTGCGCAGCGAGGCGAGCCGTTAAATCGTACCACTTTGCCGATCGTACGACTTTGCGATGTGCGCGCAGCGAGGCGAGCCGTTAAATCGTAGCACTTTGGCAATGAGCGCCGCAGGCGCTCATTGCAGGTGAGCCTCGCGTAGCGCGGCGAGCCGTTAAACCGTAGCACTTAGAAAAAAAAAATTACGAGATAAGCGGCGGAACCAAAACAATAAAAAAAACAATAAATACACACTAAAAAATAAAATAAAGGTCACTTACAGCATGGGGAACCAGGCAGGACGTCTGGGAGTGAGTTGGAACTCCAATTTACATCGATTTAGACGATTTACAAAGATCGAAAATCGGCTAAGCGAGAAAAAAATGGCAGCCGGAAAAAATGAAAACGAGGCTATACTACTACGAACTGCGTAAAACATAGCCACATGTGTTTGAAAAACAACGAGATAAAGGATGCGGACTAACCGCGCAATGAGTAAAAAGACAGTAGCGAGTACATTTTACGAAACGCAATTACAGATTTACGCATTAACACAGATTAATGCCTTTGTCTCGCGCAACATCGGATTTCCCGACTAAAACAACGCATTTGATGAAATATAAGTTGAAAGTTACAAGAAAAAAAGTAAAAAAAAAAAACGGTATTTATTTTAAGAAAAAAAAAAAGGGACAAATGTAGCTGAGTCATATTGTGTGGCAAACACATTTCACAACATTTAATTTTAATTGCCTGTCATTTGACCGTTTTACCATATTTACTGTTAAACCGTAGTACTTTAGCGGGCTTAGCGATGAGCGCCACAGGCGATCATCGCCTGGCGAGCCTCGCACGGCGAGGTGAGCCGTTAAACCGTAGTACTTTGGCAATGAGCGCCGCAGAAAAAATGGTGGACAAACAAAACAAAAACGAGGTTACAGCACAATAACCACGGAAAACACGTACCGATAATCCGCTAAGATGCATACCACACATTACCCACCATTAAACGACGGACGGATCATCCGCTAAGACGCATACCACACATTATCCGCCATTTTAGGATAATGCGGAAGTACACAGCTACGTTAACGGTTTCGGCTCGCTCACGCACACTATTACACTGCACACGTTCATCACGCTTACACAGCACCTCCACACCACTAATGCTGCAGCAACATCAACAGAGATTGCCAGCTCTTCAACACAATGCTTAAAAATACGTAAATTCATTTATTAATTTGAATTCTATATTTCAGTAGTACACAGAAAACAACATTAACTACCTTACAATTCCATTTGTATATTAATAACTAAACAATTTTAAAAACATACATGTTTCATTGCCGTCATTTTTTGACAGGCAATACGCTAGTATATATATAGTTGTCGTAGTGGCGAGTTTGTGTATAACGCTAACAAAGTTACAAACGTGCGCATGCACACAGCCCATCCCGCAGCCTGCAATGAGTGGCAATGCTGAAGGCGCTCATCTTGAGGCCCGGAAGGTAAGGGGGGAGGCTAGCAATGAGCGCCAAATGTTTTCACACCCATAAAATGCAAATGAGATAGAGGGAGAGAGGGGCAAATAGAGACAGGGGAGGGAGAGGAGGAAAAGTGACACTGGGGAGGGAGAGGGGGAGAGAGACAAAGGAGAGGGAGAGGGAGAAAGAGATACAGGGGAGGGAGACAGGAGGAAAGAGACACAAGGGAGGGAGAGGGGGAAAGGGGGGCAAAGAGACACGAGAGGGAGAGGGGGGAATTAGACACAAGGGAGGGATTGGGCTTTCACATGAGTTAGAAATGGGGAGAGGGAGAAAAGAGACACATGGGTGAGAAATGGGGGAGATGCGGGAAAGAGACAAGGGAGGGAGAGGGGGAAGGAGACACAGGGGTGAGAGAGGGGGGAGAGACACAGGGGAGGGAGAGCGGGACAAAGAGACACAGGGGAGGGAGAGGGGGGAAGAGACACAGGGGAGCGAGTGGGGAGAAATGAGACACAGGGGAAGGAGGAGGGAAAGACACACAGGGGAGGGAGTGGCAGAAGAGGGGGGGGCAGAAATGAGATATTATCCTGTCATTTGTGACGGGAACCCACAATGGGTGCCAAGGGTGCTGATTAAGAGCCCTACAAAGTGTGCTAAAGGTGCTCGTTGCAAGGCAGAAGGCGCTCATTGTGAGGCCCATGATGAATGCTGAAGGTTTTTATTGCTAGGCCTGTGATGAGCACCAAAGGCGTTCATCGTGAGGCCAGTAAAGTAGAGGGGGAGAGGCTCCCATTGTGTGGCAAATTTTTTATTGCAAAGTCGCTAGTATATATTTATATATATATATATATCTATATATATATATATATATATATATATATATATATATATATATATACATATAGTAAATAAATAGTACATCTGTGTTCACATTTGAATGTCTAAAACAAGTGAAAAAACCTGCTTCCAGCTCAGAAGTCCGAGAAAAACAGTTATTACACTGCAAAGGTTTTTTTTTTGCACCAGGACCCTTCATTCACTAGCTCTACCACTATTGAGAAGGGAAAGATGGGGAATCAGTTGGTTTTCCAACATTGGTCTTCTTATTGGGTATATTCAACGTATTTTTTTCTTTTGCATCTAGTAATACTAATTTGACTATAATAATGCTAATTCTATCAGGGGGCTATCATTGTATTACCATTGTAATATTGTAATATTGATAAGATGCATTCTAACTTATGGAAGTGACTCCAATTATATTATGCAATTTCAGAACAAACACTGGCATCTTCTCACATCAGACAATGACCTTAATCAAGTATTAATACCCTACACATCAACAACTTATAGTAGAGGAAGCAATTTAAATATGTTGGTACACAGCTTTTTTAAGAAAAGCTAAAGAAACAAACAGTTGAAACTAACAGTGGTATGTTATATATATGGTCGCTGCAAGTTGTGCAAATTTATCAACAACATCAAGAAAATTGTGCACCCAGAATAACCAAAAAGAGCAAATAGACTTTTGGGTGACAGAGTCCCTTTGAAGTAGATAACTGTTTTTTACTGGCATCTCTAGAAAGTAAATCCTTACGTATCAAAGGATTTTTCAACTGTAGTAATATAGGAATTGTGTATTTTCAACATGTGTCTGTGGAAAAATTTATGTTGGGAAAATAAACAGACAATTCAGACGAAGAGTGGGAAAACATATATACTCTATAGAGAAAGATTATGACACTCCTATCTTCAGAAACATGACATTTTATCATAATAACAACACCTTCTTATTACAATTTAGTGTCATTGATGGGTTGAAAATAAGTTCCAGGGAAAGGAACTTGGAAGCAAATCTTATTAAATGCCAGTGGATTTAATGTTTACATGCATAGGCACCAAGGGGACGGCATTTAGTCTTCCCCTATTATGCTTATATTTTAAACATCATCATAAAAAACAAGTCCCTTCTTGACCTCAAATGATAAGGTTATTTTCAGCATATTTACAAAACATTTGAATATTATATATATATATATATATATATATATATATATATATATATATATATATATATATATATATATGTGTGTGTGTGCGTTTTAATCAGTTTAGACAAGCATTTCTAATAGGTATCAGTTTTGAGATGTATGTGATCCAAGTTGAATTTTTCTTTTGCAATTTTTTAATTACAATAAAATTTAATACACATCTTTGGAAAATGATGATGAATAATAAAACATTTTTGGGGGGATTTTATACAGAGAAGCACAGAGAGAATTAGTAAATATGTGTTAAGGATATTTTATATCCTAAGAATTAAACAAAGCACTACATGTATGAGAATCATTGGTTACCACTCAATGTTAATTTTTTTCAAGAATGAACATATAAGACAAATAGACCATTAAGTAGGAATATATTCTCCTATAAATGATCAGGCGTATCAAAAACATAGAAGTGAAGTCAACACATTATGTTTATACACATATATTGGTATTAAACAACATTACCATTGAGATAAAAGGCATGATTCATTTTATTAGGGAATCATCCAATACAGAATATGATAAACTAAAGAATTATGGTATTTCATAATTTATTAAAACTTCATGTAATAGTCAAAATGTTAATTTTGGTATTCTTTCATTCTGCAACAACAATATCGTTTTAAGTGATATTTGATTATCCATTGTGATCTGTGTTGATTTTTAGTGCCTTTTCAATGATAGCAATATAACAGCATTAAAGTGAACACCCTTTCATTTTGTTATCATATTTAAACATTTATCTATTCATCACTTTTACACCTCAGGCCACCACACAATCATTCACAGAATCACACTACTTAGCGAACATCACAATTCCTTTTTTCTTTTTCAACACACCCAGTTACAATTCACTTACATACTTTACAATCTATTCAGATTTCACCTATTTTGCTGTCCCATTTCCTTCAAATATGCATACACTTTTTATTTTTCACTTTTAGATCACTTTTTAGCTCTAGTGTACAGGTTACACTTCATTGTTGATTATTTAATAGCAGATATTTCTTTTGTAAAACAAATAACAATCTTTGTGTGTTATGTTTTTTGTGCACAGTTTTATTTAATCATATTAACAAAACTTTTAAAATAAAAACAATTGACAAACAGTGAAACTTTGAAATAATTTAAAAAAATCGTGTTTTTATATAATTTATAATTGATTCCAATAAATAATACTCATATCACATGTCAAGTGAATTAAGCAATCAACAATCATGTAACATATCCAGAAGTATATATATATTCCATAATTAACATTATGTTGTACTATTTTATTTATAAACTTACATTTTTACCTGAATGGACTTTTTGGTCCTTTGTGTTTTAATTAAACTCTAAAATCATTCATTAGATTTTTTATTTTGCACTTAGAGGAGGTGTTCCACTCATAATCACACATATATGTCTAAGCAACTGCAACGTCAGAATCACTTATTCATATTTACTTTTTTCCATTTTGCATTTAGTTAGAGGAAGTTATCCACTCATCACATATATGTCTAAATAATTATTTATTATTTTTTAGTTTTCTTTTTATATTATTAGGGGAAGCATTCCATCCATCTTGATAATGTATATAAAAAAAATTAAAAAAATCAAATTAGAAACTGTGCTGTATTCAATTGATAAAAATACATTTTATTCTTGACATCATATTTTAACATTCAAGTCATCACTTTATATACTCATAATCATTCCATAATTTACACATTCATACTTTTACCTGCAAGTACCTTTTTAGCCCTCTGATACCTATAAAGACCTCTCGGGTAACATCCTGATTTGACTGTTAGAATAACTTCTCTTTCTTACCTTTCAGACAGTCATAGGAGGTGCAGTATTCACCATGACAATGATATGCTTAAAAGTAAAGGCGACAATAATCACCCCCACCCCTTCTCTTTAAAAAAAGTTGTGCTGTATCAGAGAAATGTGCATTCTCGAGGCCCGTAGGACTTAGGCTGCAAGGAGTGTGGAAGGTGCTTATTTCAGGGCTTGCGATGAGCGCCATATGGACGATTGAAGACGGCCTCCTAGGCGCTCATCACTAGCACTTTGCACTAGCACTTTGCTGCAATGAGCGCCGAAGGAGCTCATTCCAGCTTTCACAATAGTGCATTTTCAGCGTTCCTCTAAGGGTCCTCTGTCCAGTAAGAGATGTCATTTGCCCCATTACACTCCACCGATTGAGGATGGAAAGAGATTGAAGACGCACATAGCCAAAGCGAGGCTCACAATGAGCGCCAAAGGCCTTTTGTAAATTTCCAAAGAGATTGTCTCGTTTTGTGTTTAGATATTTTGTTGATGCAAGTAAGCTGTTCCAGCTCAGGAGGAGCCCTTCATGGGCCATAGGGACTGCAATTAACATCATATCCCGTACACACACTATTTCAAGTGTGTTTTGTGCTTCTCAAAAGGGCTTTCACAATATATTGTGTATTCCATCTAGTAAAAAACATTAATTTGTGTCATTAGTAAATCAGGGATAATAAATAGAGTTGCATCTTTTAACCCAAGAGGAGCCTATTAAGAGCAATAAGAAATTGGTTATATCATATCCCACATATACTATACATGACAGGGATTTTCACTCCATTGTTTCTTATATATGATTTTAGTAGTTTTTAATTGCTGATGTTTTTGAATGCTAATAACATTATTTATTTATTTTGTTTCAGTGGTTGGGTCATAATATAGAGAGCTAAATGCAGTCAAACAGGAATTACTTTGTTTTACTTTGTAACCTATTGGTCAAGGGTTCCTACCCTATTGCTTTCATTTTATAAGACACTACTCATGTGCTATAAAACGATATAGACCAACTTTACTCCCCTTACATACATTCACTCATTAATTAACCACATTAATAGACCACAAAATGTTAACTGTCATACTAACCACATCACTACCTAATTCTATTTACTCATCACCCATACCTGTAGACTATAAACTGTTTAATATGAACATCAATTTGTAATACATATCAACTGATAAACTGATCTGATATATATGCAACCGTCTGCTGAAGTTTGATTGTTTCATATTCCAGATGTTCCAAAGAGGAATCCATATGTTCTTCCCCCGCACTTAATTCTCAGGGTAGTATATCATTTTTAATGTTGACTTTTCTTTATTATCTTATTATTTTCAATTACAATGGAGCAAGATTTATCTACATGTCTTCAGTGTCCTCATAACATGAACAGTGTGGGTCAAAGCTGCATAAAGTTGTCTTTAACTCTCTACATAATATGAATTTCTGCCTTATTCTCTGCTCTTAACAAAAATGTACACATTCATTTTTGTGTATTTTCTTTTCTTTTACATAATTTATGCCATCCTGCAAAATAAATAACAAGTAAAGAAATATTGTTTCAAATAGAATATTAACTCAATATATTATTAAAATTACTAACAAGAATACAGCAAGAAAAAATATTGTGATTAAATATACGCCAGATCTCTAATAATGAAAAATATGTATAAAAATGAAAAATGTCAGTAACAAAAGCATTGAAAAAAAAATGGAATGTGTTAATATATTTTCAACCATGCTGTTTTCTTGCAAATGCACCTTGTCTGTCTAGCCTAAAATACTATGTAAAACAGATTTATTACCAGATGAGAGCATTCATTTTCATATTTTTCAAGGCAGAGAGAGAAATTAAGAATAACATTTTATTTCCGTCTTTTTTAGAAATTTGACAGTACTGCTTAAGACAATAAAACATGTTTTTTATTTAGAATTCATTCTTTTTATATAACCTTAGTTTTAACTAAACTGACATCATTAGATTTAAAACAGAGAATTTATGAACAGGGCACATGTCTTAAAATGTTTCAGAGCCTTACTGTTCATGAGTCCTCATGTTAGTTAACAGATAAGAATCATCCATTCATGTAGTTTAAGGGAATGTCCCAGAATGTCATGTTATACGGTAGAGTGGGTAAAAAGGAAATCTGTAGTACCATAACAACATGAGCTAGATGGCTTAATTAGGCATTAATCATTTAAATTCATATTGAATCATTTGATGGGAATATTCAATACTAAACATACTGTCAAAATTCAGACTCCATTGCTTTTGTTAGCCACCCAATATAGGGGAAGTGACTTTGTCTACCTGGAAACTGCTAAATTTTCAGAGATCCTGACTGCCACCAACACAATGGTCTTCATTGGCTAGAGAAATGTTGTGCCATACATTTCTTTTGGCAACAAGCTTCGGCTATTGTGGCAGTCTATCAATGATTGTTTATTCTCTTATTATCTGATTTAAAACCCTTCATACCTTTCTTTAAACCAAAACCCCACTCTCTATTTAATGACACGATCAGTTAGGAAACACCCAGATACCCTAGTCTTTGAAATTAATATAATATTCAACAATGCTTTTATAAATTATTATACACAAAGTTAATTAATGATCAATGCGTAATTAAAATAATTAGGCCATCATGCTAGGGCATTACAATGTTCCTTAAGAAGTACGTTTGTATTCCCTTCTGTACTGTATTACTGAAATTAATTATATGATATTTTATAGGTCCCACTTGCAAAATCCTTCTTGGTTTAAAGGACAGCATAAAAAATTAAAACATTTGTAGATTTGAATAAAAGAATTGTTATTATTATTGACAATGACAATCTATATTTTCTCTTATTCGCACCTCCGATGTCCACTTTACATGGGGGCTGAAATATAGGAGGAGCTATAGTATTGCTAAATAAATTCTTAATCTTTTCAGATTGGCCCTATTATTCAGAGTGTATAGAGCTCAGTTTTGGCATAGCAGTATAAAATTACAGATTATACTGCCCCTTTCTCAATAAATCCCACACAGCTAAATTACACTTTGGACAAATATGTCTTCTCCACATTCTTTCTACACAATAGCATCCATGAAATTACATTTTAATAATGTAATTGCTTGTATTTCTACTGTTTTACAATAATGTTTGTGGTACCTAAACGCTACATCCCAAGTAACCAGATTATAACTATTGATGAAGGTATTGGTATGACTGAATTTAGACAGATAGAAAGAAATATAGATAGGTAGATTATAACATAGCTGTTATGTATGTAAATGTATACTAGCTCCATAAAATTAAAAACTGTAGTGTGCATTAATAGATCTATCCCATTTAGATAAAGTTATGAATTGTAATTATTTTTTAATTTCTATATATTCAACTCTAGGATATTGCCGTGATGGCCTCACTCCCTCTTTCCAAACCCTCATGGTATGCCACTTTGTGTGGTGGGTAAGCAGTAATTTGTGAATCTTCATATTATAGTTTCTAGAACACACAGCATAGGTAGTGTCTTCCAATAGGTCCATGTGATATGTCCATGTGGACCAATAAGAGATCAGGGGTCATGCTGTTAAATGACCAAGACTTGTTTTACCACTACAGTTTACCTTTAACATTTTGTAATGGAGTCTGCTAACATCTTTGTATTTGTAACTTCCCTGTTTTGTATTTGGCTTGTCTGTCAATCTGCTTCTGAGTTTTCCTTGTCTGAAAACAATCTTCACCTATTTTTCCTGCCCTTGGATTATTCTTGTTTACTTTCAACCTTGGTCATTTGTTATGGATCAAATCATCCAATCATGATCCTGAGTCATGCACTAGACGTTGATTACAGGATTAAGCTGGTTCTTCATGCCCATATACTGAAGAACCACCTGGCTGATGCTAATCCGTGCACAACATCTCAGCTAACAGAGCACTCTTACTGCAGGACATACAGACTTTTCTAAATAGCATGATAGTCATATTTGTCACTTCTGAGCAGTACGGCAGCCATACTTTTAAAATGTCTGCAACAGTGTCAGATTGATTTGATACATCAAAGACAAGGGTCAAGGCAGAGCAGAGAGAATGAATGATATAGTGATCTATATATCTACATGCTGGATCCCGGTAGATAGGGTTAAAAGAACACTGTGATAAATAGAAATTAAATGCTATAGCTGTAGCATAAAAACAGTTACATGAACCCTTTGTGGAAAACAGATCAGGAAAAACGAATTTAAATTATAATACATAGTTAAATTAACATAAAATAACATAGAAAGTAATTATCTCCCTGCAAAGCATAGATGTTTGTTTCAAAATCCTTTCATAAACAAGTTTTCCAGTTTTTAATTGTGTAAGATGCTTAAAAAAATACTCTATATGCAAGATTATATACTCAAAAACAGGGCTCTCTTTTAATTTAATTTATATTGATATTGTTTTTATGTTCTGTTTCATCCTTTGTAAGGCGCTGTGTAATATATTGGGGCATTAAAACTACTAGATAATAATAATAAACAACAAATGCAGCCTATGAACTGATAACAATGGGCCATATTTATTAGCTGCTCGAAAATGCCTCAAACTCACAACTTTCGCTATAGGTATTTTTTTTAAATAAATGTTTAGATGTATTCTATTGACTTCAACCTGAAAATTCCGACCTCAAGGCTGAAGTTTTAAACCCTGACTTTTTAATTTGGATTTCAAGGGGCATGATCATATAATCTGACAATATTTAAGCAAGCCCGTAATTTACTTCTTAGACACAGACAATAGTAAATGAGAACATCATCATGACATCAGTAAAACATGGAAGTTACAAGTAATCTGCAATCAGAGGCCCAGAATTAATTATTGTGAATACATAATATTTGCTTGCAAATACAGACTCACAATCTAGCAATCTATAAAATGCATTAGATCATCTGTTCTAGTCCATTTGGATTTCATGATATGTATTAACCCCTTGAGTCTAGGGATAGATATTACTCAGAAATAACATTTAACATTTTTGTGGGACAATATCTGCAGTTATTTTTCTATAATGTATTCACATTCACATATTGACTTACATATGCACTTTGTTGAATATTTATCAAATGTTAGAGTTTGTCTAGAAGTTAAAAACTCAAAATGGCCTGAATCAAACACATCTCCTTTAGGTACTGTTTTTTGTAAATGTATGCAGTAAAATCTCTAAATTATCAATTTTTCCTTACATTTCAGAGAATACTGTCGAAAAATCACAAAGAAGACACATGACAAAAGAGTGTATGACTACAACTCTCTCATACAACACCAGATAGTCCAACATGGTCATCATATTCTTTGCATGTTTCTAACACAGATGCAGCAGCAGGCGGTAGTTTTAGTCTTTCATATAGACCAATTTAAGTCTGCATGCAATATTAACTTAATGAGGTAAAGAGAAGCTTGCATATACAATTTTCGTAACTTATCTACAATAATCTTACCTTATCTTATATGATTATCCCACTCCACTAAGCATAAAATAGAAATATGCCTCTCTAGAAAAGAGCTAGCAAGGATCTCTGCATTAATACATAGGTGGAAACTGCAGCCAAAAGAAGGCTGCACCAAATAAAGTACACAAAGTAAAATCACAAACAAACTGTGTAACTCTTGCCCCATATACTCTTGATCTGTGTCCAGAAATTCCCCCATATAATAACTTTTATAAGCTACCTTCCCTCAACTGTCTATCCATTAAATAATGAAGCATTATTATTTAACTTATAACTCAAGCAGCAGGTGCTTGTTTTAACAAAACCAATCCCACCTAAAGAGAAAGGGAAACGGAGGAGTGGCATGCACATAAACAAAACACCATCTCTCAGAACCATATGCCAATGAGAAAGAGGTATCTCTAACCACCCCACCCCAACCTTACAAGAGCCAGTTTTGACATATAGCACTCCATAACAAGATGGGATGATTCACTATACTTTTCTTATAACTGGTGTGGGGGTGGAGGAAAACCATCAGTTTCATCCCCCTGCAACTCCACCGCTATATTTTCCTGCTCAGATCTAAAGCCCCACCGTCCCCCACCATGACTGTGTCAAAAGCCCCTTTCTCCAAGGTGCTGCCTTTCCCCGTGTACTCTCGATCTTTGTCCCAAGATCCCCCTATATTCTACCTTTTATAAGCTACCTTCCCTCAGATGCCCACCCATTAAATAATGAGGCATGCACTGTATTTGGATTAAAGCAGGTCACAACTTTACTTAACATATATCTCAAACAGCAGTGGCTTGCTCTCACCCAACAAACCAACTGGAAGAGAAAGGGCAAAGATGGGGCGGGAGCATATACATAAAGAAACACCATCTCCTGTACCCAACCCTGTGCCCAGGAGAAAACAGGTACCTCAAACCATCCCTACCACCTTACAAGAGCAATCAACTCTGCCACAAGGTCAGACTTCTTGAATCTGGGCAACTCCAACCCTCATATTCTGTTTTATTCCTCCTGCCAGTGTAAAAATAATAATGTGTTGACTCATCTCATTCAGGTGTACCTCCCACCTAAGAAAAAAATTGGGGGAATCAATTGTTTCCAAATCAAACATTTGAATGCACCAGTCCCCCACTCTCACAATGAAGTTGTCTATAATCATGTAATTTTCTTTCTTGCCTTTTTAAATTTAAAATGATCATGAACTGCTCTCCAGCATAATTAATATAAAGTTCCCAGAATACCATTGAGGGAGACAGGAGGCATCCCGCTTCATATTAACTAAATCCCTCATAGAAATTGTGCCTACATTGTTCCGTCCTGCATGATTCAATAAAAATTGGGGTGGGGGGAAGACGGACAAACAGTTAAAAACTTTTAAATTAACCAGTTTTCATTCTAACCCCAACCATTGAATATTAAGCTGCTGTTTCAGAAAACGTAATTACTCCTGTCATCCCTTACTGCCACCACATAAATCAATTTAATTCCTAATAACCAATATGCTTTATTATACCTTCCCCCAGGCCTATCCTAGCCGCCTCTGTGGCTGACCCATTCAGAAATAATATGTAACAAATTAGAGATCTAAATCTGTCAGGGCTATGCATTTTCTAAATATTGTAAAATATTGATAATGTGAGAAGTAGGTTCCACCTGATGCACAAATAATGAGGTGACCTCAGCAGGCCTAAACTTGAGGTACCCACACATTGAAACAAACTGACAAGCTGATTCAAAAATTGTATATAATTCAACCGTCTTCCCTGCTCCCAATTGCTTTGTCTTTTTTTACCATAACAGAAATGGATGCTTTTGCGCATGAGAATGTCTGGCAACCCCATCCCCCCATAAATAGTTTTACTAGGTGAAAACAATTTTTAAATCTTAAAAGAAACCCATGAAAAAGGCAGCATGAAATGAAACATATTGATTGAGACAAATATTGTTCAAATGTCTCAATAAATGTTATAACAATGAAAAGGAAATTGGGCATCTGTTATCTCTCGATTTCCAACCTTTTATTATTATTATTATTATTATTATCTTTTATTTGTAATGAGCCAACATATTCCGTAGCGCTGTACAGGGGATAGAAATAAAAAAATGTACAATATTAAAAACACCCTACAAGAATGGAAACTCGCTACTTACAATCTAAAGGGAATGTAAGAGGCAGAAATCGAATAGCAAGGCTTAGAAAGAAAGTGAAAGTTTTATAGGTAGGAAGTTGTGAAAAGTTAGAAGGTAGTTCATTAGTTGGAGAGGGAGGGATCTAATGTAAAGTAAATGGGACTATTCTGTAATATGGTATCTGCCCCTAGTGGACAGATAATGTAAGCTGCAGATGGATATGTCATGAGACACATAGTTTAGACAAAGCTTGAGTAAAATTAGCTCATGGGAGAATAAAAGAGGAGTGGAGGGCATGAAAGATGAGATGGTTATATTGGAGATAAAAAGTGGAAAAGTTGAGATGAAGAGCTTGAGAAAGTTACAGGGGGATATGAGGAAGAAGGAAACAAGAGAAAACATTGTGTTTGATAGGAATAGTGGGCAGCTGCTGCTAATTGGTCAGCTGCAAAAGATTTGTGTGACTCAACAAATTAAGTGTATCAGGGGCGGGTGGGTGAGGGTCAGCGAGGGAGGGAATTGGAGCTGGTAGTCAGAGAGAGAGAGAACCCAGGGAGACACAGTGTAAGATGGAACCTGAAACAGAAAGAGAATGGGTTCAGGAAGTGATGGGGTTAGGTGTTAGATGGTATGCAAAGAGTGGGGATGGGTACAAGAAATTCAATGATATACTAATGTATCTGGATAAAAACTATGTCAGTAGATATAATAACAACGAAAAATCATAAAAAACACACTGTCTGAAGCTGTGCTGGAGTCTCTTCTCTCACACTCTCTCTCTCTGGAACAACAATCAAACACACTGTCTGAAGCTGTGCTGGAGTCTCTTCTCTCACACTCTCTCTCTCTCTCTGGAACAACAATTAAACACACTGTCTGAAGCTGTGCTGGAGGTATCTAAAAACACTTTGGAGCCATTTCAACTTGTACTATATGTAATATTATCAATATTTGTATGAATGATTTTGTGATATAATATCTGATGAGATAGAAACTTTTACTAAGCAAATCCATACCTTTGCATTTGTCTGAAACCCCCCTTACCTTGCCTGCTCCCCCACCCCCAAAGCCTGGTTTTATTGCTTCTTATCTGTGAAATAACATTTGTCCATCCTTCTCATATTCTGTTGCAGTCTCTTCTCTCACTCTCTCTCTCTGGAACAACAATCAAACACACTGTCTGAAGCTGTGCTGGAGTCTCTTCTCTCACACTCTCTCTCTGGAACAACAATCAAACACAGTGTCTGAAGCTGTGCTGGAGTCTCTTCTCTCACACTCTCTCTCTCTGGAACAACAATCAAACACACTGTCTGAAGCTGTGCTGGAGGTATCTAAAAACACTTTGGAGCCATTTCAACTTGTACTATATGTAATATTATCAATATTTGTATGAATGATTCTGTGATATAATATCTGATGAGATAGAAACTTTTACTAAGCAAATCCATACCTTTGCATTTGTCTGAAACCCCCCTTACCTTGCCTGCTCCCCCACCCCCAAAGCCTGGTTTTATTGCTTCTTATCTGTGAAATAACATTTGTCCATCCTTCTCATATTCTGTTGCAGTCTCTTCTCTCACTCTCTCTCTCTGGAACAACAATCAAACACACTGTCTGAGGCTGTGCTGGAGTCTCTTCTCTCACACTCTCTCTCTCTGGAACAACAATCAAACACACTGTCTGAAGCTGTGCTGGAGGTATCTAAAAACACTTTGGAGCCATTTCAACTTGTACTATATGTAATATTATCAATATTTGTATGAATGATTCTGTGATATAATATCTGATGAGATAGAAACTTTTACTAAGCAAATCCATACCTTTGCATTTGTCTGAAACCCCCCTTACCTTACCTGCTCCCCCACCCCCAAAGCCTGGTTTTATTGCTTCTTATCTGTGAAATAACATTTGTCCATCCTTCTCATATTCTGTTGCAGTCTCTTCTCTCACACTCTCTCTCTGGAACAACGATCACTTCCCACCCCCCCTGCCCCTCACCCACCCGCCCCTTGTTTCTCTTGATTTATTGAGTCACTCAAATTTCCTACAGCTGATCAATTAGCAACACCTGCTAACTATACCTAATTAATCTTTTACACAATGTTTCCTCATGCCTTTTCCTTCCTCATTACATTCTGTTTTTTCCTCAAGCTTCTCTTCTCAACTTTTCCACATCATGTCTCCAACCTAACCATCTCACCTTACATGCTCTCCTCTCCTCTTTTATGCTCCCATGAGCTACTCTTATTCCTCCATTCACCATCTTCTCCCCCTTCTAAAGCTCATAAGCAGAAACACTTCTGCAAATCCAAATCCCACTTCCTCTCCCTCTCTCTCTTTCTTCTGCTGGCTTCTTGGGACATACATCCTAACACAGGCCCCTCACCTCCCACTCGCAGATTATACTATCTGACCACTAGGGGCAGATAACATATTACATACTAGGATCACTTACCAAATTACTTTCTCAGTTGCTTTCCTGTTCCTTCTATATGAAAAACATTCTAACTTTGCATACCCTCCTACCTAATAAAACTTCACTTTCTTCCTGACCCTTGCTATTTGTTATCTGCCTCTTCCATCCCCTTTAGATTGTAAGTAGAGAGTTTTCAATCTTGTAGGGTGCTTTGGGAAAAGCACTTTCTACAAAGATTCTAAGCTCAAAACAGGCCTCTCAACTTTTTGCAGTTTGTTAAAATGTATATTTTTCCTTGTTCATTTCCTCTTTATAGCGCTACGGAATATATTGGCGCGTTACAAATAAAAGTAATAATAATAATAATTATAATAAAAAATAATATTCAGTCACAATGAAGGAGATTCTTCAGATTTCCAAGTACCTTAGCAAAAGTTTGTTGCAAATGGAGATGGTTGTCAGAGAGAGAGACCAGGGAGACACAGTGTAAGATGACACCTGAAACATAATGAGAATGGGTTCAGGAAGTGATGGGATTAGGTGCAAACGTTTTACTCTATTGCTAGTGCTTTTGGTATTCCTTTAGCGGAGGGAAAATTGAAGGCCCCCAAAACTGATGTAACTATGTAAAATATAGATGTGTCAAAATCAACTGTGCCTCATATTTTAATGCCCAGTGATGCACTGAACCTTGGTCTCATAACTTGATACAAAGAGATTTGATAAGGATATGGCATTTTGGAGCTCTTCCTGATAGTTGTTGCTTTGTTCATTTGTAAAGAGGTGCTGATGAATCATCATGTAATCTTCCACTTTAATAATCTGGAGGAGGTTCAGGCTATCAACTTCATTACAGCATCTTACCCACTGATTAATAAACTTCTTAGGCAGATGGTTTTGAAATGTATGAGTCTCAATATCACATGTAGGGCAATGAAGACTCATGACTGTAAAAATATAATTGTTGATACTCTCTCCCATTTTCCGTAGCAACACTTTCGAGAAGTGGCTCCTTCAGCGAAAGTACAGGGTATTTCAATTCCACATCATCTTGGTAGCACCATTCATTCAGAATTCTTTGGCTACAACCGCATGGAAGAGCTTTATTTACGTTTGGCAGGAGTGGAAAGATTTCTAATTCCCTGTGGATTCAAAGAAGTTTTACTCTGCTTTCTAATGCATCACTATATACAGGGCATTTCTTCCACTGCCCTGTGCCATAATCTGTTTTGGATCCTTAGCAGATCTTTTGGAACTCCTATTTAGACTCATGTGTGGTGTGCATAACCATTATTGTGTTTTTACTTTGGTTCACCAGATGGTTTGATTTGCATCTTACTTACCTTTAAGCTGTGATCTGTTGTTGTATTACATCTAAATATGGTAGAACCTATATGGAGCTACAGCTTTAATTCCTCACATGTCTCTCTCTGTCAACAATACCATCATCAATCCCACCGTTGTCTCGGGGTTCTACTGGACCCTGCCCATTCTTTCATCCCTCACATATAGTCTCTAGCCAAATCTTGTCTTGTCCATCTAAAAAACATATCCAAAATATGCCATTACCTTACACAAGACACTACTAAGATTCTAATACACTCTCTCATAATTTCTCGTCTTGACTATTGCAACTCACTCCTTGTTGGCCTGCCCACCACTTCAACCCATAATGAATGCCTCCGCCAGACTCATCTTCCGTACACATCGTTTAGTGTTGGCAGCTCCTCTTTGTCAACCACTCCACGGGCTTCCCTTAGCCTCCAGAATACAATTTAAAATCTTGACCCTAACTTATAAAGCCCTCAACAACAGCGCACACCCATACATCTCTGCTCTCATCTCCATATACTACCCCACACACCATCTTCATTCTGCTAACAACCTTCTTCTTTCTATCACTCTTGTTACCTCCTCTCACTCCCGCCACAAGAACTTTTCTTGCGCTGCCCCTATTCTCTGGAACTCCTTGGCTCACTTTTTTTTCTGGTTGGTTGAGAGTTCTGGTTGCTTGAGTTCTGGTTAGCTGAGAGTCTACTATACTATAGAAAATCTAAAACCACACACAAGAGATGTAAATTAAACTGGAAAATGACAAATGCAAAAGAAAGAGAAAGAAATTTAACAGAGACAAACTGGATTACCTTAGAAAACAATAGACCTAATCCCCCTATAAATAAAGTTATAAAATCAAAAAACAAAATTGGCGATAAAGACAAATAAAGAAGGCCTAGAGATAAAACAGTAGGACAATCACCAGACTAAGAAAGCCAAAGAGTATAGAGACTTCAAAATACATTGTCAATATAGAAGTAAAAATAAAAGTTACTCATGGAAACCTAGCAATACACAAAAACCAAGGTCCTTGATTTATGAGATGGTACCCCGCCTCCGTGATTAAGTTAAACTATACAGATTTTGCAGAGAATGAGACAAACTAAAGAGCATTAGCTTCTCTAATTAGAAAATGACCAAATATAAGAAAGAGGAATCAGAAGCACCTCATCACCTGATTACTACCAAACCTTTTTAGACATGGAGAGGAAACTCCAACTGACGAAGACCCAGAAGGGACTAAACTTTAAGGCACTCCCCCCACTCCCCTTGGGAAGGAAATAAATCAAACAACCAAATATAAAAAATCGCAAAATATCCTAGAAACTAATGTTCTCTAAAAGGGTCTATATTTTACTCCAGATATAGAATCAGATAATTTTAAACTCTTTTTTGATATTCAAAAATTAATCAGAAACCTAACACATCGCAGCCATTTTGTCAAACTTGAAGAAGAAAAAAGACTCTACAACAAGTGCACTTAGGTTTAAACTGGAAGTTTTATTAATATTTAGAGTACTGGGAAAAGAAGACAGACCCCTAAATTTATCCATCATAGAGGATATTACCTGAAGGAACATGGAGGAATTGGCTGAAGAGAGCAACAACACCACCACCAAACAAAGCATCTACAAACTGAAATCTACCCAGTCCAATAACAAGGGAATCACATTCTGGTCTTCCAAAAAACAATTTTGAATGAAGCAGAGAAAAATCTGCTCTAAGAAGTATGTCCAAAAAAGATCATATCTTTCCACTGGAGAAAAGAAAGCACTTAAGGCTCTTCAAGAGGACCTCACAACTGTCATCTGTCAGGCAGATGAAGGAGGAGGAACAGTAATTGAAAGAAGATCTACCTACAATTGATTAATTATTGAAACCTATTGTCATCACATTGCCTTTATTACCTCTTGGAAACCATGACAAGCCAAGATTGAAAAACAAGCTATCACTGGATTACACTAGATGTATCAGCATTGTATACATCTATCCCTCAAGATCTGGGTATTGCAGTCATCAAACATATTCTTAAAACCTATGATAATATGAAAATTATCCAGCAATAATTAATACTAGAGGCAATCTATTTTGTATAATAAATACCTTATATTTGAGAACCACTACTATCTCCAAAGAAGAGGCACAGCAATGGGGACCAAGTTTCCCCTAAGCTTTGCCAATGTATACATGGGGCTATGGGAAAACTAATTTGTCTGGAATTATACCCCATATGCCAAGAATATCTTAAGCTGACAGAGATTCTTTGAAGATATTAACATAATCTGGGATGGTGGAATAAATGAAGAAATATGCAACTTTCCTGCTTTGCAATGATCACCTTCTGCTCTCCTTGCGAGCCCCCCGATGAGCGCTATCGCATTTGCCGTTCATTGCAACCCTCTCACCCTGTGTACTTTACAGGTGTTGCGCTGTCTTGGGTTGTGATTCTGCCTCGTTTTTACTTTCTACGGGCTAGTTTTACATCCTTCTGGCTATTTTTACGTCCTTCAGCCCCATTTTGGTTGTGTTGCGTTTTTTTAGCAGCCATTTATTTTCTTGTTTAGGCAATCTTGGATCATTAAAAAATGGCAAATATGGCTCAAATTAACTTGCAACCTCACCCACAGGCTTCCTGTCTCTCCCATTGTGCTGTGTGTGAGTGTTTAAGTGAATTTGAGGGCTATTTGTTGTTATTTTCAGGTTTTGTGCTTCTGCCGTTAAAGTCGTAATTTGTCGAGGCGCACAGTGCATGCACAGGTTTCGATCCTAAGTGGTACGGACCACTTAGTGAGGCTCGCAGTTGCGGCTAAGTCCCACGGGACTCGAGATGAGCGCCTATGGTGCTCATTGCAGCCTAAGTCCCGCGTGCCTCAATTGCTCACCTCGCTTCGCAAGGCTTGCAGTGCAATGAGCACCTTTGGCTCTCATTGCAGCCTAAGTCCTGCGTGCCTCAACTGCTCGCTTAGCGAGGCTCGCGGGCGAAGGCTCACCTTGCTTTGCGAGGCTCACAAAGTGTGACCAACATCGTAAGCATTCCCAACACTGACAACTATATATGTGATGGTATCCCAGGCATTTCAACAACATGGTAATGGTGTCACTAAATTAAACTATTAATTAATCACATATATAGTTGTCAGCAATACGGGTTGTTGCTAACGCTTGCTGGCTTGCATAGCAAGCCTTCCGGAACTGTGGCCCTCACAAAGAGCATCGTGGTACGCATTTGCGGAGGTGGAGGCTCCTGTGTCGGCTGCAAAGAGCCGCAGGCTCATTGCAGGCCCCAAATGCTGACCCATGCAAAGCGAGAGGCCACATTTGCGGAGGTGGAGGCTCTACGGTGCCTCACAACCAGTTACAAACGACCACACAAGCGGGACTTTCAAAAAAACAAACAAACACGCAATGACTAACTACGGACTGACACAAAAAAATACCAGCTGCGGGACTTAGAAAATAAAAAAATTCGGACTTACACAAAAACAATTAAGACCCGAGGGACTTCGAAAAAATCCATCACGGACTCGCAAAAATACGACCTTAACTGACAACCGGTGCACAGCGGCAAACATTAAAAAACACAAAAATACACACAAAAAATTTAAATGAAAACCTTACCCACAGCAAGGGGGGACACCCAGGACCTCTGCAACACTGCCTAAACCTTGCTTTCTGTCAAATTTACAAAGTTTCGACACTCAAAAATCCCCTAAGTGAGAGAAAAAATGTCCCCCGAAAAAAACGAAAACGAGGCTACACGACCCCTTAAAGCCGCTAAATACCATAAAGTAAATACGGCTTTTACAAAAACCCGTAGAATCTACATACACCATTAGCAAGGACGCTACATCATACAAACCCGCCTACCACATACACATTCTCCGCCATTTTACAACACTAACTTTCAGAATATGGAAGTACCCAGCTACACCAACTGCTTCCCCTCACGCATGCAGCCTATTTACACTACACACTGCAAACATTGCTGACACTTACACCTCAGCTCACCAACAGTGCAAATCTACATTACATGCTGCAGGAACATCAAAACAGATTGTTAGCTCTTCAGCACATTCCTTGCTGCATATATTAATTACAAAGAGGTAAAGTATATTAATTTATGATTTAATTAGTTAATTAATTGCCATAAAAAAAAAATAGACCAAAAACTAAAAAAATTAACACCACACTACCGCAAACAACTACAAACACCTTCACCATGCCACCCCCATGGAGCGCCAAGGCTCCTCATAGGACACAAACTACACCAGGGAAGAGCCTTGCAATAAGCCACAAAACTAGATCACTGCGGACCTTACAATAAGCGCAAAAGTGCCTTTCATAACAACAAATACACCAAACCAGAGGCTCGCAATGAGCACCAAAGGCTTTCAGCGCCGGCCTCGCAATGAAAGCACAAGGATCTTAGACCACCAAAACACTTACTCTCTGTGGCAAACAGCATTACCTGCCGTACAATTTTATTGCCGTCATTTTTTGACGGGCAAGTCTCTAGTCTATATAATAATAATGATAATAGTAATACAGTAATAAGGTAATTTTGTATATAAGCATCACCTAATATTTTATGAAGTAAGATAAATATATCAAAAGGTGGAAATAAGTATAAAAATATTGTTTACTAATCTATCATTTAGTACAAATTAGAATATCACAGCATCAGAATTGAATGACACAGTATTACATTCCCACCAGTAAATGTGCATGTGTCAATAACTGTTAGCAGTTTCCCTTGGGTATTGTATAACCTTGCATTCAAATCCTTTCCTTGCTCTACTTTACATTAACATTCTAGGGGATAGAAGACTAAACATATTTCTCTCCTCTCCATTTAATTAAATCAATTCCATTGTACTCTTCTGTCTCTAGGAATCTGTACTCTTTTGTCACTGTAGGGGTCTGTACTCTTCTGTATCTGTAGGGGTCTGTACTCTTTTACCTCAACACGAGTCTATAGAATAAGCATGTTTTTAGCATTCTCTAATATAAAATGACATACTGTATATTTTTATGTTTTTTATAATTTACCTATATTTTAGCAGATATTTGCCACCTCTTTCACAGTCCATGTTTGAATGATTAATACTATGTACCATGGTCGCAGGTTCACACAGCAATTGCAAATCCATAACTATGATCTGCTTATACTTAATATTGTACTATATTCCTCAATCAAACTTTGCTTAAAAAATAATAGTACAGACAATATAAAATGTACTAGCGACTTGCCTGTCAAAAAATGACGGTCAATAAAATGTTAAAGCTGGGAATGTTGTTTGACACACAATGTGAGTCTCTGACCCTCTTAACCTTTTTGTTATGTATAAAGAAGTACAACAATTATATATTTTTTCAATTTTGTTAACAGCCAACTTGTATTTCAACAACTGGTAAATTATTATTTTTTAACTGTATTAAACTTTTTAATCGTTATGTATGCAGGAATAATTTAACAATGGATGAAGTTTGTATGAATAAATTGTTGTAAACAATTATATAATGCTTTGCAACATGCAACTTATATTTGAATCGTTAGTGAAGCATTTTAATTAACAATACTGACATTTTTAAATCTGAGGTATGGATGAGTAACATAACAGTAAGTCAGCTTTATATCAATCAGTATATTAAACCATTACATACATCTTTGTAACATGCAACTTTTATTTAAAGTACTGTTAAACCACATAGGTATTAAATCCAGAGGAAGGCAATCAGTAAAAAAAACAAAACATTAAAACTTAGCCAAATGTTTCAAAGAAGGGAAAAAAGGAATTCATTCCGGACCCCATTAACTGGTGATCGGATTACTCCCTGGATCAATACTATGGGCCTCATTCTATTATCGGCCGTAAAACGTCCGCAAAGCTGCGATTCCTTGCGGCCATCTTACGGCCCCGTGTAGAGCTACCTTACCTTGCAATTCAATTATACGGCGCCGCAAGGATATCCCCTTCCGGCCGGCCGCATATCATGCAAACGGCCGGAAGCTTTTTCCCAGCGCCTGTAAATCTTGTTTTCCGGCCGCAAAGTCAGAAAACTGAAAATGCAAATATAAAATCGAGAATGCACTGTAAAGCTCCGTAAATGCTAGGCATCATAATGGGGGACATGAGGATTAATAGCAACACCCTCTCAAGCTTGCACATCAGCCCAAATCCGATATATTATTTACGGATTACTTTACGTCCCGTAGTTCCGCGGGCTGGTCCTTGTTAAAACCCGTACGGGTTCGGAGATGGAGGGCCGCAAACCAAGCATTGTAATAGCCAATATATATTCAATCCAGCACTGCAAAGCACTGTAAATGATGGGGAACATAATGGGGGGGCATGAGGATTACTAGCCAAACATTCTAAAGCTTGCACATCGCCAAATTGTACTTTGATTTTAAAATCCGTACAAGTCCCACGGACTTCAATGATCAAGCCCGTAGCTCCGTATTCAAGCCCGTGCGGGCTGTCCTCCAAGCCCGCAGTTCATTTTTAAAGGCCGTACGTGCTTGGAGGTTAAAGGTATCCATTTTGTTACGTTTTTTGCAGTCTGCATGGTATAAGCCTGTAACCCTAAAATGGAGGCCCAAGCATTACAGCCTCCAAATGAACAATAGTTCAAATTAGTTTAATATTCCTCATATGTTTAATTGGTCAGCACACATACATGTTCCATTGTAGCCTCTAAAACAGCCCTATAATAGAATATGTCACCCCAACATTGGCGCGTACAGCAAATGTGTTTTGACAACATGTAGCTGACATGAGCGGTCCCACATCATTGCGCAGTTGTAATATTTTTGACTACTGCACGTCGATGAAAGGGCGCAAGTGATATGACCTAATGTCATAAACCCTTCTAACCCTTGTAGCCGCAGCCTAATCCTAACCTTTACACCCCACAGCCTAATCCTAATCATTAGATCCACTAGCCTCCTGTTGGGCCTGGTGTTGTTGATGCGCGCATGTGTCGGTGCGCAGATGACAGCGCACATTCGATGCACGCTATATGGTTGATCAACGATAGAATACACTTCTTGCTCACCACATCTACATTAGAGAATACAAATAGTGGCCAAATCAGACCGCCACTTGGGATATATCAAGTACCAGGGGAATATTTCATTATATGTGGTTAAGTTCTTCAGTTGTGTCCGACTCTCCGTGGCCTTATGGACTGCAGCACATTCAGCTTGGTCTCTGCCTGTTCTGTTCTCCAAAGTTTGAAGTCCAAAGAGATTGGAGTGGGTTGTTAGTTCCTCCTCTAGTGGATTGGGATTTGTCTGATCTTTCTGCTATGACCTGCCCACCTACAGTAGCTCACAGCTTCATTCAGGTACACAAGCTGCTTCACAACCACCACCACTTAGCAACCCTCAACCATGTAAATTGATAAATAGCAGAACAGTTTGGAAGTTCACCAAATGGGAATAACTAGACACCTGGCACATGGCTCCCACCAGGATGGGCGTAGCAGAGATTATGCCTGATGGCGGTGAGTTTGCTGTCGATCCTGGAGCTTGCGGCCTTTCCTGATGGGTCAGAGTAGATATGTGTGGTGTATGTTCCCCTGGTCCCCTTCAGCATTGCTAAGTGGTGTTAAGGGGCTTGTGTACCTGAATGAAGCTGGGAGATATAACATGTAGGGCCACTGTAGGTGGGCACATCATAGCAGAGAGATCAGACAAGGTCCAATCCACTTGAGAAGGAACTGACAAACCACACCAGTATATTTAGCTTGGAAACCGTGGATAACAGCACAGGCAGAGACCTAGCTGAATGTGCTGCAGCTCATAGGGTCACAGAGTGTCAGACACAACTGAAGAACTGAACAACATACATTACAATGTTTCCCTGCTACTTGATATATGCCATGTGGCGGTGTAATTTGAAAAATAATTGTGTTACCAAATGTAGATGTGATGGGCGAGATGTATATGCAATTAGATAGAGATTTAAGGGATCACAATAGAGCTCATGTGCATGGCAAAGGGTTCATATGACCTGACTCATGTTTTACTCTTGCTATTGAATTGGGTAGTGTGGCTTCAATCATATTATGCATGTTGCAGCATGGTTTGTCAGATTGGCATGTGCATGACCATTACAACATATGATAACCAAAGGATATTTAGCCAATGCATGTTCATTATTGGGCAACTAACTGTATTCACACATATGCTAAGTGATGTGGGTGAAGGAGTTTGTGTACTTCAATGAAGCTGTGAGCTATCCTACATAGGGCCTGTGTAGGGGGGTACGTCTTATCAGAGAGGTCAGACTAATCCCAATCAACTAGAGAAGGAACTGGAATAGCACTCCAGTGTCACCTGTCCTATTCATTGTAGGCCCTCAGGGGAATGTTCCTACTCCACAGTATCGCTAATCAGACTTGTCATGGGTATTAACCCTATATTAGTAGTAGATATGATATTTGGGATCATATGATATCTAAAGCTATTCTGACTCCTCAACAGTTTTAGATGTATTGATCTATTGCATGTTAACTATGGCTCATCATTTTACATTTATAGGAATGTGACACTAATGTAATGCATGTGGATTTCACAGAGCATATTCATAACACATGGACACAGTCATAAAGGTCTAACAAAGCTTTATTTTTTACACAGACCACAATCAGCAGTGGTCAAGATTGTGCATTCACATAACAGTATAACAAAGCTTTATTTGATAGACAGACCACAATCAGCAGTGGTCAAGATTGTGCATTCACATAACAGTATAACAAAGCTTTATTTGATAGACAGACCAAAATCAGCAGTGGTCAAAATTGTGCATTCACATAACAGTATAACAAAGCTTTATTTGATAGACAGACCACAATCAGCAGTGGTCAAGATTGTGCATTCACATAACAGTATAACAAAGCTTTATTTGATAGACAGACCACAAGCAGCAGTGGTCAAAATTGTGCATTCACATAACAGCATAACAAAGCTTTATTTGATAGACAGACCACAATCAGCAGTGGTCAAAACTGCATTAATATCATGGGTGTGGTGTGGGCGGGTCCTTGAAGAGCAAGTGGCTGGAAAAAAGGGGAAACCTACAGGGGTCAATCTAATAGTCTAGAATAAGCATGATGCATAGCACCTACCAGGGTCACATGCTGCAACCGGAACCAGAAATCTCTCCATTTAACTGAAGAAGGTCTGTGGATAATCAGAAATATGGACAAATAGCCATTATTATGGAGAGGACACAAAGGTCAGCAGCCAGATTCACTGTTTCTTACATCAGACCCAAAGATCTGTTCTCAGACCGATATTGAGGTCAGGATCACATGGTTCACTAGTGCATATATTAATACTGGCTGTCATTAACATGCCATTGTGAGACTTTGCAAGTCCACTGCCATAGCTGTATTAGTCTACATTTAAGCTACCAACAATCATGTCTGAGATATCTGGCTATATGATAGCTGTAATATTGTGGGAGCTACATGTTAAGGGGGCTGCCATTGAAGGCATGTCTACCTGAGAGGCACTGGGAAAACCCTCCACCTCATAATTCCTCCACAATGCTTGCAGATGCAGGAGATGCCTTCATGGGCCTAAAAAAAAAAAAAAAAAAAAAAAAAAAGAAGCAAAAAAAGACAAAACCTAAGAAATAAGGCCTGAAAACATCATAGGGCCTACAGCATCTCTTCTCAACAGCACTCCTTAGTGACAATGTATTGGTCACACTACTAATTAACAGCCTCATTAAATCGCTATGTAACAAATTGAATAAGGCTCTATATAAGCACACAGCATATTTTTGAAAGGAAGTTTTTAGTTAGGGAACTTCTATGCAAAAGCCAGGTCTTCACTAACTAAAAACTTCTGTAAACAAAATATCCTATGTGCTTATATAGAGCCCTATTCAATTGACCAAATCACATTTTAATGAGGCCCTTTGTGTTCTGTTTAACCTGTCACCAATTGATGGTCACTGAGGAGTGCTGTTGAGAAGGCTAAAACATGTCTGCAGACCCTATGGGCGTCATTCAATTGCGATTTGGCCGATTGAAAAGGGCTCTATATAAGCACAGAGCATATATTTAGTTACAGACGTTTGTAGTTAGTGAAGACCTTGCTTTTGGATAGAAGTTCACTAACTACAAACATCTGTAGAAAATATGCTCTGTGCTAAAATTGAGCCCTTAGCAATCGGCCACATTGCAATTGAATGAGGCCCTATGTCCTCCTCCGCTTGGGCCCAGGACCCACATCACCTGTGCCCATCCTCCGTCTCCCCTCTGGTGGTGATGGTGGGGGGGGGGGGCGGGCGGTGCCAGGCAGCGGTGGTCTTGGTGGTGGCGGACACATGGGAGGAGAGGAGGGGCCAGGCTGCTCTTGGCTGGGGGATTGGGAGATCCCCGTTGATGTTGGGGAGGGGACCATCGCCTGTCTGAGCAGCCTGACCTGAAGGTGTTCGCTGGTCATGTGGCATCCTAATAGTGAACATACAGGGCCTCATTCAATTGCGATTTGGCCAATTGAATAGGGCTCAAACTAAGCACAGAACATATATTGTTTCCAAAAGATTTTAGTTAGTGAAAACCTTGCTTGTGGATAGATGTTTACTAACTAAAACATTTTTCCAAGAATATATGTTATGTGCTTATTTCAAGCCCTGTTCATTTGGCCAAATTGCAATTGAATGAGGGCCACAGTATCTAACAGAAGTGAGTACAACCGTCACATTGTTGTTAATATTTTAGTATATCTTTTCATGTGACAACACTGAAGAAATTACACTCTGCTACAATGTAAAGTAAGTTTGCTGACCCATCAATAACTCAATACACAGCCATTAATGTCTAAACCATTGGCAACAAAAGTGAGTACACCCCTAATTTGAAATGTTCAAATTGACACGAAATGTCAATTATGTGTGGCCACCATTATTTGCCAGAACTGCCTTAACCCTCATGGCCAGGGAGTTCACCCGAGCTTCCCAGGTTGCCACTGGAGTCCTCTTCCACTCCTTAATGATACATCAGAGCTGGTTGATGCTAGAGACCTTGCACTCCCCCACCGTCAGTTTGAGGATGCCCCACAGATGCTCAATATGGAGTGCCGGAGATAAATGGATAAGTCATAACGAACACAAAAACATTGATTTGAGATGAACCCATCATTTTGAACCTAAACAGTGATGCAGAGAGAGGGGAGGCAGCATCTGACATCATTAGGTAAATGCATATAGGGGGAATCCACACAACATATTATCGAAAACATATATAGACATGCATATATGTTTGCTCTGGGCCTGCATGCATGCTGCCAGCACTGAGGAGCTACAGTTCTTTGAGGGAACCCATGAATGCCAACATGTACTGTGACAAACTGAGAAAGAGCATGATCCCTCCCTTCGGAGAACGGGCCGCAGGGCAGTCTTCCAACATGCTAACGACCACAAACACACCTCCAAGCCGACCACTGCCTGGCTAAAGAAGCTGAAGGTCAAAAGTTGATGAACTGGCCAAGTAGGTCACCAGACCTAAACCCTATTGAGCATCTGTGGGGGCATCCTCAAATGGAAGGTGGGGAGTGTAACGGAACCCATCACTGTTTTACCCTGTTTTATGGTTATGGTGAAAATATGATCATACTGTTATACTGTATGTATGTTGGTTTATGCTCTGCAAAATCTTAGCCCAGACTATTGCAGACCTTGGCATAATAGATAATCCTAGTACAGAGACTCCTCATAGGATAAGGAAGTCTATTGTATAAAGTGTTTTCATTATCAGACATAACAAAGAAGGATGATCTAAGCAATGTCTGATTGTATCAAAGTAGCCAGGTAGCCTCCGGGAGGTGTGACCCACCTATTGACCCTCTATGTGTATTGTGTGGCCAACTATGGGGGATGTGTGTATTGCCTGTGGGAAGAGATGTGTATATATATATTTCTGCCCAACAAAATAAAGTCAGTATTCATTTGACTCCAAATTGAGTGTCATCCAATATGGGAGGTTGGGAATGGTGAGACTGTAGTGCTTCTTGGATATTGTACCGGATACCAGCGGAGATATTGGACTGCGTGTTCCAACTCCGTTACAGGGAGTGCAAGGTCTCTAACATCCACCAGCTCCATGATATCATCATGAAGGAGTGGAAGAGGACTCCAGTGGCAACCTGTGAAACTCTGGGGAACTCCATCCCCATGAGGGTTAAGTCAGTGCAGAAAAATAATGGTGGCCCCACAAAATATCGACAATTTCACTTAGGGGTGGACTCACTTTTGATATTTACCCTGAATTAATCTCTCCATGTGTTAGAAACACGAATATCATGCATCACCGTTACTGGAATCAAACTAAGGAATATTACCTCCACCCTCAGCTGCACTAGTGGCTGTTACGCCAACCCTACATTAACACAGGGCTGGTATATTGAAGGAAGATGTATGTACTAATCCAATAACGTTGGTGTGTAGCATTCATGTGGTGTTTACCAATCATGGTACAGTACAAACGAAAACAAACAATGATAATGTGAGCAATACATAATCTTTAATGTTATGCTTTCAAATGATATAAAAAAAAAGAAAAATGGAGGCATAAATTCCGGAAATTCCATAAATTGGAACCTAAAGAGATAAGAACAAGACATCAATTAGAACAATATACGCATTGACTGCAACACCTCAACGTCAATAGATCTTGGACATCAATTGCTTCTATATGCAACATGAACATGTTCTCACCTCTTTCTGCTTTCGCTTGTGTGTTTCCTGGCTCTCCTGGCCTTTGGCAAACGTTGCCCTAGGCCAGCCCCGACCTCGGCGACTGGTTGGCGGCTCTTCCGGCCTGGATGCTGGTGACAAGGTCTGGGAGGTTGAAGGGGTAGCCCGGTCTTGGGGATGGCCTTTTCGGGCCATTTCGGCCCTTCGGGCATACTCCTCCATCCCAAGGTTATGCCGCCTCACCTCTTCGAACATCCTTTCATTGTGGTGTCTCATCTCCTCGAACATCCTGTCATTGTGACGTCTCATCTCCAGCATGAACTGTTGATTTTGCTCACGCTCATACTGGAGATGAGCCAGGAAATCATGGCACTGGGCCGCTGACAGCGCCGGACTAACTGGCGGCGACCCAGACCACTGTGTCCTCTGGGTGGAGGCACGGCTGAGTGGTGTGTCATACCTGACCGGAATCGCCTGCTGGGCCTGCTGGAACCTGCGGGGCCGGAGTGGCCAGAGTCACCTGCTGGGCCTGCTGGGCATGCGGGGCCGGAGTGTCCAGAGTCGCCTGCTGGGCCTGCAGGGCCGGAGTGTCCAGAGTCGCCTGCTGGGCCTGCTGGGCCTGCGGGGCCAGAGTGGCCAGAGTCACCTGCTGGGCCTGCGGGGCCGGAGTGGCCAGAGTCGCCTGCTGGGCTTGCTGGGCCTGCGGGGCCGGAGTGGCCAGAGTCGCCTGCTGGGCCTGCGGGGCCGGAGTGGCCAGAATCGCCTGCTGGGCCTGCTGGGCCTGCGGGGCGGGAGTGGCCAGAGTCGCCTGATGGGCCTGCGGGGCGGAGTGGCCAGAGTCGCCTGCGGGGCCGGAGTGGCCAGAGTCGCCTGCTGGGCCTTCTGGGGCCACATGCCCTGCCGGGGGCCCATGCTCCAGGGCACCATTCCTTGTGGATCCATACTGTGGGCCCAACTGGGATGGGACCACATTGGGTGGCCCCACATTTGTCCAGCCCACATTGGCTGGGAGCCAGGCGGTGCCATTATCCTGGCTGGAGGAGCCATTGCTGGAGGCAATTGGTGGCATCTCGTGGATGGCCCAGGTGGACTTTGGTATGACGGTCCTGCTGCAGGTGATACTGCTGCAGGTGGTCCTGCATCTTCGCATGGTGCAGGAACCTGAGGAGGCAGGGGACGCCTGGCTGGTACTGAAATGAGACAAGATTTGGATTTGAGTATTGTTGTTTCCATATCTCTGAGATCAGAGTGACTTGTAATTGGCTGTGAATGTTTGACGAAAATCTAAATTTATCTGCATCATTAGTATTGTGGATTCTGGCTGGGAACTTTCCTGTTATGGGACAGCGACTGCTGGCAGCAGCAGTTGGACCAAGGGGCTGATAGATGGCGCTGCCGCTGTTATATACATTATTTTCACCTTACACAGAAGCCCAAAAGCACTAGCCCTCACACAAATCCGAACCCCTTACCTTAACACCACCATAACCCACTAAATATGCATGATTATATAATCTCCAGGAAAATGCTGTGACATGTAGAGGCTGCTCACTGCTGCTACCAGCAGTCACGGTCAGATAACAGGAAAGGGCCCATGGCTCACATGACTATATGTAATGCTGGTGCGGTGTGCCAACTGCAGTTAATTAGGACACGTGCTCATCTGAATCTGTTGGCCAGTGTGTGAGACAGACCAATCTGTGACCAATCCTCAGCAATGCGAGTTAACATGTTAATGTAACATGGTCCAGATTATGCTGTTACACGACACAAACTTGCAGTCCATCAGAGTCTGTATCCGCATATTCTGCAGTTTGCACATCCATACATGTAGTCTCATGGGGATGTTCCAGCTAGACCGAACCTATCCTGTTGTATGTGCGCATCTCTGGAAGTGCACCGCCAACGACTCTAGCTACGCCAGCCCAGCAGGCCAGGTAAGTGGTTATGGGTTTCGGGTTCTGGCTACAGTTAGGGGGTATGGGTTAGAGTTAGAAAGTGGGGTTTAGGGGGTTAGGGTTAGAGGGTTAGTGGCTTTGGGTGTACCAACTATTTTTGGCGGCTACATGGGGACGCAAGCGCAGCCGCATCCCTAGAGTCGGCGGTGGCACTCTTCCAGCACATACTGAAATGCCCACATAAAACAGGATACATCCGCTATACCTAGTTTCAAAATGTACATGAATTCTAAGCAGTAGGAGGGTTAAGCCAAACAGCTATGGATGGGAAAGTTTAACATGGAGTAGAGTGTGACAGGGGAACTCATGACAATAAACAAACAATTGCAATGGAGTTGTCATGTATGCTTTATATGCACTGGGAACCAACAGCAAACATAACAGTAACATCAATAGATTTGCAAAACGGTATAATAATCAGTTGTGGGAGGAGGGATTGGACATATATTTCATTGCTAACAATTCTGACGAGTATATTTCTTTACACTGGATTTACATGATTTTTGCGGCCTCATAAATCTGTAGTCACAACCAGATATCTTACAGTACAATTCAACGTCAGTTATCTATCTGTGTGGGGTACATGTGCGTACATATGAGGGTGTTACGGTGGACATGGTACTCACATTGCAGGCTTTGTGACTGACCCGAGTCCACCAGGCCAAGGAGGCCCACGACTGACGCTGGCTGGATCATGTCGCGGACTGTGGCCTCCCAACCGTGGTATGTGAAGGTTTCTGGCGACCCACCACCGGTTCCACGTGCCGCATTGGCCTCATTCACCATCTTCTTTTTGATGTCAATGCGGCAGTCTTGGTACCGGTGCTGGACAGACTGCCAGGTACGATTCGCATACCCCAGTGAGGAGACCTCAGCCGCGATCTCCTTCCAGGCATCTGTCCTCTGCCTGGGCCTTACTTCGCTCCCACCGGTTAGGATGAAGTGTCGGGCTTGTACTCCTCTAACCAGTGTTTCTATTTCCTGGATGGTGAAATTTGCTGCCCTTTTTCGTGCAGCAGCTGGCTGGCCAGCCTGTGGCTGGGGGGCCTGCTCTCCATGCCCTTCACTGCCTTCTCCCTCCATCTCTCCTCCTCTGACAGCATACAACACAGTCACAGATTTACGAATTTCCCTCCCTTTTAAACTATTTGTGCCCTTGATTGTCATCTTCCTATTAGTTAATTGATTTCAGGTTTGATTTCAGGATTACGGGCTTGAGACTTGTCCGTAGCTTCTTAGTGAAGCATGTACGGGTTTGGCGGATGATTGCCCTCCAAGCCCGTAGTTCGTTATTCAAACCCGTGCGGGCTTGCATGATAGATGAAGTTAAATATCTTTATTTGCGGATTTGAGAGTAGGGGAATGTTGAGCTATTAATTCTAAAACCAAACATCACTTTGACTTTTAATAAAAGTAGAGGATGGCTTTTCTATGCTACGACTTGTAAGTTAGCCCTTTACGACCTGTAAATCTATTTTACCCTTTTACGGACTAGACAGTGGCTAATCCCGCAGCCTTTGCGGGTCTGAGGTGCTCCAAGCCCTCGGGACTTTGTCCACGGATATTTGACAAGAATTTTAAAATACAAAATGTACGGATTTGAGTGTAGGGGAATGTTGTGCTATTTTTGCTAACACCTACAATCACTTTATAGTCTCCTCAGAGTGCAGGATGGCTTTATTTCGGCTTTATAATGTGCTTAATTGGTGCTAGCGGGACCTTTTTGGTGCAAGTAAGCTGCGGCTCGGTTTTAGCCTTGCAGAGAGGTTTCCCGTAGCAATTGAATAGCAACTGGGGCTTTCTTGCGGCCGAAACTCTTGCGGCCGTTTAAGATGAAAGGCTTTCCTCCGACGCGAGCGGCCGCAAGGGATAGCAAGGCATCGGCCGCAAGCCTGCCGGAGCCCCCGGCCGGAAGGGAATAGAATAGCCGAATAGCTTGCGGCCCCGCATCTCCTACGGCCGTTAATAGAATGAGGCCCTATGTATTTAACTTTTACAAGAAATGATCATCCTCCTCCTAACATGAACCCTTAATTACATACAATGAAGCAACTTTTGTGACCTTTGAAAAAACAATTTTAGCATTACAAACATGAAGTTAATGTATTAAAATTTAAACAGTAATAGTAATAAAATGAAACGTAACTGTTTTGTGGGGCCAATCCTGGCAAAAGGCCACTTCCAAGAGATTCCAATACTTTTTGGTTTGTTTTTGCATGTCCAAGTGGTTCCCTTAAAAAGAGCCCAGCAGACATTTAATTTTGTCCATGGGATATAACCACTGTTTGTTCTTGTTGTTTTTTTTTTCAGTTTTTGTTGTTGTTGTAGTTTTGTAAAATTGTACATAGAGTTTCCTATGTGAAATAGTGGTCCTTTAAAAAGAGCCAGATTGACATCAAATGTCATCCTTGAAATCAAACTACTGTTCTCTATGTTCACAAAACCTCATCGAACACAATGTTTTTTGTAAAAATGTGTCCATTGTGTAATAGATCATCCTGACTTGTGTTGTCTTCAATTAAAACTTTAATAGCATCTGGATTTGTGCACATTGAAAAAGCAACATAGAGTTGTCCATGTGCAAAAACAGGTTCCTGTAAAAAAATACCCACATACTTAAAAGTTTGTCCTTGGGATTTATTTATGGTCATGGCAAATGCCATGATAACTGGAAGGACAAAAGGCAAAACACTCTCAGTCAATTCTTGGTATAAAAACTTGTTCACCATTATGGGTACCATTCATAATTTCTGCATGTAGAAAATGAGCTTTTAAATCCTGCACAATTAATCTGGTCCCATTACAAAGTCCTTTTTTTGGATTAATATTCGTCAATATCATGACAATTTTCCCTTTTTTCAATTGCAAAACATGTGGTGGCATTCCAGATAGAGTTAAAGAATTGATAAATTCTATACTAAAGTTAGATTCACTGTCTTTATCGTCAGCCAGAACTGAATCTGCACTGTAATAATTATTTTGGGGTGCGTTGATGAATTTTAACATTTTATTATATAGATTCAAGGCATCTATATTTTTGGATAACTTTGTAATGTCTGAGTAATCTTCGTAATTGAGAGTGTTTAGAAAGATTACCTATAAGAGTGATTCCTTGCAAACCATTTGTGATGGAATTTCTATGGTATCATCCGTTAAATTATTTATTTGTGAATGTTTTCCTTTTCCAACTTGAATGAGCCAATCATTTAATTAACTTCGGCCTTCAGATCTAATATTTAATACTAATTTGAGATGTGTAAATATTTGCCACAGTTTACTGCTCTTGATACATGTTTCAATGATGTCAGTCCCATTTCCATGTGGCACAACAGGTAATGTTTGCCGAAAATCTCCTCCTAACAACATCACCTTTCCACCAAATGGCAAATTATTATCCATCACTTCTTTTAATAATCTATCTATACATTGCAAGGCATGACATGACATCATTGTTGCCTCATCTATGATAATTAATTTACTTTTTTTTTTATTTTGCTTGTAAATAATTCAGTCGAATATCTGACACTGATGTTTCTAAAATGGGAACTGACAGTTTAAATCCACTATGCACTGTTCTGCCACCTTCTAACAAAAGTGCGGCAATTCCAGTACTTGCAAATGGAATTGCTATTTGACCCTATGTTCGAATGTAACTCATCAAACAATTGTACAGATAAGTGTTTCCTGATCCACCAGGGCCATCTAGATAGAAATAACGGTCTTTGACCATTTCATCATCTGTAGCATTTGTGATGGCATTAAATGCTTGCAATTGTAAAGTATTTCAAGTTGCCAGTTTTTCTTGTGTTTTTTGTTTTTGAAGCTCAGTGTCATAGTCAAAGTTGATGTCAACTATAATTGCTGGATCAGACAAATTAAAACTTGCACAATTTAATCCATGAGCAAGAAATATTTCTTGAATTTCCATTAATGCGTTTAAGGGTGCAATGGGCTCATTGTAACGTTTCAAGAAGTCTTCACACTTATTTAATTTAAATGTTTCCCACGAACGAATTGATGAGGTACATTGCAAAAGTGCTGCTTTTTACAGACACCTCTCCCATTCTGTATCATCTGCTATGAAGTTTTGATGTCTTGCAGCTAATAGTAAAGTATCATAAACTATGTCATTCAGTGTGCGTAAATGTTCATAACTTTGTTGAACGGGAACATGTAAAAGAAGTAATCTTAAACTGAAACTTTGAATGTCTCTTGGACTGACGGTATATATATTGAGGTATCATTTGGCCATTTACAAATACATAGTAAAAAATAAATTGTATAACCAATTGTCTGGCCTCAGTGTCCTGGCAGTTTAATTTAAACTAAGCAGTAAGTGTTGCTTCTCGATGTTTACTTTGGGCAAAGGCGGTTCTTTCATTCCCTGCAGTAAAGCAAACAAATTGATCTTGTGGCAAATGTACAGCTAACCGATACACAGCATGTGACCGATCATGCATCTCAAATTTGAGAAGACGCCACATTGCTTTGGAGCACTAACATAGCGAGCATCTAAATAATTAGAAAGTTCATCATGTAAAACTGGATTGTCTTGTTCATTTTTTTTTTTTTTTTATTATTTTTTTTATTGGTATCAAAAGTAGACAATTACAATATAAATATATAAAACAGAATACACAGCAAAAAAAAAAAAAACGACAAAAGAAAAAGACAAGACATACATTTACAATACATATTGTGAACTTGTACCAGAAATTATAATTGCTGGGAGCTAAGTCCCAGAGATATTAAAACTTAGATCATAACCGAGAAAGATCTTTATTTTGATCCCAAATTTTCCATTTGTAAAGTTTTATTTTTATAAGACCTTGCTCTTGAAGAGATTTTTCAAGATTTATGTTTCTATCTACCATATATGTGATTTCACCCCAAGAGGGAACGGAAGACTGACCCCATCTCCTTGCTATCAACAGTTTAGATGCCATGAATATCTGAAGTAAAAACGCAATTACGTCCAGAGCAAGCTGATTCGAAAAAATGTGAAATAAAACATTTTCTACAGAAAAGGAAATGGTAATGCCCAGAATATTCCTAATATGCCCAAAACAAGTTTCCCAAAATTGTTGAATTATCGGGCAACTCCACCATATATGGGCATGTGAACCCACCAAACCACAGTTCCTCCAACAAAACTTCAGATTATCTTTTTTAGTAATCTGAGCCATTTTTGTTGGAACATAATACCATTGAGTACTTAATTTAAAGTGTAGCTCTCTGTATGATGTATTTCTAATTATTTGATCTGTGAGAATAAATGAATCGGACCATTCTTCTTCTGACCAAGAGAGATTAAAAGAATGTTGCCAAATTTTAGATTTGTTAAAAGGGCATTTATCCATTTCCTCCCGCAAGATGTTATAACAATTAGATATTAAGTGCTTTCTATCTTCTAGAATCATTTTCAAAAGAAGTTAAAGATCTAACTTTAAAACTAGAATAGATTGAATCTCTGAACCCAGCCAGAAGTCTATTATATTCAAGCCAACTTTTATGAGGAAGCCCAAATTTTTCCTTCAAGTCTTCAAAAGAAGCCCAAGAGTTGCCAATATATAAGTCTCTCAAACAACAAATGCCAAATGCTCTCCATCCACCCAAAAATGATAAGTTCAATTCTCTCTCTAATAATAAAATCGGAAGGATAGGGCTAGGAAAAGGCATTAATTGAGATCTCAATTTATGTTTATCCCAAAATTCAAGTATTTCACGAACAATATCAGAACCATCTAAAAAGAGTTCTTTTTTTAACTCCTTCCTAAACATCAACCAGCCTAAAGAATCCTTAACTACTGAACATCTTTCAACCTGCAGCCAACCTTCCACTTTCAAACTTTCTATACATTTGATTGCATGTGAAAACATTGTAGCATCATGATAGGTCTGAATCATTCGGTATGCTAGTCCCCCTTTTCTAAATGTTCTGGAAATTATAACTTTCTTTATTCTGTTGTTTTTCCCCTGAAAGATAAATTTGTCTATTATTTGTTGAAAATGTACTATAAAAGTTTTGGATAAAGGTATAGGAATAGATCTAAATATAAAGCTTAATCTTGGAAGAAGCGACATTTTGGCTGCTGCTATTCTAGCTGTTAAAGTTAAATTCAAAGGTCTCCAAGAGGAAACAATTTTCATAAGTTTATTTAATAGCTCCTTATAGTTGTTTTTAATTATTAACTGGATAGAATTATAAAATTTGATTCCCATATGAGTTATGGTATTAGAATGCCAATTATACTGGTAGATGGATTTCAAGTAATCTTTTTCCGGACTGGCTGAATTAAGAGCCAAAACCTGTGACTTGGAGATATTAATTTTATAGTTAGAGGCTTTGGAATATTTATCTATTATTACATGCAAATTTTTCAAAGAGTCAATGGGGTTAGACACAAACACAACCGCATCATCGGCATACAGCATTATTTTATGCTGTATCCCACCAACTGTAATTCCATGAATAGAGGGGTTATCTCTTATAGAAACCGCCATGGGCTCCATTATCAATGCAAAGATTATCGGAGAAAGGGGACACCCCTGTCTCGTTCCATTAGTAACTACAAATCTCTGCGTTTTAAACCCATTTCCAATGACCGAAGCGGATGGGGAAGAGTATAATGCTCCAATGGACTTAGACCCAAAAGAGCCAAGGCCATATTTCTGGAGTACACACCTGATAAAATCCCATCCGACCCGGTCAAAGGCCTTCTCTGCATCCATTGATAGAAACACTGTTGGGAGAAGTTTGTGTTTAGAATATGAAATCAAATCCAACATGCGTCTGGTATTGTCAGAGCCCAAACGTCCCCGTACAAATCCAGTTTGATCTATTGATACAAGTTTGTGAATAACCTCTCTCAATCTATTCGCCAGCATTTTAGCATACATTTTTACATCAACGTTCAAAAGTGAAATGGGGCGGAAGTCTTTACATTCCAATATACCTGTGTCTTTTTTTGGTATAGTGATAATCAGCGCCTCTGACATTTCTGAAGGAATATGTCCCTTTCTTTTAATCTCATTGAAAAGATTTTTTAAATGGGGGACTAGGGTTGTTACCAAAGACCTATAGTAATGATTTCCAAAACCATCTGGGCCTGGGGCCGTACCCAACTTCAATTTAGAAAAAACGTCACAAATCTCTTTTTCAGAAAAATCATTATTTAGTGTTAAAACTTCCTGTGGTGAAACTTGCGGCAAATCTATTTCATTCAAAAAATGTTGAATGACCTCCAGAGATGGCTTCTGAAAAGAAGGATCCAATTCCAAATTATATAACCTAGAATAATACTGTTCAAATGCTTCTGCTATCTGGACTGGGTTATTAAGATAGGTTCCATTGTGATAAATATAATCAACCCTTTTTTTAGTAGCATGAGATCTAAGTTTATTTTCTAAGATTTTACTTGGTTTACTCCCATAATGGTAAACTTTTTGTTGTAAAAGCCATATCGACTTATCAGTCCTCATCTGATTAATGGATTTAATCTGTAATTGGATTTTTTTAATCAACATCGAGTCAGAAGCATTAGGATTAATTTTATTTCTTAGTTCCAGATTATATAATTGGATATATAATTCTCTCAAAGGAGTTCCTCTTTCTCTTTTCCTTTGACTTTGCAATTTAATCAGGATCCCTCTTATAAAAGCCTTATGTGTGTTCCAAAGTGTAATGTTAGATTCTACTGAAGCAGAGTTTACTTGATAAAAGAAATCAATTTCTTTTTTAAGATAATCCCGACTTGTCTCTGAATCAATGAGTGAGGAATCAAGTCTCCAAGATTTGGAGTTAATGGAAGAATTTTTCAAAAACAATTCCAAGTTAACTAGAGCATGATCCAACCACACTCTTGGCCCAATATCAACTCTCAAAGTTCTTTTAAGTGTATTGATATCAACAAAAAAATAATCTAACCTAGAATATGTATGATGTCTTGGAGAAAAACAAGTAAAATCCTTTTCATTGGTGTGCAGTACTCTCCAAACATCAATTAAATGATATTTTGTCATCAGAGAAATAAACTGTTTTGACAATCTTATAACTGATGAGTCTGGAGGTGAATGATTTTCAGATTTTCTATCTTTAATTGGGTCTGAGAGCATATTGAAGTCTCCACAAACGATAAGACATCCCTGTATCAGTTTATTAAACTTTTTTAAGATTTTACTAAGAAATTTAATTTGGGATCTATTTGGCACGTATACATTCAATATTGAGTATTTTTGGTGGTTAATTGTGCCTATCCATATTATATAACGACCCTCCTGATCTATTTCCACAAATTCCTCTGTGACCATAAGTTTGTTACTAAAAAAAATTGAGGTACCCCTTGCCTTTTTCTTATACATTGAATTGTATGCGACTTTATAATGTGTATTAAAAAACTTAATTGGAGCTCCCTGCCAATGAGTCTCCTGCAAGCAGATTATATCTGCTTTTTACTGCAGAAAGCTCTTTAGAAAAAAACTACGTTTAGCTGGATGATTCAGTCCCTGAACGTTTTGCGTTACTATCTTTAATGACATGTTGTTAGTATCAGAGTAGAAATGATGGTCAGTCCCCGTTCCCCTGGAATAAATTTAATTCCAGTCCACAAATACAAATATACACCAATACATAAACCAAACATAAAACATTCATCCCTCCTCAACTCATTGAGGCATATCGGGAGGCAGTCCTCCTTGAAGAGGAAGAGTCCCTCCTGTGATGCAACAATGTCAGATAAATACATCTGAAAGCCTTAGCCGAAGCTCTATTGTACCCTCTATCTGTTTTTTACTACTATCTTGGGTGTCCAAGCTTTAAATCCTACTCTAGATGTTTATATTATTCCCTTTAATTTGAGAGAATTTCAAACAGAACTCTCCCTTTAAATTCCCTACTCCAGTTGTGAACCCCTTCCCTTATAGCAATCAACTACTGAATTGTATTTTGCTCACTAATTTATAAAAGTAAATTTTCTTAGTGTCTTTATTAAATACTAATATATTTTTACCCATTATCTAGGTTAGTGTTTTCTTTATTGTTTCCCTCGTGTTAATAATAAAAAAAAGTGAGAATATATATTCACATCTAAAAAATTACCCAACAACTAGTGAGTTTATATTTTACTCTTTAAATTTCCCGTAGTAAAACAGTAATTTAAAAATATTAATCAAAACATGGTGTATTTTCCCCATTATCTAAATTCATTAAAGTGTACCATCTGTATGTTACTTCTAAATTAGCAGCAAAAAATATCATTCAATTTTTTTCCCTTTTTTTTTTTTTTTTCCCTTTTTCTATCAAAATAATACATATACACTACTCTTTACAAACATTTTTTGATTGAAGACAATCTAATATTTATATTCCAATACATATTTAAATAACCACTGTGAACCAACCTATAATTACTGACTTTTATTTAATTTTGTCAGGAAATTCTCCCCTTCCAAAGTGTCATTAATAATGTATCTGTTATTCTCATACCAAAAAATCAATTTTGGGGGATTTCCCCATCTATAAGAAATCTGTTTGTCTCTCAAAACTTTAGTCACAAATTGAAGTTTCTTACGTTGAAATAAAATTTCTCCTGTCAAATCTGGGAATATTTTAAGATTTTCATATGGACTCTTAAAACATTTTTTATTGAATGAAGCTTTTAGTATTGCTTCTCTATAGGACATATGATGCAGTTTTACAATTACATCCCTAGCAATTTCTTTGCCCTTGTTAGGTGGAGGAGGAATTCGGTATAATCTCTCTATAGGCTTCTCGCTCTGGCGCTCCACTAAGCTTAACAGAAAGGCTTCCACAAATTGATGGAGGTCTTTAAAGGTAACAGACTCTGATATACCACGGATTCTAATATTATATCGTTTTTCAGCTTCCGCTAATCTGAGATTTTGGCTCTTTAGCGTCTGGATCTCCTCTTTAAGTCCTATTATCTCTCTCTTTAATTCATCATTATTCTTCAAAATAACCTCTTGAGTCTGTTCTACAATTTCTGTTCTATCTGTTAATGTTTTTATATTCTTAGCATTATTTTTAATTTCGCCTATCAATTCTTCCCTGATGGATATCTGAAACTCCATTAAAAGAGCTGTCATAGTTTTCTTTAACGGTGAAGCTGTTAGAGGTTCTTCAGGAGTGGTCTCTCTCACAGATTCATCTCCTATAATAACCTCAGCTTCTATAGGAGTTTCAGAAAAGTCTAACGTGGACTGAGAGAGTGAATATGATTCTCTCTTGTACTGTCTATTCTCTTTATCTACAGGAGAGAGAAAATTAGCTATAGCTTTTGAGCTATTGTTTTGTAATGTTTTTTTAGAGCCTTTACCCCTAGGGGCTTGTTGTTCTTTAGACCTTTGCATAGATACCACAGGGCTATATCAAAAACCAAAGGAAAGAGAGAAGAGAAATGGGAGAATAGGAGTGTATAAAAAATTGTATACAGATAGTCCACTTTGTAACTTGCTCCTCTTTGCTGAACAGTTTTAAATACCAAACGGCATATATAATATATCTTGCTTGCAGAGTCGCTTTTCTCCCATCAAGTTCACCCCAGCCTCATGAGACCGATGGGAAATGTCACAATAGGTGTTACTTGGACAATGTTGGATAATAAGACCCAATGGGCCTATTTATATGGGCTAAAAAATTCCCATCTTATTCTTCAAAGCCCATCATATGGGGGACACTTCACAGCAGCTTTCTTGTTTTCCTCCACTTCTATCATTCAAATTGGCCCTCACATGCAGGTGTTATATTCTGGGAGTAATTGCAGCAGAAGCAATACATACAAGCACTCACCCTCTACAACGTCAGACTTTCATAGCAACAGGGCGTTGGCAGCGTTACCTGCTGCGGGATAGATTAACCTAAAGCCAGTCCCCACAATGGTAATAAGGGAGTAGACCCCCTCTCATGAGACCGATGGAAAATGTCACAATAGGTGTAACTTGGACAATGTTGGATAATAAGACCCAATGGGCCTATTTATATGGGCTAAAAAATTCCCATCTTATTCTTCAAACCCCATCATATGGGGGACACTTCACAGCAGCTTTCTTATTTTCCTCCACTTCTATCATTCAAATTGGCCCTCACATGCAGGTGTTATATTCTGGGAGTAATTGCAGCAGAAGCAATACAAACATGCACTCACCCTCTGCAACGTCAGACTTTCATAGCAACAGGGCGTTGGCAGCGTTACCTGCTGCGGGATAGATTAACCTGAAGCCAGTTCCCACAATGGTAATAAGGGAGTAAACCCCCTCTCAGCGGCAAATGCTCACCAGCCCCCGGTGCCCAGTAGAATACATCAGCACGGCACACTGGCTTCCCTCACCTGGGGCATAACACAAGCTCACATTCACCTTATTGTTTGAGGTTTTCTTTAACTGGCTCCTCTCACGAACCACCCCGGATATTCTCCTCACAGGCTCAGTCAGTTTCCACCAGCACTTTAGCCCGCTATGCCCCAGTAATGTGGTTCAGATATACATAAACTTTGTTTTGGACCCGGCCTCAGGCGGTCAGCCTCAAAGAGTTGTTGCGTCTGGGTTCAGGCCTATTAGGCCGTTGTATAGCATGTTTGAGATACAAAGCTTGGACAGCCTTAACGACACTCTAGCAGAGCTTCGGCGACGTTTGCCCGGCTAGTCCCACATACAGACTAACCCCTTCCTGGGCGTGGCCCCGCAATGCAGCATTTCCACCAGTAGGGGGATGGCCGTCTTGTTCATTTTGTGCATCATGCACAACAACAGTTGCTGCATCATATCCTTTGTATATATATTTATACACACATTTTATTGATTTGATAGAAGTGCAAGCTTCTACATTTATGTGTGCATTGTACTTCATTAGAAAATGTGGATTGTATGCAACTACACATCTATTATCGACCTTCTGGCCACGAATAATAGCAGTTTGTCCTTCTCTTCTTTTATACAGAGGATATCCATCACAATTTGCCTAAGTCTGCATTTGAATTTTTTGGGGGAATTCTTTTGTGCATTTTTTATTTTCTATACATGGTGAATTGATATCTCCAATCTGGATGTGGCAGTTCAGCTACTCTGGATGTGGAAGTTCAGCAGTAATTACTGAATCCACTCTCTCTGAAGTATTCAATTAATCTTTTTCTTGCAGGATTAAAAGTATGTGAGCATGCGGTAGGCCTCTTTTTTGAAATTCAATGGTATAAACAAAAGCCACACATTTTCCAAATAACTCTGCTTTAGTTATATCATGTATTAATAGTTGAGTTTTATTTTGAATACTCTCGCCACTAAATCTGCTCGGTCAGAAGTATTTTGGCAAAGTTTAACATTTTCCTTGATCTCTGGCCATTGTGGATTACATGTGAATGTAATGAATAAATCAGGTTTTCCAAATTTAGTGACAATAGCCATGGCATCATTGTATCTTTCTCGTATATTGCAAGGAGATGCTTGGAAAGTGGATGACAAAATGATTTCTCTTCCAGCTAGAAGGTCTCTGTTGGTAGCCAATTCAGCAACATAATCCATCAATGCACAATATTGTTCTATGCAAAGCTTGTTTTGTTTTAATTTGATACAATTTAGATTATTTGCTTCGACTTGTAGATATGAATCAATAATCCATTGTTGTGTGAGTTTTCTCCCCACATAAAATAGGATTAAAATGATCGCTAATAGCAGTTTGTACCACTTTATATTCCAGCATAGAAATATTGTTTCTAACACAAACTTTCATATTGGGATAAATTTGCAATTGTAATCTTGGTTCCCATCCTGGCTCACCATTTGGAAAGAAAATTGGATATGTAATTGGATCCAAATTACAACTTAATATATTGATGTTTATAAAAGGTTGGTCTTCATTGCGTGGATATATTCTAATATCCTGTTGATGGCAACCTCATTTACAGTTGGTAAATTATACCGTCTTTGATAAGTATTGCAATCTCTTTTCAAAACCATATTTACTCTTGGCATTGGCAATTGATGTATTTGAGCATGTTGTTGTTGTTCTTTTTCAACCTGTGCTAATTGTTTGTATGCTTGACCATATGGGTTGTTGCCCATAATTGTATCCAGCTGTTCAAAGACTATGCGCAAACACTGTTTATTTTCAAGAAGTGTCATTCAGCTTACATTGTATCTGAGACATATAACGGTGCACATGTCCTTTACTCTGCTTCGTGTGGGTGTAAATGTGAAGTGCGGTGGTGAATTTCTCCTTGAACTCTAAAACAGTAAGGACCATGTCCTGGGACATTTTCTGCTAATGAAGCCCCCATTGAAGCAAATGAAATTGCACTGTTATAAGACCTGATGTTTATTTATTTTTAATTAGTATAATTTGGAAATGTCGGATCACTCATTATAGTTTTTAAATATTCTGGAAATGTGTGTCTTTCTGGAAGTTTTACCTTTCCTTTCTGACAGCAACTAATGAAGTCTCCGTCAGTTGGTCTCTCCTTGAGAAAATGATAGGCCCCACAAAACTGACAAACCACATTAAGTAACCCACAATTATGGGTCCCAGTTAAAATTTCAGCATCTATAAAATGGTCCTTTAATTGTTGAACAATTAATCTTGTCCAATTGCATCAGCCTTTTTTGGGGTTCATATTTTGCAGTAACATGATAATTGCACCTTTCTTTAGATGCAAAATATGTGGTGGCATTCCAGAAGGAGTTAGTGAGTTTATGAATTCAGTAGAAAAGTTAGCCTGACTTTCTTTGTCATCAGCAAGTACAGAATCAGCACTGTGATAATTTCTTTGTGGTGCATTAATTTTTTTAAAGATTTCATTATTGAGGATTAATGATCCTTATTTTTACATGTTAGTATGACTTGGTTGGCAAGCTCGGAATATTCCTGGTTATTTATGCTAACTTCAAATATAGCCGATATAATATCTTGGTGACAAATCATATGAGGTGGGATCTCTACAGTGTCGTCCGGTAAATGTGGTATTTTTTCTGTTCTGCCTTCTCCAATTTTAATAAGCCAATCATTGAAATCAGTTTGGCCTTCTGATCTCATATTTTGTTGCATTCGGAGATGGGTAAAATATTTCCACAGTGTGCTTGACTTTATACAGGTTTCGATAATGTCAGTTCGATTTCCATGTACAACGACAGGTAATGTTTGTCTAACAACATTACCGTTCCACCAAATGGAAAAGTATTATCCATGACTTCACGAAGCAAACGGTCAATACATTGGAGGGCATAGCATGACATCATTGTGGCCTCATCTATTATAATTAATAGCGCACAAAACAGGATTGTAGAAAAACGCACACAAACACATAACAAACTAAATTAATACTCTTCTTTAATGTTTAATAACCTATAAGCCTTACAAAGAAGCCTAAATAAGCATTCCAAAAGTGGTGCGCACAAAACAGGATTGTAGAAAAAGTCACATTTGTTCAATTTCTTTGCTTGTAATGATGTCATGCGAATATCTGACACAGAAGTTTCTAAAATAGGCACTGGCAGTTTAAATCCACTATGTACAGTTCTTCCACCTTCTAACAAAAGTGCAGCAATTCCAGTAGTGGCAAACGCCATTGCTATTTGACCTTGTGCTCGTACTGAACTCATTAATAAATTATATAGATAGGTTTTTCCTGATCCGCCAGGTCCATGAAGATAGAAATAACGCTCTGTCACCATGTCATCATCTATTGCATTTTTAATGGCATTAAATGCTTGCAATTTTAAGGTATTTAAAGTTGCAAGTCTTTCTTCTGTTCTTTCTGCTTGTAGTTGAATGTCATAGTTTTCAAAGTTTGTGTCATCTATAAGACCTGGATCAGGCAAATTAAAACTTGCACAAATTAATCCATGAGTTAAAAATACTTCTTGGATTTCCATTAATGCTTTTAAGTGTGCAATAGGTTCATTGTATGGTCGCATAAAGTCTTCAGCCATATTACTTTTAAATCTCTCCCACAAAGCTAATGCATTTGGAGCATTTGAGAAGATACAAATAAATGCAAATTGTTCTCTCATCTGCCGTGGCATTTGACATTGTGCTGCTTCTTCTAAACATCTTTCCCACTCTGTATCATCAGCGAGTAAGTTTCTATGACTTGCAGCTAAATGGAATGATTCATATACAATGTCATTAACAGTTCTTAAGTGTTCAAAACTTTGGGCTCCAGGAACATTTAAAAGTAATATCCGTAAGCAAAAACGTTCAACATCTCTTGGACTGACAGTGTAAATTCTTGGGATGATTTTATTTCCTCTGCTTTTTCTGGGTCTCCATAATCCATTCACAAAAACATAGTGATATAGAATTTCAATATATAAGAATTGTGTTGCTTGTGAATCTGTGGAATTTAATTCAAACCATGCAGTTAGTGTAGTGTGACGATCTTCACTTTGGGCCAATGCATTCATTTCATTTCCAGCATGGAAATACACTAAATATCTTTGTGGCAAATGTACTGCTAATCTATAAACTGCATGTGATCTATCATGCATTTCAAATTTTAAAAGCCGCCACATAGCTTCTGGCGCACTGACATAGTGAGCATCTACATGAGATGCAAGTTCATCATGTACTAACTCACTACTTTCAGGGTTGTCTGCACTTTTCACGACTACAGTAGCTGCATTGTAGCCTTTGAAATATATTAATAGACATATTTATGGGATTTGATGGAAGTGCAGGCTTCTACATTGATGTGGGTGTTGTACTTCATGAGTAAATGTGGATTGTAGGGTACTACATATCTATTGTCAACTTTTTTCCACGAATAATGGCACTATCTCCTTCTCTTCTCTTATAAAGTGGATAGCCATCACAATTGGCATAGGTTTTGTCTCTATAATCTTTTGGAAATTCTATTGAACATTTATTATTTTCCATACATGGTGATTGTGGATTAAGCTCACCACAGGGTCCATGAATCATGCGATGAGTAACAATCTCATATAGTCTACTATATAGTTCTGGATCTGGTAGTTCACCAACAATGACTGCATCCACTTTGTCAGAAGTATCTAATTTATCTTTTTCTTATCAGAAGATGTGCATGTGGAAGTTCTCTTTTTTGAAATTCAATGGTATTCATAAGCAAGACATTTGCCAAATAACTGACTGATAGTGATGTCACGTATTAATTCATTTAACTTAATCTTAAAAACTCTTGCTACTAAATCTGGTCTATCGGAAGCACTTTGTCCAAGAAGTAAATTTTGTGTAATTTCTGGCCATTGTGGATTACATGTAAATGTCAGAAATAAATCGGGTTTACCAAATTTGGTGACAATAGCCATAGCATCATTGTATCTTTCTCTCATATTTCGAGGAGATCCTTGAAAGGAAGATGGTAAAATGATGGCTCTGCCAGCTGTCATGTCTCTGCTTGTAGCCACGTCAGCAACATAGTCCATTAGTCCCGAATATTGTTCTACACGTAGTTTATCTTGTTGATATTTTATAAAGTTTAAATTATTGGCCTCAACTTGCAAATAGGAATCAATAATCCATTGTTGTGTTAGTTTTCCACCACATAAAATTGGATTAAATGTATTTCTAATGGCAATTTGAGCTACTTTAAATTCAAGCACAGAAACATTATTTCGGATTGTGGCTTTAGCATTTAGGTAACTTGGAAGTGTTAATTTTGGTTGCCAACCTGCCTCTCAGTGTGGGAAAAAAACTGGATATGTCATTGGATCTAAATTTGGACTTAAGATACTCATATTAATGAATGGTTGCTCCTCATTTCTGGGATATATTCTAATGTCTCTTTGAAATGGTGGTTCTCTTTCATCATTTTGAAACACCATTGCAACCTCATTTGATGTTGGCAAGTTATAACGACGTTTATCGGTAAGTCTGTCTCTTTTAAGCACCATATTAACCTTTGGCATTGGTAATTGATGTCTTTGTGCATGAAGTAGTTGTTCATTTTTTACTTCTGCCAATTTTTTATAAGCTTTACTGTAGGGGTTATTGTCCATAATGTTATTTAGCTCTATAAAAACACTGGGTAAGCATTTTTTATTTTCTTCCATCTGCATACGTTGGTCAACAGCTTCCATTGTATCTAGGACATATAGTTGAGCGAATTTTCTTTGCTCTCCTTCCTCTGGTTGTAAATGGGAAATCCGATGATAAATTTGTCCTTGTACTTTAAAACAGAAAGGACCATGTCCTGGTACATTAGCAGCTAATGTTGCCCCCATAGATGCAAAGGATATGGCACTATTGTAGGATCTTATGTTTGTCTTAAAATTTTTGTAGTTTGGAAAAGTAGGTTCAGTCATAATGGTTTGTAAATAGATTGGAAATTATTTTCTTTGTGGAAGTTTGAACTTGCCTTTTTGACAGCAACTAATGAATTGGCCATCTCTGGGTCTCTCCTGTTTAAAATAATAAGCTTCACAAAACTGACATTGAGTAGTCATGTCCCCACAACTATGAACCTCTACTGCTAAAGACTTGATTAAAGGACAATTTGCAAAGCATATAGCAGTTTGACTTTTATATTCATCAGGTGAAATGTCATGTAATGTTTCAACAACAGGTTTTAAATGCTTATTTTTTTTTCGTGGCTTTTCTTGGTATATGTTGTCCTGGTTTTGGTGAAATGTCATTCAAGGTTTCAGGAACAGGTTGTAAATGCTTTGTTTTTTTCGTTGCTTTTTTTGGTATGTATCTTATCAGAAAAATAACAACATCTCTCTAAATGGATTAGATTAGATAATAATATTATAAATATGAGTTCCCAGATGCACAGGATCTACAATGCACTATAGGAACGCCCAAGAGTCTATTTGGAATTTTGTAGCAACCAATTACAGATGAATCCGCAACACTAACAACAGGGAAACGCGCGTCGGGAACGGAGTAGCAGGCTTTTGGGGGTAGGCATTCCCATTGGGGTGTACAACACCTATTCCTTCACTACTAAAAGGTAATAGTTAAAAAAAAAAATTCTTAGTACACCTTGTCCCACAATATCTATTATTCAGTGCAGCTAGCCCATTACCTTTGGGACAGTGGAGCTTTTTTGATTACAGCACTGTGCTGTCTATCAAAATTACTAGTCAATCCTACTGGTGGATTTAATCTCTATGTTGACCCAGTAAGATATTACTTTAGCCCATGGGATTGTGAGTGCTCTGGTCATTTTTTTTCCTTAAGGAAAACATAGAGATCCACCTTTTCTAGTAATAACAGCAACTGTAAACCGCCATCTGCCTTTTCAATTGGACAGGTGCTTGTTCTATTTATATTATCACATTTTATGTGGGGCATCTACATTACTACCAAGGGGCAATTTGTAAAACCTTAACCCCCACTAACCAGCCTGCTACTTGATATACCTATTAGTATATCTTTTATTACACACATATTATTGTACATACACCTAGTTCACATACTTTTTTCTATAATAAAGATTATTTGTTTTTTCTGTAATTGGTTGCTACAAAATTCCAAATAGAGTCTTGGGCGTTCCTATAGTGCACTGGGTATAGACATTGTAGATCCAGTGCATCTGTGAACTCATATTTATATATTTTTTGGTATGTCTTTAATTTTGTCTGGTAAAATGTCATCTGATGACATCAGGAACATTGAGGAACAGGTTGTAAATGTTTTATTTGCTTGGTAGTTTTTTTTGGCGTATCTTTCATTTTTGCAGCTTGCAAGTCTTTTGCGTTCTTTTTCTCGTTGAATTTCTTTCTCCTCTGGTGTCTGCTGGTCGGCACATCTCTCTTGTCTTTCTCTATTTTTACGTCTTTTCTTCTCTTGTTTGCTCTCGTTAGTAGCCATGTTAATCTGGAAAGCCAAAAAATGAAATATAATTGGGTATATTGAAATTTGGAATTACTGTTAAACATTATTGTCCATAATAAAGAAATAAGAGGTAAATCATTAATGTATCAGTTATATTTTGTTAAAAGTTATAGGGCCTGGCCTCATTGAATAGCAATTTGGGCAATTCAATACTGCTGTAAATAAGCAGCTAACATATTTTTTTGAAAGAAGTTTTTACTTATTGAAAACCTTGTTTGTGGATAGTTGTTTACCAACTAAAAACTTCTGTCCCAAAAAAACAGGTTATTTACACATGTATTGAATTGTGCAAATTGCAATTGAATAAGGGACATAGTTATTGCTTGTTCTATTTTTTTTTCTGTTGACACGGATGCAGATGAAACATGTTTATTTAGTTTTCTCCTTTTGTACTTATTATACTGTACCTTGGTTGAAGTGTGATTTCAATCAGAATGTTTGTTGGTCCTCTGTTGAAATTCTTTGTCCGATGGTCTGGTCCTCTGTTGAAAGTCCTCGTCCGATGGTGTGGTCCTCTATTAAAAGTCCTCGTCCGATGGTGTGGTCCTCTGTTGAAAGTCCTCGTCCGATGGTCTGGTCCTCTGTTGAAAGTCCTGGTCCGATGGTCTGCTCCTCTGGTGAAAGTCCTCGTCCGATGGTGTGGTCCTCTGTTGAAAGTTCTCGTCCGATGGTCTGGTCCTCTGGTTAAAGTCCTCGTCCGATGGTCTGGTCCTGTGTTGAAAGTCGTCGTCCGGCTTCTTTCTAAGGCTTATAGGTTGTTAAACATTAAAGAAGAATATTAATTTAGTTTGCTATGTGTTTGTGTGAGTTTTGGTACAATCCCGTTTTGTGCGCACCACTTTTGGTATGCTTATTTAGGCTTCTTTGTAAGGCTTATAGGTTATTAAACATTAAAGAAGAATATTAATTTAGTTTGCTATGTGTTCGTGAGCGTTTTTCTACAATCCTGTTGTGTGCGCACCACTTTTGGTATGCTTATTTAGGCTTCTGTCTAAGGCTTATAGGTTGTTAAATATTAAAGAAGAATATTAATTTAGTTTGCTATGTGTTTGTGTGAGTTTTTCTACAATCCTGTTTAGTGCATACCACTTTTGGTATGCTTATTTAGGCTTCTGTCTAAGGCTTATAGGTTGTTAAATATTAAAGAAGAATATTAATTTAGTTTGCTATGTTTTTGGGTGACTTTTTCTACAATCCTGTTTTGTGCGCACCACTTTTGGTATGCTTTTTTAGCCTTCTTTGTAAGGCTTATAGGTTGTTAAACATTAAAGAAGAATATTAATTTAGTTTGCTATTTGTTTGTGTGCCTTTTTCTACAATCCTATTGTGCACACCACTTTTGGTATGCTTATTTAGCCTTCTTTGTAAGGCTTATAGGTTCTTAAACATTAAAGAAGAATATTAATTTATATTGGCGGCCATTAAACATATATAGTTCAATTCTTTTTTGTACGTTATACTTTACCTTGATTGAAGTGTCGAATGACAGAGGGTCCCCTCCTGCCAATCTTAATCCGCCGGTCTTCTTGTAGTGTCTGTTTGAAAAAGAAATAGAAATGGTTAATTGTATATTTCCTCTTTTTGATTTAGCAAAGCATGGTCTTTTTCAGCATGTAATGTATTTTTCTATCTTACCGCTTCTTCTTTCTTGGAGTTGTTTAAAAGGGATTGTGGGTCACAATGCATGGTGCAAATTCTTGAGTGACGCTGTTGATGCAGAGTCTGTTTGAATAATAAAAAAAAGGAGAAAGATTGATGTTTAGGTTATATATTGAATTACAATAAATTAATGTCATGTAAATGTATACTTCTGTAATTACTTTCAATTAACATTACTTAGTTTTTGGGGCTACACACCTAAATGTCACATATCACTATACATCAATCAGATTTTAATAGTTAATTTGTTTTTTTTGTTACTGTCATTTAAATATAGTTGTTTAATTAGTTTTGATTAGTTGTTTAATTAGTTTGGATTAAGATTAGTTATTTGCAGGGGCTATACACAGAAATGTGCGTGTCACATAAACATACATGAACCACATTTTCATAGTTAAGTTTTTTTTTTTTTTTGCGTGTCACATACATGAATCATATTTTAATAGTTAAATGAACATAATTTTTTGGGGGGGCCTACACACATAAATGTGTGTGTGACATGTGACTATACATAATACACATATATGTGCGTGTGACATATCACTATACATGAATCCTATTTTAATAGTAAAAATTTTTTTTTTTTGTAATGTCATTTAAAGATTAGTTTGTTGCAGGGGCTATACACATAAATGTGCGTGCCACATGTCACCATACATAAATCACATTTTCATAGTTAAAATATATATATATTTTTTGTCCTATCTTCATAATAAAATGTAATATATTATAGCTTACCTCACAGTTGTAATTTGCACAATGTAAAGTAGTAAATTAGGAAACAATTCTGTTCTCAAGTAACAGCAGCAGTTAACTATGAAGTTCATCACCTGAGTAGAAATTTAGAATTTTGTGTAAAGTAGGCAGATTTATAAACTTGTAGAAATTTCTGGAAAGTTAAACCGTTAGAACGCAATATGCATGCGCTATTTGCGTTCCAGCTTGCAATTTGTGTTCCATCCGCCATTTTGTGCGTAGTAGTGGTCAAAATGGTGTTTAATATCAGTGTGGTACGTTCCGCATAGTATGTATTTGATTCTTGCGAGTCAGTGTAGTATAGTTACGTCTGAAGCCTCGTTTTCGTTTTGTTCGGAGGACATTTTTTCTCTCGCTTAGGAGATTTTCGCCACTTTAAACTCTTTTTTTTGGACTTAAATGGACGTGTAAGTTAACTTTTGGAGGTGCCGGATGCCCCACCTTGCTGTAAGTAAGCTTTTTATGTGTTCGTTGTGTTTATTTCTTGTGATTTGTTTGTGATGTTTTGATGCACGGCGTTTGGAATGGGTCGTTTCGCGGCCTTATTTTTTTGCGATGCGGCCGTATTTTTTTGCGATGCGGCCATATTTTTTTGCGAGAGACGCAGTTGGCTTTTACGTGTCGTGCGTATGTGTGTTAACTGCATGTGAGGCGCCTTTGAGGTGTTTTTTTTTAAGTCTTGCGTATGTGTGTAAGCGGGTGTGAGGCGCCTTTGAGGTTTTTTTTGTTAAAAAGTCGTGTGTGTGTATGTGTGTGTTAACACAGCCAACCTTGGAGCCTCCACCTCCGCAAATGCGGACCCTCAATTCGTCAGGATCCGCATTTGCGGGGACGTTGTTTTTTTTTTGGCTGGGGGATTGTTTTTTTTTGTTAAGAATTCGTGTGTGTGGTGTGTTTGTGTTAACACAGCCGACGTTGAGCCTCCACCTCCACCTCCGCTTCGCGAGGATCCGCATTTGCGGGGACGTTGGGATGCTTCACCACCGCAAATGCGGCCCCTCGCTTTGCGAGGAATGCAGTTCTTGCGGGCTCGCTGCGCGAGCCTGAAAGCGTTAGCAACAACTCGCATGCTCACAACTATATATGTGACTAGCGACTTGCCCGTCAAAAAATGACGGCCATGTGATGTATATGTTTGTGAAGTTGTTTAGTTATTTAAATATAGTTTTGACCCTTGTAAGTATTGTGATATGAACATGTATTCTTGTAAAATGTTGATGTAATGGTTTTTTAACATGAAATTTGTATCTGAAGAATTGTTCACTTTAATATACATAGAATCCAGAGGAAAGTAAAAAGTAAAAAGACTTTTTGAAACGTCCCAAATTTTAACATGAAGTTTAAAACATATGTAAGCAATAACCTTGAAAGTATATATTTTTAAAATTTAACTTTATTTTTTATGTAACTTTGGAAGTTTTCAAAACATTTGTCTAATTTTGAACATTATAAACAGGAACATAGTAAATACATTTTGTAACATAATTTTGAATAAAAAGTATTAACATTTGAATGTAAAAACAGTTTAACTTTAAATTAATCAGTATTAACATGCAATTTATATCAGAATAATTGTTAAGTTTAATATACATTGAATGTAGAGGAAGGCATACAGTAAAAACTCTCCTTAAACCGTAACTAATGAAAGTAATTCCTTACTGACCACATAAACTGGCGATAAACATTAATGTAGGTAGTAATCTTAAGATAACAGAGAATATTTACATTGTGACTTAAAAGGTGCTTGAGCTCTTAACATGAACTTTGTAATATGTTGAATGAAATAACTTGAAAATATTGTTTTTAAACTTGTAAAATTAGAAACATTAACATAGTGACTTAACATTTTAACATAATTTTTCATAGAAATGCAAGGCAAGTATTTTGTGAGGCGAATTATCCATAAACATGACTTCCATTAATTATGACTGAATTAAACAACAAATTGTTATGTATTTTGGAATGCTTTTAAAAAATGTTGGCATCTTTAATTTGTATCCTGCAAAGTTATAGTACTTCATAGTAGACAATGTTTTTAGTAAAAATACGTCCATCTTCTAATAAATCACCTTGACTTTCATTTTTTTCAATGTAAACTTTAATAGCCTGTGGATTTTTGCACCGTGACAATGCAACGTACAATTGACCATGTGCAAATACTGGTTCTTGCAAAAAAATACCCACAGATTTGAAAGTTTGACCTTGTGATTTATTAATGGTCATGGCAAATGCCATAATAATGGGAAATTGTCTTCTTTGAAGTATAAAGGGGAGACTACTTTCACTTGGTGCTAAATCTATTCTTGGTATGAAAACTCTCTCTCCTTTATGGGTCCCAGTTAAAATTTCAGCATCTATAAAATGGTCCTTTAATTGTTGAACAATTAATCTTGTGCCATTGCATAGGCCTTTTTTGGGGTTCATATTTCGCAGTAACATGATAATTGCACCTTTCTTTAGCTGCAAAATATGTGGTGGCATTCCAGAAGGAGTTAGAGAGTTTATGAATTCAGTCGAAAAGTTAGCCTGACTTTCATTGTCATCAGCAAGTACAGAATCAGCACTGTGATAATTTCTTTGCGGTACATAATTTTTTTTTAAGATTTCATTATTGAGGATTAATGCATCTTTATTTTTACACGTCAGTATGACTTAGTTGGCAAGCTCGGAATGTTCTTCGTTATTGATGCTCCCTTCAAATATAGCCGATATAATATCTTGTTGACAAATCATATGAGGTGGGATCTCTACAGTGTCGTCAGCTAAATGTAGTATTTTTTCTGTTCTGCCTTCTCCAATTTTAATAAGCCAATCATTGAAATCATTTTGTCCTTCTGATCTCATATTTTGTTGCAGTTGAAGATGGGTAAAATGTTTCCATACTGTGCTTGACTTGATACAGGTTTCGATAATGTCAGTTCGATTTCCATGTACAACAACAGGTAATGTTTGTCTAAAATCGCCACCCAACAACATTACCTTTCCACCAAATGGAAAAATATTATCCATGACTTCACGAAGCAAACGGTCAATACATTGGAGGGCATAGCATGACATATTTGTGGCCTCATCTATTATAATTAATTTACATTTCTTAAATGTCTTTGCTTGTAAGGATGTCATGCGAATATCTGACACAGAATTTTCTAAAATAGGCACTGGCAGTTTAAATCCACTATGAACAGTTCTTCCACCTTCTAATAAAAGTGCAGCAATTCCAGTAGTGGCAAACGCCATTGCTATTTGTCCTTGTGCTCGTACTGAACTCATTAATAAATTGTACAAATAGGTTTTTCCTGATCCGCCAGGTCCATCCAGATAGAAATAACGCTCTGTCACCATGTCATCATCTATTTTAATTTTTAATGGCATGAAATGCTTGCAATTGTAGTGTATTTAAAGTTGCAAGTCTTTCTTGTGTTCTTTCTGCTTGTATTTGAATGTCATAGTCTTCAAAGTTTATGTCATCTATAAGACCTGGATCAGGCAAATTAAAACTTGCACAACATAATCCATGAGTTAAAAATACTTCTTGGAATTCCATTAACGCTTTTAAGTGTGCAATGGGTTCATTGTATCGTCGCATAAAGTCTTCAGCCATATTACTTTTAAAAGTCTCCCACAAAGCTAATGCATTTGGAGCATTTGAGAAGATACAAATAAAAGCAAATTGTTCTCTCATCTGTCGTGGCATTTGACATTGTGCTGCTTCTTCTAAACATCTTTCCCACTCTGTATCATCAGCGAGTAAGTTTCTATGTCTTGCAGCTAAATGGAAGGATTCATATACAATGTCATTAACAGTTCTTAATTGTTCAAAACTTTGTGCTCCTGGAACATTTAAAAGTAATATCCGTAAGCAAAAACGTTCAACATCTCTTGGACTGACTGTGTAAATTCGTGGAATTATTTTATTGCCTCTGGTTTTTCTTGCTCTCCATAATCCATTCACAAAAACATAGTGATATGGAATTTCAATATATAAGTATTGTGTTGCTTGAGCATCATTTGAATTTAATGCAAACCATGCAGTTAGTGTAGTGTGACGATCTTCACTTTGGGCCAATGAATTCATTTCATTTCCAGCATGGAAATAGACTAAATGTCGTTGTGGCAAATGTACTGCTAATCTATATACTGCATGTGATCTATCATGCATTTCAAATTTTAAAAGCCGCCACATAGCTTCTGGTGCACTGACATAGCGAGCATCTACATGAGATGCAAGTTCATCATGTACTAACTCACTACATTCAGGGTTGTCTGCACTTTTGACGACTACAGTAGCTGCATCATAGCCTTTGTAAATATATTTGTAGACATATTTAATGGATTTGATGGAAGTGCAGGCTTCTACGTTGAGGTGGGCGTTGTACTTCATGAGTAAATGTGGATTGTAGGGTACTACATATCTATTGTCCACTTTTTTTCCACGAATAATGGCACTATCTCCTTCTCTTCTTTTATAAAGTGGATATCCATCACAATTTGCATATGTTTTGTCTCTATAATCTTTTGGAAAATCTTTGGAACATTTATTATTTTCCATACATGGTGATTGTGGATTAAGGTCTCCACAGGGTCCATGAATCATGCGATGAGTAACAATCTCATATAGTCTATCATATAATTCTGGATCTGGTAGTTCAGCAACTATGACTGCATCCACTTTGTCCGAAGTATCTAATTTATCTTTCTCTTGAAGTATTATGAGAAGATGTGCATGTGGAAGGCCTCTTTTTTGAAATTCAATGGTATATACATAAGCAAGACATTTTCCAAATAACTGATTTATAGTGAAGTCACGTATTAATTCATTTAATTTGATCTTAAAAACTCTGGCTACTAAATCTGGTCGATCTGAAGCACTTTGTCCAAGAAGTAGATTTTGATTAATTTCTGGCCATTGTGGATTACATGTAAATGTCAGCAATAAATCTGGTTTCCAAATTTTGTCACAATAGCCATAGCATCATTGTATCTTTCTCTCATATTTCGAGGAGATCCTTGAAAGGAAGATGGTAAAATGATGGCTCTGCCAGCTGTCATGTCTCTGCTTGTAGCCACGTCAGCAACATAGTCCATTAGTCCCGAATATTGTTCTACACGTAGTTTATCTTGTTGATATTTTATAAAGTTTAAATTATTGGCCTCAACTTGCAAATAGGAATCAATAATCCATTGTTGTGTTAGTTTTCCACCACATAAAATTGGATTAAATGTATTTCTAATGGCAATTTGAGCTACTTTAAATTCAAGCACAGAAACATTATTTCGGATTGTGGCTTTAGCATTTAGGTAACTTGGAAGTGTTACTTTTGGTTGCCAACCTGCCTCTCAGTGTGGGAAAAAAACTGGATATGTCATTGGATCTAAATTTGGACTTAAGATATTAATATTAATAAATGGTTGCTCCTCATTTCTGGGATATACTCTAATGTCTCTTTGAAATGGTGGTTCTCCTTCATCATTCTGAAATACCATTGCAACTTCATTTGATGTTGGCAAGTTATAACGACGTTTATCAGTATGTCTATCTCTTTTTTTTATAACAATGAGTTTTATTGTCACCATATGTCATATATCAATTTACACATTGTACCTTGGCTCGCAGGCCTTTCTGGTTTTCGTACATCCATGAATCCCAACATACATGTATTTGTATACAGCAACATAAAGAAAACTCTGTGACACCGCTGCATGTACAGTCAAGATGAATGTTCGCCTGTTGCACATCGAGCCATAAGGCTATGGTACATATAAAGTGACTATCTCTTTTTCTTTTTTTTCCATTTTATTTTGAACATAAATCTTTTAAAAACGTGTTTCAAAACTACAAACTTAACCTGCTTGCTGGCCTGTCCTGTCCCTTATGGAATCCCCTAATCCAGGTAATTTATAATGAGGATGTCCCCCACTCCCTTCCCATATTTCCTCCCTAGGCCTTCAGTCCGACCTATTTGAGGGAAAGCTTCTACTTTTTAACTAGACATTAGTCCTAACAGCCTAAGGCTAGGCCTATGTATATTATCCATGGGTCCCATATTTTCCTGAAGTTGTCCATAGAGTCATCCAGTAGGTGGGTGATTCTTTCGTTGATGGCAATATAATTTATCTTATGTTTGATCAGCTGGAAGTTAAGGTTACTGGATTTCCAGGATTTAGCAATATGGCTCTTGGTTGCCAGGGTTATGTATTGCAGCAGCCTGTTTTAGGGAGGTGTAAGGGTGTTAAAGGGGATCCCCAGCAGCATGTTGTCTATAGACTTATCCACCTGGGTACGGAATAAGTCCGAGGCTAGTTCCGAAACCAGGTCCCATATCTTTGCTACTTTGGGGCAGGACCACCATATATGGGGAAATGTCCCAACTACTTGGCATCCCCTAAAGCACGAATGGTTTTCTGACATTTTTTATTTAGCGAGTTTTTCCGGGGTTATGTATACTCTGTGTAACACCTTGATGGCAGTTTCTAAAATGCTATAGTTCAGGGAGCCCCTATATATGTTGGACCAAGCTATCCTCCATTTACCTAAATCCCAATTCGTATTCATGTCAGATTCCCAGTCTACCATGTGTTTAAATTTGAGACCTGCCGGTCTGGCATTAAATGTTTTGTAAAGCATCCCTAGGGTGCCTTTCGTTAGAGGTGCCACTTGGCACATTTTTGATAGCCAGTTCATTTCCGAAGTTTTATGGTTCTCTAACAAGGTTAATACGAGATGTTTAAGCCTGCAGAAATTGTAATGTTCTGTCGAGGGTAGATCGTGTTTGTCCCTTAATTTTTCGAACGAGATAATTTGCCCCTGCTCAATCCACTCTCCCAGCCTATCTAGTTTTTTGCTCCTCCACCAGTGTTGGGAAGCCAAGTTTAGGCCAACTGACATCTGAGGGTGATTAAGGAGTGAGATCATGTAAGAAGGTTTGGGAAATAATTTAGTGTGTGTGTGGGCCCATTTCCAGCATGTGAGCGTGTGTTTTATCATAGGATTGGGAATATTTCTCAATTTGGGGGGAATATCTGGTAGCCACATAATTGTGTCCAAAGTCAATGGTCTCATTGACTGGTTTTCTATATAAACCCACGCTGGTTGATGTGACACGGAATGGGCGATTGGCAACCAAGATAATTGAGCGGCCTTGTAATAAAGTTTAAAGTTAGGGCAGGATAATCCTCCATCTAGTTTGTGCAGATACATGATTCTTTTCGCGATTCTTGATGGGCCCTGGTTCCAAATGAATCTAAAGATCTGCCTTTGGAAATTAGACAATTCTTTATTTCTCACCGGGATCGGGAGGGTTCTAAACAGGTAAAGGAGTCTGGGTAAAATGTTCATTTTTATTGTGATAATTCTCCCCACCCAGGAGAGGCGAAATTTCGTCCATCGACCTAAATCTGTAATCAAGGTTTTTAGTAGCTTAGAATAGTTCTCATTGTAAAGATTCCCCAGTTTTGCCGTTAACCTTATTCCTAGGTAGTTTATGTATTTTATGTCCCAATTAAATTTATACTTATCATGTAGACTATTTTTTTCTGTTGCCGGAACATCTATGGCCAGGGTCTCTGTTTTCTCTAAGTTTAGTTTTAGGCCCGATAGTCGGCCAAACTTTTCCAGTGTTTTAATGAGTTCCGGAACTGAGTTAGTTGGGTTGGTTACTACGCATAGTAGATCGTCTGCGAACAGGCAAATCTTGAAGTGGTGATGTCCCACCTTAATTCCGGAGATCTCCGAATTTGCCCTGATTTCCCTGGATAGGGGTTCCATAGCCATAGCGAAAAGTAAAGGTGAATGTCTATCTCTTTTAAGCACCATATTAACCTTTGGCATGGGTAATTGATGTCTTTGTGCATGAAGTTGTTGTTCATTTTCTACTTCTGCCAATTTTTTGTATGCTTTACTGTAGGGATTGTTGTCCATAATGTTATTTAGCTCTATGAAAACACTGGGTAAGCATTTTTTATTTTCTTCCATCTGCATACGTTGGTCAACAGCTTCCATTGTATCTAGGACATATAGTTGAGCAAATTTTCTTTGCTCTCCTTGCTCTGGATGTAAATGTGAAGTCCGATGATAAATTTGTCCTTGGACTTTAAAACAGTAAGGACCATGTCCTGGTACATTAGCAGCCAATGTTGCCCCCATAGATGCAAATGATATGGCACTATTGTAGGATCTTATGTTTGTCTTAAAATTTTTGTAATTTGGAAAAGTAGGTTCAGTCATAATATTTTGTAAATAGCTTGGAAATTGTTTCCTTTCTGGAAGTTTGAACTTGCCTTTTTCCATCTCTGGGTCTCTCCTGTTTAAAATAATAAGCCTCACAAAATTGACATTGAGTACTCATGTCCCCACAACTATGAACCTCTACTGCTAAAGACTTGAGTAGAGGACAATTTGCAAAGCATATCGGATGTTGACTTTCATATTCATCAGGTGAAAAGTCATGAAATGTTTCAACAACAAGCTCTAAATGTTTAGTTTTTTTCGTGGCTTTTCTTGGTATATGTTGTCCTTGTTTTGTTGAAATGTCCTGTAAGTTTTTAGTAAGAGTTTGTAAATGCTTTGTTTTTGTAGTTGCTTTTTTTGGTCTGTCTTGACTGATATTTTGTAAAATGTCATCTGATGTTTGAGGAACAGTTTGTAAATGCTTTATTATCTTTTTATTTTTTTTGGTTGTATCTCTCATTTTTGCAGCTGATATTCTTTTATTTGCAAGTCTTTTGCGTTCTTTTTCTCGTCGAATTTCTTTCTCCTCCGGTGTCTGCTGGGCGGCCCATCTCTCTTGTCTTTCTCTAGTTTGACGTCTTTTCTTCTCTTCTTTGGTCTCGTTATCAGCCATATTAATCTGTAAAGGAAAAAAAAAAATGTAATTGTGTATATTTTAATTTGTAATTCCTGTTAAAGATTCTTGTGCACAATTGGTGAAATAAAAGGCAAATCATTAATGTATCAATTATATTTAGTTAAAATTATAATTCCTGTCCTCACTGGCTAAGAATTTGGCCAATGGAATACTGCTGTAAATAAGCATGTAACATATTTTTTTTAAAATAATGGTTTTATTTATTAAAAACGTTGTTTGTGGATAGATATTTACCACTGCAAAACTTCTTTGCTAATAAAAAAATTGATGTGGTTATTGAGCTATGTATTGCATAGTATCAATTTAAATAGAATAAGGGAGATAGTCATTTTTATTTTTTATTTTTCTGTTGACACGGATGCAACTGAAAGCAGTTTCTTTAGTTTTCTACTTTAGTACTTATTATACTGTACCTTGGTTGAAGTGTGATTTAAATCCGAATGTTTGTTGGTCCTCGGTTCAAAATCGTTGTCCAATGGTGTGGTCCTCTGTTGGAAGTCCTGGTCCGATGGTGTGGTCCTCTGTGTAAAATCCTGGTCCTATGGTCTGGTCCTCTGTTGAAAGTTCTGGTCCGATGGTGTGGTCCTGTGGCGATAGCCCTCGTCCAATGTTGTGGTCCTGTGGCGATAGCCCTCGTCCGATGTTGTGGTCCTTTGGTGAAAGTCCTCGTCCGATGGTGTGGTCCTGTGTTGAAATTCCTCGTCCGCTGGTCTGGTCCTGTGTTGAAAGTCCTCGTCCGATGGTCCGGTCCTGTGGAGAAAGTCCTCGTCCGATTGTCTTCACGCAGTATCTGTTGTAATATAAAATAGAAAATGTTGTTTGAGTGAAATGTCTTTTAAATAAGTAAAAAATGTATGAATTTGGCTGTATTGTATCAGTTATGGTTATTTTTTTCTATTTTTTATTTTTTACTTTCTGTACAATCCCACGACTTTTGTTATTCTTATTTAAGGTTCTTAGTAAGGCTTGTGGGTTGTGATATATTAAATAAAAATATGAATTTATTTTGCTATGTGTTTATGTTAGTTTTTGGTACAATACTGTTTTGTGCGCACCACGTGTGGTATACTTATTTAACCTTTATTGGGATGGTTATAGTTAGTGAAACATGAAATAATATAATTAATGTAGTTTGCTATGTGTTTGTGTTATTTTTTTATAATCCTGTTTTGTGCGCACCACTTGTGCAAAAGTTATTTATTCTTGATTGGACTGGTTATAGGTTGTTAAACATTAAAGAAGAATGTTAATGTAGTTTCCTATGTGTTTGTGTGATTTTTTGTACAATGCTATTAGGTGCGCAACACTTTTGTTATTCTTATTTTGGCTTCTTTGTAAGGCTTATAGGTTGTTAAACATTGAATAAGAAATTCTGTTTTGTGTGTAGCAGTTTGGGTCTCATTCAATTGCGATTTGGCTAATTGAATCGTGCCCTAAATAAGCACATAGCATATTTTTTTAAAGAAGTTTTTAGTCAGTGAAAAACTTTTTTTTGGATAGATTTTTAGTAACTAAAAACTTCTTTAAAAAAAAATGTTATGTTCTTATTTAGAGCCCTATTCAATTGGGCAAATTGCAATTGAATGAGGGCCTTTGTGTGTACCATATGTTGCATAGTTTGCCCCTCATTCAATTGCATTTTTTACAATGTAATAGTACTCTAAGGCCGTCATTGAATTGCAATTTTGAAAATTGAATAGAGTTCAAAATAAGCACATCACATATATTTGTTAAAGACGTTTTTAGTTATTAAGCATCTATCCAAAAGCAAGGTTTTCACTAACGAAAAAGTTCTTTAAAAAATATATGTTATGTGATTATTTGGATCCCTATAGAATTAGCAAAATGGCAATTGAATAAGGGCCTAAAAGTGCTTATTTATAGCCATATTAAATTGTCCAAAATAGCAATTGAATGAGGGCCTTTGGTTACTGCATTTGTTATATTGTCAGCTCCTCATTCAATTGTGTTTTGGCCAATGGAATAGAGCTCAATATCAGCACAGAGCATATTTTTTTACCGAATTTTGGGCCCTATTAAATTCTCCCTCGTAGTTCTCTCGGTGTTCGCAAAAGGCAGTTTTCCTGCTGTTTGCGAGAACCGAATCTCTCGCAGCCTGCTTTACGATATGACTGCGAGAAAATGGCCGAGAATAGGCTCCGAAAGAGCTACGTAGCCTTAAATCTATGCACGAGTCTCGCATATCGTAAGAATCCCTACGTGGACAAAAAGTCCACGCAAGGGATCCGAAAGCCTCTACGTGCTGCCTCGGAACAGCCCGAGACAGCAGTGTGAGGCTCCCCCCTGCACCCTATACACATCCCCATGCTGCAGGGGTCTCTATCGGGACCCCTGCAGCACCCCCACATTAACCCCTTGCAGCGGGGGTCCCCGATCTGCATAGATCAGGCCCCCCGCTGCATTTAAAACTTTTAAATTCCCCGCCGCGGCTCCTTAAAGGGACCGCGGCACACTATTACCCAATCCTGGCCGCGGCACTTAAAATTAACCCCCCTCTATGCTGGGGGTCCCCATCGGGACCCCCGAAGTGTCCCCACATAAACCCATTGCAGGGGGGGGCCCCGATCTGCATAGATAAGGCCCCCCGCTGCATTTAAAACTTTTAAATTCCCCGCCGCGGCTCCTTAAAGGGACCGCGGCACACTATTACCCAATCCCGGCCGCGGCACTTAAAATTAACCCCCCTCTATGCTGGGGGTCCCCATCGGGACCCCCGAAGTGTCCCCACATAAACCCCCTGCAGCGGGGGGCCCCGATCGGCACCGATCGTGACCCTGCTGCAATTCAATTTTAAATTTCCCGCCTCGCGGGTCCTCAAAGGACTGTAAAGGTCCTGAAAGGACTCGCACTAAAAATATTAACCCCAGGCAACTATAATTACCCCATTAACTCATGATGGTCAATCCAGACCACCATAAGGCCTAAATTAACCCATTAACTCATGGTGGTCAATACAGACCACCATAAGGCCTAAATTAACCCATTAACTCATGATGGTCAATCCAGACCACCATAAGGCTCTATTTAACCCATTAACTCATGGTGGTCAAGCCAGACCACCATAAGGCTCTAATTAACCCATTAACTCATGGTGGTCAATACAGACCACCATAAGGCCTAAATTAACCCATTAACTCATGATGGTCAATCCAGACCACCATAAGGCTCTATTTAACCCATTAACTCATGGTGGTCAATCCAGACCACCATAAGGCTCTAATTAACCCATTAACTCATGGTGGTCAATCCAGACCACCATAAGGCTCTAATTAACCCATTAACTCATGGTGGTCAATACAGACCACCATAAGGCCTAAATTAACCCATTAACTCATGATGGTCAATCCAGACCACCATAAGGCTCTATTTAACCCATTAACTCATGGTCGTCAATACAGACCACCATAAGGCTCTATTTAACCCCATCAGTCCCATAAGGGTATATTATTACCATTATGGGCTTGTTACAACCCAACATTAACCACATAAGTGCCATGATGGTCCTCAAGGACCATCATGACACTAACTACAAACACTACACTATAACCCCCAATAAACCATTTAATCTAAACTAACCCCCCTCTACACTAATCTATTAACACTTACACTACCTACCTACACTACCTACCCCCTACTAAACCTCCCCAACACTCTAATTACAAAAAACAAAAAACCTACAGCACAGAAAACAAAAAACCTACAGTACAAAAAACAAAAAAACCTACAGTACAGAAAACAAAAAACAATTACAACCCCACCCCCCACTACAGAAAACAAAAAAATACATTACAACCCCACCCCCCACTACAGAAAATAAAAAAATTACACACCTGAAAAGGAAAGACAGATAAACACAATACAATACATACATATAATACATTACATACATTACATACAATACATGACATTACATATAATATATTACATATAATATATTACATATAATACATTACATACATTACATAAAATACATGACATTACATACATTACATATAATATATTAAATATAATATATTACATATAATATATTACATATAATACATTACATACATTACATACAATACATGACATTACATACATTACATATAATATATTAAATATAATATATTACATATAATATATTACATATAGTCCTAATCAAATACCCCCTATCTATCTAACATACAATCTATTTAATTTAAAATAAATCCTAACTATATCAAATACATCCCCCTATCTATCTAATATACAAAAAATCCTAACTACATACACAGACCATTATTCTAAACTAAAATAAAATAATTACAGTCCTAACTACATACACAGACCCTAATTCTAAGCTAAAATCAATAAATTAAGACCACTTACCTTTAAGATGTTGCTTCAGATCACTAACCTATGGGTCAAACAAAAAATAAAAATTGGTACAAAACATTAACATCAAATAAATAAACATTCTATACATTCTAAATATTCAACTCACCTTTACAGCATGTCCAGTCACTGTTTAGCTCTTCCGGCGCGGCCCTGTTAAAAAAAAAAACACAATACATGAATACATGAATACAATATATAAACAATAAATAAAATACACAAATAAACATCTAAATATACATTTAACTTACCTACCCGCGATGTCCCCGGCCTTCTCTCCTTCAGCCCCGGCTGGGCCGCGGAACCATCCGCGCTCTAAAAAAAAAAAGAAAAAAAACTAACGGAGGTCTGCACTGGCAGACCTCCCCGACGCTACTGAACCTCCCGGAGTCGTTTCCGGGAGGAAATTGGCATTGGCGGCTTGTGATTGGCTGAAAAAGCTGTCTATCAATTTCAGCCAATCAAAAGTCGTCAATGTGTGAGCCAATCAGGATGGGATACACCCCAATATCCCACCCTGATTGGCTTAAACACTTGTCTATCTTTCTGGGAACCAATCACAACGCTCAGATGCCTTCAGCCAATCACTATGGGATACACCCCCACGGAGTGATTGGTAGAAGACATCTGCGCATCCTGATTGGCTCCTACATTGACGACTTTTGATTGGCTGACAGCTTTTTCAACCAATCACAAGCCGACAATGCCAATTTCCTCCCGGAAACGACTCCGGGAGGTTCAGTAGCGTCGGGGAGGTCTGCCAGTGCAGACCTCCGTTAGTTTTTTTTTTTTTTTTTTTTTAGAGCGCGGATGGTTCCGTGGCCCAGCCGGGGCTGAAGGAGAGAAGGCCGGGGACATCGCGGGGAGGTAAGTTAAATGTATATTTAGATGTTTATTTGTGTATTTTATTTATTGTTTATATATTGTATTCATGTATTCATGTATTGTGTTTTTTTTTTTAACAGGGCCGCGCCGGAAGAGCTAAACAGTGACTGGACATGCTGTAAAGGTGAGTTGAATATTTAGAATGTATAGAATGTTTATTTATTTGATGTTAATGTTTTGTACTACATTTTATTTTTTGTTTGACCCATAGGTTAGTGATCTGAAGCAACATCTTAAAGGTAAGTGGTCTTAATTTATTGATTTTAGCTTAGAATTAGGGTCTGTGTATGTAGTTAGGATTTTTTGTATATTAGATAGATAGGGGGATGTATTTGATATAGTTAGGATTTATTTTAAATTAAATAGATTGTATGTTAGATAGATAGGGGGTATTTGATTAGGACTATATGTAATATATTATATGTAATATCATGTATTGTATGTAATGTATGTAATGTATTATATGTATATATTATATGTAATATATTATATTTAATATATTATATTTAATGTATGTAATGTCATGTATTGTATGTAATGTATGTAATGTATTATATGTAATATATTATATGTAATATATTATATGTAATGTCATGTATTGTATGTAATGTATGTAATGTATTATATGTATGTATTGTATTGTGTTTATCTGTCTTTCCTTTTCAGGTGTGTAATTTTTTTATTTTCTGTAGTGGGGGGTGGGGTTGTAATGTATTTTTTTGTTTTCTGTAGTGGGGGGTGGGGTTGTAATTTTTATTTTTTCTGTACTGTAGGTTTTTTTGTTTTTTGTACTGTAGGTTTTTTGTTTTCTGTGCTGTAGGTTTATTGTTTTTTGTAATTAGAGTGTTGGGGAGGTTTATTAGGGGGTAGGTAGTGTAGGTAGGTAGTGTAAGTGTTAATAGATTAGTGTAGAGGGGGGTTAGTTTAGATTAAATGGTTTATTGGGGGTTATAGTGTAGTGTTTGTAGTTAGTGTCATGATGGTCCTTGAGGACCATCATGGCACTTATGTGGTTAATGTTGGGTTGTAACAGGCCCATAATGGTAATAATATACCCTTATGGGACTGATGGGGTTAAATAGAGCCTTATGGTGGTCTGTATTGACCACCATGAGTTAATGGGTTAATTAAGGCCTTATGGTGGTCTGTATTGACCACCATGAGTTAATGGGTTAATTTAGGCCTTATGGTGGTCTGTATTGACCACCATGAGTTAATGGGTTAATTTAGGCCTTATGGTGGTCTGTATTGACCACCATGAGTTAATGGGTTAATTAAGGCCTTATGGTGGTCTGTATTGACCACCATGAGTTAATGGGTTAATTTAGGCCTTATGGTGGTCTGTATTGACCACCATGAGTTAATGGGTTAATTTAGTCCTTATGGTGGTCTGTATTGACCATCATGAGTTAATGGGTTAATTTAGGCCTTATGGTGGTCTGTATTGACCACCATGAGTTAATGGGTTAATTTATGCCTTATGGTGGTCTGTATTGACCACCATGAGTTAATGGGTTAATTTAGGCCTTATGGTGGTCTGTATTGACCACCATGAGTTAATGGGTTAATTAGAGCCTTATGGTGGTCTGTATTGACCACCATGAGTTAATGGGTTAATTAAGGCCTTATGGTGGTCTGTATTGACCACCATGAGTTAATGGGTTAATTTAGGCCTTATGGTGGTCTGTATTGACCACCATGTGTTAATGGGTTAATTTCAGGCCTTATGGTGGTCTGTATTGACCACCATGAGTTAATGGGTTAATTAGAGCCTTATGGTGGTCTGTATTGACCACCATGAGTTAATGGGTTAATTAAGGCCTTATGGTGGTCTGTATTGACCACCATGAGTTAATGGGTTAATTTAGGCCTTATGGTGGTCTGTATTGACCACCATGAGTTAATGGGTTAATTTAGGCCTTATGGTGGTCTGTATTGACCACCATGAGTTAATGGGTTAATTAGAGCCTTATGGTGGTCTGTATTGACCACCATGAGTTAATGGGTTAATTAAGGCCTTATGGTGGTCTGTATTGACCACCATGAGTTAATGGGTTAATTTAGGCCTTATGGTGGTCTGTATTGACCACCATGAGTTAATGGGTTAATTTAGGCCTTATGGTGGTCTGTATTGACCACCATGAGTTAATGGGTTAATTAGAGCCTTATGGTGGTCTGTATTGACCACCATGAGTTAATGGGTTAATTAAGGCCTTATGGTGGTCTGTATTGACCACCATGAGTTAATGGGTTAATTTAGGCCTTATGGTGGTCTGTATTGACCACCATGAGTTAATGGGTTAATTTAGGCCTTATGGTGGTCTGTATTGACCACCATGAGTTAATGGGTTAATTTAGGCCTTATGGTGGTCTGTATTGACCACCATGAGTTAATGGGTTAATTTAGGCCTTATGGTGGTCTGGATTGACCATCATGAGTTAATGGGGTAATTATAGTTGCCTGGGGTTAATATTTTTAGTGCGAGTCCTTTCAGGACCTTTACAGTCCTTTGAGGACCCGCGAGGCGGGAAATTTAAAATTGAATTGCAGCAGGGTCACGATCGTTGCCGATCGGGGCCCCCCGCTGCAGGGGGTTTATATGGGGACACTTCGGGGGTCCCGATGGGGACCCCCAGCATAGAGGGGGGTTAATTTTAAGTGCCGTGGCCGGGATTGGGTAATAGTGTGCCGCGGCCCCTTTAAGGAGCCGCGGCGGGGAATTTAAAAGTTTTAAATGCAGCGGGGGCCTGATCGGTGCCGATCGGGGACCCCCGCTGCAAGGGGTTAATGTGTGGGGGCTGCGGGGGTTCCTATGGACTCCTGCAGCAAGGTGTTCATGTGAGGACACTTCGGGGGGCCCGACAGGGACCCCCGCATTGAGGGGGGGTTCATTTTAGGTGCCTGGGGGGGGGGTTTGGAGTACCCCCCACGGCAGGGCTTATGTGGGGGACTGCCGCGGAGGTCCCTTTTAGGACCCCCGCAGCACTTGATGAGGAGTGGGAGCCTGCGATATCATCTCGCAGGCTGTCACTCCTCATGTACATTTACGCAGTGTAGATACGTACGGGCCTGCTGCGTAGCTCATACGTTGCTCGCAGCAGGGCTAATTTAATAGCATTGTAAGTTAGAGAAACTTTGCAGTACGTAGGGCTTAAGTAGAAGCCTCTTATTTACGAGGCTGGAATTTAATAGGGCCCTTTGTATTTAGTGAACTTGTATCCAAAAGCAACGTGTTCACTAAATAAAAAGTTCCTTTAAAAAATATGCTCTGTGCTTATATAGAGCCCTATTGAAATGGGCAAATCACATTTGAGTGAGGCCTTTGGCCATTAAAGATATATAGGTCCTCATTGAATTGCAATTTTGCCAATTGAAGAGGGCTCTATATAATCACATAACATATTTATTGAGCAAAGTTTTTAGTTATTGAAAACCTTGATTGTGGTTAGAAGTTCAGTAACTAAAAAGTTCTGTATAAAAAATATGTTATGTGCTTATATAGAGCCCTATTCAATTGAGCAAGTCGCAATTGAATAAGGCTCATGGTTCTTTCTTTTTTATACTTAATACTTTACCTTGATTGAAGTGTCGAATGACAGACGGTCCCCTCCTGCCAATCTTAATCCGCCGGTCTTCTTGTAGTGTCTGTTTGAAAAAGAAAGTGAAATAGTTATTTGTATATTTATAATTTTTCATCTAGCAAAGCATGGCCTTTTGAGCATGTAATGTCTTGTTGTATCTTACCTCTTCTTCTTTGTTGGTGTTCTTTAAAAGGGATTGTGCTTCACAGTGCACGGTGCAAATTGTTGAGTGACGCTGTTGATGCAGAGTCTGTTTGAATATTAAAAGAAATAGAAAGATTCAGCTTTATATGATCTATTGAATTGCAGTAAATTAATGTCATTTAAATATACTTGTGCAATTATTTTCAATTGACCTTATTTTTTGGTGGCGGCTACACACATATGTCACATACATGAAGCACATTCCATAGTTTAATGTAATTATTTTGTGTGCGTGTGACATATCAGTATACATGAATCATATTTAAATTGTTAAATTAACCTTATATTTTTTTTTTCCAACACACATAAATGTCTGTGTGTGAGATGTAACTATAGATGATACACATATATGTGCGTGTCACATATCAGTATACATGACATATAATGTCATTTAAATGTAGTTGTTTACTGATTTTGTTTTAATCTAATTTTGTTGCAGTGGCAATACACATAAATGTGCGTGTCACTATACATTATACACATATATGTTAGTGTCACATGTCACTTTGAAGGGGCAATACACATAAATGTGCGTGTCACATGTCACTATACATTATAGACATATATCTGCGTGTCAGATGTCACTATACATTATAGACATATATGTGTGCGTGTCACATGTCAATATACATAAACCTCTGTTTAATATTGAATTATGGTTTTTTGTTGTTTTGTTAAATGAACCATATTTTTTTTGTGAGCCTATACACATAAATGTGGCATATATGTCACTACATAAATCCTAGTTTTATTTGTTTGACCTGTCCTGATAATAAAATGTAATATATTATAGCTTACCTCTCAGTTGTAATTTGCACAATGTAAAGTAGTAAATTAGTAAAGAATTGTCTTCTCAAGTAAAAGCAGCAGTTATCTCTGAAGTTACTCAGTTCATCACCTGAGGAGAAATGTATTTTTTTGTGTGAAATAGACAGTATTTATAAACTTGTAGAAAGTTCTGGAAAGTGAGACCGTTAGAACGCAATACGCATGCGCTATTTGCGTTCCAGCTTACAATTTGCGTTCCATCCGCCATTTTCTGCGTATTACTGTTCAAAATGGTGTTTAATATGATTGTGATACGTTCCGCATAGTATGTGTTTCATTATTGCGAGTAAGTGTAGTGTAGTTACGTCTGAAGCCTCGTTTTCGTTTTGTTCGTCGGCCATTTTTTCTCTCGCTTAGCGTTGATATTAGTGTCTAAAGTGTTTTATTTTGATTTTAATGTAGATGTAACTTGTTTTTTGAGGTGCTGGATGGTTCCTCTTGCTGTAGGTAAGCTTTTTATGTGTTTGTTGTGTGTCTTTCTTAAGTTTTAAATGTTTGTATGTCGGCGTGTTGCGTCCGATGTTTGCGAGGTCGTAATGTGTGGTAACGTGTCTCGTATGGTGTTTGCGTGTGTAGCCTCGTTTTCGTTTTATTCGTCGGCCATTTTTTGTGTCGCTTAGCAAATTATTTAGTGTCTAAACTCTTTTATTTTGAGTGCAATTAAGTTGTAAGTTGCATTTTTGAGGTCCTGGGTGCTTCCTGTTTCTGTAGGTAAGGTTTTTATGTATGTGCTGTGTGTATGTATTGTGTTTTTAATTTTGTAATGTTCGCGAGTTGCGTCCGAGTGTTGCGAGGCCGTAATGTGTGTGAACGTGTGTCGTATGTTGTTTGCGAGTGTCGTAATGTGTGTGTCGTGCTCTTTGGGTTGCGACGTGAACTTTGCGAGATTCGCAGTTCTTTGGGTTGGGAATTTGTGTTGTGAATTTTGCAAGGGTCGCAGTTGCTGCAACTGAAGCCCTCGCTTTGCGAGGTCCTCAGGTGCTGGCATGGAGCGCCTGTGGCGCTCCAAGTAAGCAACTGAGAACCTGGCACAGTGCCCTCGCTTCGCGAGGGCCGCGGGCACACTACGCGAGCCGCGAGGCCCGCGTCTCGCTTCGCGAGCCCGCAGCGTTAGCAACAACTCGTTCGCTCACAACTACATATGTGATACCATAGACTCTTCTGAAGACTATTTTGCTGTTTATTAAATGTTATATCTCCCCCAAAACACAATAGGCTGTTGTCTATATTTTGTCTGTAAACATAGACCTAGAATGGATGTTTAGGCAATTTAGAATATGTATTCTGTTGTGTTAAGGCAAATGTTTCTAAACCTACAGAAGGCTCATGTTTGTTGAAATGATTAGGTTCATGTTTCTCAAGACAGAGTTTTGCTTCGAGTATGCAGTTGTCTGGTATAATACCTCTGCAAAACATAGAATGAAAAAAATATTTATGTAAATACTATTTTTTTATTTTCCGTTAGGACAGCAGGTCTTCGATTAGCATACTAAAATTGTTTCTCTATGAACAAACATTTCACAGCAGTAAACCTTTTAACCTGCAAACTTTAACAGAACATTTTGAATTAAACAAAGTAACAGGAAAATGCAATTTTTATGTTTATACCAGCTGCTACTTGTTGTTTTACTGACTGAATAACTCCCAGAGCTCTACCTTTACAGAACGTCTTATTACAGACTGACCAAACCCAGACTCTGTTTTTTTGCATCTGATTCATTTTAACCTCTATATTCTAGCTTAATGCTATAAAAATAGCATCCCTTGCCAAACAAACCTGCTATCAATTAATGTACAATTGCACCTCAAAGGGCCACCTAATTCAGCACAATTTGGACCACATCACATTAAAAGCATGTTGGAATTAATTTAGAATTTTTAAAAAAAGAGCATTTTTCACTGAGATATGAAATCAAATTAAATCTGTATTTACATGTGTCACTGACTGCCCTCAGCCAGACTCATAGCTACAGCTCTGAAAAAAAAGGTTAACCCTTACCAAATCTATCTGTGCAGAGCATGGAATGCGGGAATCACTTAAGCAGGTCAGTTGTGGGTTATCTGGTCTGTGCATTCCTAAGTGCAGGGAAAACTCCTATCAATCACTGTCCTCATCACATAGCTTGGCTTTCTGTTTTACTCATGCAACAGGCAGTATGCAGGAGAGACTTAACACTTAGTTTTGTATAAGTGTAATTAAAATATACGGTAGGTAATTTTAACAAACAATCTTGTGCTTTTTTTATTTGGCAAATATATCTTTCCTATAACACCATGAAGACCACTTACAGTAAGGTAAAAAGTCCTTTAAAATACATGTTAGTGTAAGAAAATGCATTTAGTGGCACTTTAAGGATTTAGACAGAAAGCAAGGAAAGATGGTTTTGCAGTTTGCAGTACATCTGCCTGATCACACGCGTACACACGGAAAAGGTGTTGAACTCACTCAATTAGACCACTGACTCCAACCCTACAACTAAATAAAAACAAAATGTCAGAATGTCATAACACCCTCCTCTGGCTCCAAGCTAGCAAGCAGAGCCGGAGAAACATAGGAAAATCTAGACACAAGCAGAGTCTCCTCAAAGATAATTCTTTGTAAAAAAATTGATACTTACAGCTTACACAATTGCTAATGTTGTTGTTAGTCCTTTAAATAATTTACTAATGTAATTTTTTTTCTAAAACTATAATGATCCTAAGTTAGAAATGTATCATTTTGCATTTAACAGAAATAGCACTTACAGTGTCTTGCAAAAGTATGTCCCCCCCTTGGCATTTTTTTCTTTTGTTGCCTAACAACCTGGGAATTAACATGGATTGTTTGAGGATTTGCATCATTTAATTTACAGAACATGCCCAGAACTTTGAAGATGTTTTTTTTTTTTATTGTGAAGCAACCGACAAATAGGACAAAATCATCAATGAAAATGTGCATAACTATTCACCCCCTAAAGTCAATACTTTGTAGAGACACCTTTTGCGGCAATCAAAGCTCCAAGTTGCTTTGGACAAGTCTCTTTGAGCTTGACACATCTTACCACTGGGATTTTTGCCTATTCCTCCTTGCAAAACTGCTTCAGCTCCTTCAAGTTGGATGGTTTGCGATTGTGAACAGCAATCTTTAAGTCTGACCACAGATTTTCTATTGGATTGAGGTTTGGGCTTTGACTAGGCCATTCCAACACATTTACATGTTTCCCCTTAAACCACTCAAGTGTTGCTTTAGCAGTGTGTTTGGGGTCATTGTCCCGCTGGAAGGTGAACCTCCGTCCTAGCCTCAAATCACGCACAGAGTGGTACAGGTTTTGCTCAAGAATATCCCTGTATTTAGCACCATCCATCTTTCCCTCAACTCTGACCAGTTTCCCAGTTTTGGCTGCTGAAAAACATTTCCACAGCATGATGCTGCCACCACCATGTTTCACTGTGGGGATGGTGTTCTTTGAGTGATGGGATGTGTTGGGTTTGCGCCAGACATAGCGTTTTCTTTTATGGCTGAAAAGTTAAATTTTAGTCTCATCAGACCAGAGCACGTTCCTCCATACATTTTGGGAGTCTCCTACATGCCTTTTCGAAAACTCAAAACGTGCCATTTTGTTTATTGCTGAAAGTAATGGTTTTCTTCTGGACTCTCTGGCATAAAGCCCAACTCTATGGAGCGTATGGCTTATAGTTGTCTTATGTACAGATACTCCAGTCTCTGCTGTGGAACTCTGCAGCTCCTCCAGGGCTACCATAGGTCTCTATGCTGATTAATGCCCTCCTTGCCCTAGCTTTTGGTGGTCTCTTGGCAGATTTGCTGTTGTGCCATGTTCTTTCCATTTAATTATGATAGATTTGATAGTGCTCCTGGAGATCATCAAGATTTGGATATTTTTTTATAACCTAACCCTGACTTGAACTTCTCAACAACATTGTTACTTACTTGTTTGGAGAGTTCCTTGTTCTTCATGGCAGTGTATGATTAGTGATGCCTTTTGCTTAGGTGTTGCAGCATCTGGGGCCTTTAAAAAAGGTGTGTATATGTAATAACAGATCATATGACACTTAGATTGCACACAGGGGGACATCATTTCACTAATTATGTGACTTCTGAAGGTAACTGGTTGCACCAGAACTTTTTATGTGTTTCATAACAAAGGGGGGAATACATACGCACATGCCAATTTTCTGTTTTCTATTTCTAAAAAATAGTTTTATGCATATATTTTTCTTATTTCACTTCACCAACTTAGACTATTGTGTTCTGATCCATCACATAAAATTCAGATTAACAAAACATTGAACTTAAGGCTGTAATGTAACAAAATAGGTAAAAAGTCAAGAGGGGTGAATACTTTTGCAAGGAACTGTAATTTCTTCTTCACTAAATTTCACTATATTAATTTGTTGTGTAGATGCCAAAAATGTACTGTTGCTCTGTTATCAGGGAAAAACAATAAATGTAAATTATCTAAAATTTTGCCCACTGACATCTACCGTTGTAGTGCAATTTGTACCACACTGTAAATTAATTTATTCCTTACATTACTGTGATCCCAAATTGGGACAATATCCTTTTTTTTCTATTTTTTTTCAGATTCTGTGATATGTGCCACATACAGTATATATATTAATGTATATATAATGTGACCAAAATGGTGTTATGCCATATATAGTGCACAACTACATTTCTAGTAATCTTTTCTTGCTCAAGTGTTCTATGAGTTATTTCAAACAGTTTGCGTAATGAAAGTTTTTGAACTCCATTAAATGGACAAAAATTATATTTTATATAAATGTTTTAGATATATTAATTGTATCCTCTTCAATGTAATAATGCTATAACATTTTCACTTAACTGAGAAGCCTCCTTTTTTATGTTCTCCCTCATAAGATGTGTCATCTTGAACAGCAGTGAGTTAAGGCCAAGCCCACATGAGAGGGGAACCACACAACTAGGGTCTCACACTACTAACAGTCTAGCAGCCTGAGACCCTGTTACTGTGTACTGCTCCCATGTTATTGCGGCTTTAGATACCTGCTGTGCAGTATCAACTGTCTCATGAGAGAAAACAGGAAGTAGGAGGGAGTTCCAGTACTATATACAGGGGAGGTTCTTAGAAGTAAGTGAGGTGTACATTTTATATAATAATTACACTGAGGAGACTAAAAATAATTAATTGCACTTTGCTATTTAAAACATTTATAGAAAATAAATAACATGCCTAAAGAGTCCCTTTAAATGTTGAAATGGCCCTGCATGTCATACGCCATGCATTATCCTATGCAATGTTATCTATATATAGTTTTTATGGAACAAAGATGAACACAACTGTAGAAATTAAATGAATTCCTCACGGCCAAAAAAAGTCTTTGAATAATGTAATTATACATTATTCTAATAAATTGTGTTTACACAATATCCATCCACCAGAAAATTGGTCAAACTTTCTCAGAACCAGAGCAGATGCCTTTCAATTAAGGCAAATCCTGAATATTCCAAGATATATTTAATGTGAAAAACAAAGAAAATATATATTAATGCACTCTTCTAACAAGCAAAATACATTTTAGAAGGTTTTCTTTTAAATCCACTGTAATCATTTGAACTCAATGAAAGGCACATTTTTAGAACACACATATTAAAGACATGTATGAAGAACGCTGACAAAAAAATAAAATGCTACAACTTGAACAAAAGATGGAGAACCACTGAAGGGATATATGTTCTACTAAATCTTCTTCCAATACCTCCATTACAAACCTTCAAACCTTAGGGAGAAATATTTTTCATCCTATTTATAATTTCTGCTTTTTTGAAAATATTTTTTCCTCTGAAAGGGATCTATCTTCTTTTACACATGCAACCTGTTTCTTTCTCCTCTTAAATATCTTTATCAGGAACTTTACCACAGAACTGTAATTCCTTTTTTTTAACCATTTGCATGTTTTTTATTCGTTTACTTCAAAATTTTCTTTTCTGTATATATTGTTTAAATGTTTGTATATACTTCAACAGATCCACTCTTTATTCCAATATTCTCTCATCACTCCTTCCTTCCTCTTTTTTTCCTGAAGTTTAACAGATGTCTTATTCCTCTGAGATATTCAGTTAATCTGGAACTAAATGTATTGCTTGAGAAGTTTCACTTTCTGTTATCAATTATTGTTGCTTACCAAAAGTAAAATATGTTTATTTTCTAGATTGTTGCAATATCCTGAACTGTCATTCATAAAGACATTTCTAAGAGAAAGTACTTCACTGTCCAAGTGCATGAGCATCAGAATTATTTAGTTCCATTTAAGCCCCTAAATCATATTTCATATCTCTTTTGTATTGAAGGTTAATACACAATGTCAAAAATGCTGAAAGATCTATAGTTTTTTTTGTATAAAAGGTCATCCATATAAAATAACATTCTTTGCTGTAGCTGTGAATGCAGAGACACAGACAGTTCACATTCACATCAGCAAAGCATCCAAGGTGTTTATCCAGCTAGTTTTAGTTATCTTGGCACAGGTGTCTTTATTGTAACACTAAAACCTCAGCATGTATGTTTTTTTTTTCTAGGACATACATTTCTTTGTTTGCATACAGTTATTTAGTCATTCAGCCATGTCTGACTCTCGGTGATCCTATGGATCGTAGGCACATCTGTCAACCACAGCCCTTCTGAGCTCCATCAAACTCATGTTTATTGCTTCAATTTACCTAAGTTTCAAATCTCCATCTCTGCTATTTTCTACTTCATTTGCATTCAATCTTTCCTAGCATTAGAGTTTTCGCTAAAGGAATCATGTCATGGCCTCATGATATGGCCAAAATATTTGAGCTTTAGCCTTATGATCAAACTTACCAGTAAACAGTTTGGCTTGATTTCCTGAAGTATTGTATTATTTGATCTTCTTGCAGTCCAAGTGACTCTAAAGAGTTTACTCCAACATCACAATGCAAAGGTGTCAATTCTATGGCACTCAGCTTTCTTTATGATCCAGCACTCACATCTGTATGTTACTACTGGGAATACCATAGTTTTCACCATGTGGACCTTTGTTGATAGTGTAATATATTTACAGACATTTTGGAACAGACATAATATCCTAATAAAAAAATTCCATTAAAAGATATCCAGACTCATATAGTCCATCAAGCTATAAATGAATACAAGCTACATACAGTTATTTTTTAAATATTCAACTTCACATGGTCTCTATTTGGCAAACATATATTCCCTATTACTAAAACTGACCAGGAACTTAAATTAGTTAGGTCATAATCAATAATAATAAGCCATTCATATATCTCCTTTTTTCAAAAGAACATTTTAAAACTAGTCTTGAGATCTCAAAATAAATATGAAAAGGAAAATTATTTAGGCTAAAATATAGAAAAAGTGAATGTCATTGATTTTGCAATGTTGCAAGTATAAGAAGAATATTTCTAAAGCATGATGATATGATATATGGTAAATTATCTGTTCCCCATGAGAAAAGCGAGTTGATTATAGCTGGTGATAACTTTTAGAGCAGTGCTTCCCAAACTATGGGCTCTATGCTGATCCCTGAAAAAGTACTTATGATTGCCTTAAATGCAGAGCAAAGCCTATCTAGCTATGTTAAACACCCATCCCTAAAACATTGTGAGTGAAATCCTACGGGTCACTGCTCCAAGTGAACTTCAAGACAGACAAAAATCAGGGCATAAATCTCCATTGTGTTTTGTACGGAAAAAAATTAGGAATTACCCCATTGGACCTGGACACCCAAACCCTATGCTAATAGGATTTTATGGATCACTCACAAATCAGGGTGCTGCCATAAATGGAAAAAGCAGAAGAAAGACCACTTGCAACTTGTTTTTAAACCTTTGCTGAGTCATCCAGAAGCATTTCAAATGACAGTATAGCATGAAGAGCACTACAAAATTATAAAATTTCAACATTATTTGACACCTAACAAACCAATATCAGCATATGTGTAATTAAAACATAAGATATGTTAGTATTAAGCCTGTTTTATGATACAAAATCCAGAGTAACAAACAACCCAGTATTCAAGATGTTAATATATATCAAAAAAACACGTTGCCTATGAAGAAATGCTCTGATACATTGTCTATAACTATATCAAATTTTACACAAAATAAACACATTTTTACTGGTTGAAGCTCTAAATACAATTCTTACCTCTTTTTAATATCATAATCACATATATAGTTGTGAGCATGCGAGCCGTTGCTGACGCGAAGCGAGGGCCACAGTTGCTGGCAAGGAGCTGACCTCGCAAAAACGTTCGAGACACGTTACAAACAATTACGACCTCGCAAAAATCATCCGCAACCCGGGGACATGAAAAAATGAAAAACACAATAAATACACACAACACATACATAAAAAGCTTACCTACAGCAAGAGGGAGCATCCAGCATCTCAAAAACTGAAGTTACACTTAAATTTAACTCAAAATAAAAGAGTTTAGACACTAAAAAATCTCTAAGGAGAGAAAAAATGGCCGCTGAAACAAACGAAAACGAGGCTACAGCAGTCTAAAGACGCAACACACCACCAAACACCTACAGAATTGCTGAAAAACACATACGAGATTCGAAAACAAGGACGCAACCCGCACGACCCCTAACACATTACAAACACAATAAATACACACAACAAACATATAAAAAGCTTACCCACAGCAAGGTGGTGCACCCAGGACCTCTGCAAGTAAAGTTACACCGCAATTAAAGTCCAAATTTCGGAGTTTAAACACCCAAAAATCACCTAAGCGAGAGAAAAAATGGCCGCCGAACCAAACGAAAACGAGGCTACAGGATTCTAAACACGCAAAACACCACCAGAAACACTCAAAACACCACAAAACAGCTACGGATATTCTGCCACAGACGCATACCACACATTAGCCGCCATTTTAGAACAATAACTTATACAATGCGGAAGTACACAGCTATGCTAACGGATTTGTCTCGCGCATGTACACTATTGCACTGCACACATTCAGCACGCTTACACAGCAGCTCCACAGCACTAATGCTGCAGCATCATCAAAACAGATTGTGGGATGTAGGCAGAAACATGGTCTAGAATCACGAGAATATATACTACACAAATACAATGCATATCTATCTCCATATAAATACATGTTTCTCATATATATCTTGTTGATTAGGACTCATAGACATGTAAGCACATCTCCAATTCAAATTATGTATCTTAAGTATATCTGCACAGACTATGTTTTATAGACATCAACACCCACATATAAAGTATGGGCAGTATGGGAAACCCATGGGCATTCATTTGTGTATAGGGGTATATATATATATATATATATATATACTAGCGACTTGCCCATCAAAAAATGACGGTCAATAAAAATTAAATGTTGTTAAATTTGTTTGCAACACAAAATGAGTCACCTACATTTGTTCCCTTTTTTTTTTTCTAAAAATAAAAACACATTATTTATTTTAACTTTTTATTTTTTTAACTTTCAACTTATATTTCACAAACATTAAACTTTGTAACATGCAACTTGTATATGAAACATTCGTTCAACATTTTGTTAACAATACTAACACTTTTCAATACATATTAACTTAGAGTAAGTAAATTGTTTTAACAATAACATACTTTTTATCATTTGTAACATATTTGTTAAACTCTTGTTAAACTAAATTAGCATTGAATCCAGAGGAAGGCAAACAATAAAAACCCTCTATTGAAACTTGTCCAATTGTATCAAAGAGGGGAAAAAATTAATTCCTTCCTGACCCCATTAACTGGCGATCGGATTTCTCCCTGAATCAATACTTTGTCTTTAAATAATACATTTCCAATTATTATTAAAATAGTTAAACTTTATACTAACAATACATATTTGACTATACCACATATATATTGACCAAACTTTTTTCAAAATTCCAAAAACACATATTTAACATCTGAAATTTTAACATCAAACAATAACATTTAACTGTTATAAACTTGAAAAAGTCAGTTAATTGTTTTATGGGGCCAATCATGTAAATATAAAACTTTGAACCCATTCCAATCTGTTTAAGGATATTTTACTGTTTTTTTTTTTCAGTTTGTCCATTCTGCAAATATCACATAGATTTTCATAAGTGAAATACTGTTACCGTATTTAAAGAGTCCCAGAGTACTTAAATTTTGTCATGGACGTCAAACCACTGTTCTCTATGTTTTTTTGTCCATTCTTTGGATGTTTTATGTGAAATGTTTTTTTGTGCAATCATATTGAGTCCCATAAAATGTTGGCATTAAAATGAAACCATTGTCCTCTATCTTTCCAACACCTCATAGTAGACAATGTTTTTTGTGTAAACACATCCATTGTCCAATAAATGACCTTGAGTTTCATTTTCTTCAACGTGCACTTTAATTTCTTTTGGATTAGTGTACCTTGAAAAAGCCACATAGAGTTGTCCATGTGCAAAAACTGGTTCCTTTAAAAAAATCCCAACTGACTTAAAAGTTTGTCCTTGGGATTTATTGATGGTCATAGCAAATGCCATTATAACTAGAAATTGTCTCCATTGAAGGACAAAGGGCAAACCACTCTCACTTGGAGCTAAATCAATTCTTGGTATAAAAACTCGTTCACCTTTATGGGTACCAGTTATAATTTCTGCATGTATAAAATGATCTTTTAACTCATGCACAATTAAACGGGTCCCATTACAAAGTCCTTTTTTTGGATTCATATTTCGCAATAACATAACAATTGCGCCTTTTTTCAATTGTAAAATATGTGGGGGCATTCCAGATGGTGTTAACGAATTAATAAATTCGATACTAAAATTCGATTCACTGTCTTTATCATCTGACAGAATAGAATCTGCACTGTAATAATTATTTTGTGGTGCATTGATGTATTTTAAAATTTCGTTATTTACATTCAAGGCATCGATATTTTTTGATGTTAATATTACTTTGTTTTCAATGTCAGTGTAATCCTCATTATTAAGAGTGTTTAGAAATATGGCTGATATGAGTGATTCATTACAAACCATTTCTGATGGAATTTCAATGGTATCATTTGGTAAATGCTGTATTTCTGGATGTTTTCAATCTCCAATTTTTAATGAGCCAGTCATTGAATTCATTTTGGCCTTCAGATCTCATATTTAATTCTAATTTGAGATGTGTAAATATTTGCCACAATTTACTGGTCTTGATACATGTTTCAATGATCTCTGTTCTATTTCCGTGTGGCACAACAGGTAATGTTTGCCTAAAATCGCCTCCTAACAGCATCACCTTTCCACCAAATGGCAACTTATTATCCATTACTTCTTTTAAGAATCTGTCAATACATTGCAGTGCATGACATGACATCATTGTTGCCTCATCTATGATAATTAGTTTAGTTAGTTCTAATTGTTTTGCTTGTATGGAATTGAGTCGAATATCTGACACTGATGTTTCCAAAATGGGAACTGGCAGCTTAAATCCACTATGCACAGTTCTACCACCATCTAACAAAAGTGCAGCAATTCCAGTTGTTGCAAATGGCATAGCTATCTGACCCTGTGATCGAATATAACTCATCAAACAATTGTACAGATAAGTTTTTCCTGATCCACCCGGTCCGTCTAGATAGAAATACCGGTCTTTGACCATTTCATCATCTGCAGCATTTGTGATGGCATGACATGCTTCTAACTGTAAAGTATTTAAAGTTGCCAGTTTTTCTTGGGTTTTTTGTTTTTGAAGCTCAGTGTCATAATCATCAAAATTGATGTCATCTATAAGTCCTGGATCAGGTAAATTAAAACTTGCACAATTTAATCCATGAGCCAACAATATTTCTTGGATTTCCATCAATGTTTTTAACAGAGCTATTGGTTCTCTGTAACGTTTCAAGAAATCTTCTGACATGTTTAATTCAAATGTTTCCCACAAAGTGAAAGCATCAGGTACATTGCAAAATATACAAATGAATGCAAATTGTTGTCTCATTTTCTTAGGCATTTGACATAGTGCTGCTTCTTCCAGAAACCTCTCCCATTCTGTATCATCAGCTATGAAATTTTAATGTCTTGCAGCTAATAGGAATGTCTCATAAACTATGTCATTCACTGTACGTAAATGCTCAAAACTCTGTGCACTGGGAACATGTAGCAGAAGTCATCTTAAGCTGAAACGTTCAATATCCCTTGGACTGATGGTATAAATGCGTGGTATGATTTTATGTGTATCTCTTCTTCGTTGTCGCCATAGACCATTTACAAATACATAGTGATATGGTATCTCTATGTATAAAAATTGTCTGGCCTCCGTATCCTGACAGTTTAATTTAAACCACGCAGTAAGCGTAGTATCTCTGTCTTCACTTTCATATAATGCAGATCTTTCATTTCCTTGAGTAAAGCAAACCAACTGACTTTGAGGCAAATGTACAGCTAAACGATAGATAGCATGTGACCGATCATGCATCTCAAATTTCAAAAGGCGCCACATTGCTTCAGGAGCACTCACATACCGAGCATCTAAATAATTTGATAGTTCATCATGTAAAATTGGATTTTCGTTTTCATTTCCAACACCTTGTACAACAACAGTAGCTGCATCATATCCTTTGTATATACTGTATATTTATACACATACTTAATTGATTTAATCGAAGTGCAAGCTTCCACATTGATGTGTGCAATGTACTTAATGAGCAAATGTGGATTAAATGGAACGACAAATCTATTATCAACCTTTTGGCCACGGATAATAGCTGTTTGTCCTTGTGTTCTTTTATTCAAAGGATATCCATCACAATTTGCATAAGTTTCCATTTGAAATTGTTTTGGAAATTGTTTTGTACATTTTTTATTTTCCATACATGGTGAATTCGGATTCATCTCTCCACATAAGCCATGAATCATTCTATGCGTAACAATCTCCCAAAGTTTTTTATATTTTTCTTCGTCTGGCAATTGTGCACAAATTACTGAATCCACTCTCTCTGCAGTGTTCAACTTGTCTTTTTCCTGCAGTATTAAAAGTATGTGAGCATGTGGCAATCCCTTTTTTTGAAATTCAATGGTGTAAACAAAAGCCACACATTGTCCAAATAAGTGTGCTTTAGTGATATCATGAATTAATGAATTGAGTTTGATTTTAAATACTGTTGCCACTAAATCTGGTCGGTCAGAAGTAGTTTGTCCCAGATTCAAATTTTCCTTAATCTCTGGCCATTGTGGATTACACGTGAATGTAATAAATAAATCTGGTTTTCCAAATTTTGTAACAATAGCCATGGCATCATTATACCTTTCTCGCATATTGCGAGGAGATCCTTGGAAAGAGGATGGCAAAATAATTGCTCTTCCAGCTGGAATGTCTCTGTTGGAAGCTAAATCTGCCACATAGTCCATTAATCCACAATACTGTTCTACTCGTAATTTATTTTGTTGATATTTAATAAAATTTAGATTATTGGCTTCAACTTGTAAATATGAATCAATAATCCATTGTTGAGTGAGTTTTCCTCCATGTAAAACTGGATTAAAACAATCACGGATAGCAGTTTGTGCCACTTTATATTCCAGCATGGAAATATTAGATCTAATACGAAGTTTAATATTGGGATAACTTTCCAATTGTAATTTTGGTTCCCATCCTGGTTCCCCATTTGGAAAGAAAATGGGATATGTCATTGGATCTAAATTACAGCTTAATATATTAATGTTGATAAATGGTTGTTCTTCATTGCGTGGATATATTCTAATGTCCCGCTGAAAAGGTGGTTTACCATCTTCATTTTTAAACACCATGGCAACCTCGTTTACAGTAGGTAAATTATATCTTCTTTGATCAGTGTTTCGATCTCTTTTTAACACCATATTGACTCTTGGTGTAGGCAATTGATGTCTTTGAGCGTGTTCCTGTTGTTCTTTTTCAAGCTGTGTTTGTATGCTTGACTATATGGGTTTTTTTCCATAATTCTTTCAAGCTGTTCAAAGACTATGCGCAAACACTGTCTATTTTCTGGAAGTGTCATTCTTTGTTCCACAGCTTCCATCGTATCTAAGACATATAACTGTGCAAATTTCCTTTGCTGTCCTTCTTGTGGGTGTAAATGTGAAGTTCGGTGGTATATTTGACCTTGAACTCTGAAACAATAAGGACCATGTCCTGGTACATTTTCTGCTAATGTTGCACCAATTAAAGCAAATTAAATTACACTGTTATAAGACCTTATGTTTTGTTTGAAATTATTATAATTTGGAAATGTTGGATCACTCATAATGCATTCTAAATAATATGGAAATGGGTGTCTTAGTGGAAGTTTCACCTTTCCTTTCTGACAGCAACTAATGAAATTTCCGTCAGTTGGTCTTTCCTTTATAAAATGATAGGCCCCACAAAACTGACAAACCACATTAAGTAACCCATAATAATGAGTATCTACTTTTACTGCAGTAGTAAACACATTATCATGCATTTCTTCAACATAAATATCAGACCCGCTTTCTATATGTACATTTTTTTCTTGTGTTTCTACATTTAAGTCATTCTGCAAAATAGAGTCATTGGACAATGGCTCACAGAGATGTTTTTGTTTACTTTTACGTTTCTTGGAAGCCCCAACACACTCACTTGCGGCTTTCTTACTCATCTTTCTTTTATTTAAAAGTCTCTGTCGATCTTCTTCTTGCAAGCGTTGTGAAGTTTCCGGTGTCTGAGCATCTCTCCACCTTTGCTTTCTTTCCCTTGCCAATCATCATTTGCGTTCAATTTTGTCTTCTCCATTGTCCGCCATTTTAATCTGTAATTTTAAATAGAGATGTAATTATTGTTTGTTCTTTGTTTTATATACATTTTTTTTTCCGATTTGTACTTTTAGATTAAAATAGATGAATAAACTAATAAAACATTTTCAATTGTTGCACTTTAGTCTGAAAGAAATGAAACCATGTTTCAAAGTATTTTATTGACATATATGAAATTGGAAATAGCTGCACATATCCATCTTTATATTATTAATCTTTCAATGACATTCCTTCTTGATTGAATTCACAGCATACCATCCTTTTTTTTTTTACAAGTGTTGTAAGCTTCTTCTTTTCTTTAAATATTATTATTACTTAGTATTGTCTTTTCAACTTTTTTAAAGTTTTAACTAAATATCATAAATTAATGACTCAATAAGTACTATCCATTTTCAATAAATGTAAATTTTCACCAAATATATAATACATAGCCTTTTTCTATGCGTCACTACAAAATAACATTTTATACCTGTGAAGATGATGTTGATGTTGTTCAAAGGCTGCAAACGTCACACTGTCTGTTTATTCCCTTGCAGATCCGAATAAACTGTAAAATCAAATAGATAATATTTTTAAACTTTTGCTTCATCATTAAATGAACATCAACAGACATATATTTGTCTACATTAAAAACATCATATTTTTTAATATTTTGCCATAGTAATATAATTAAAATTCTATACCTGTCCAAATTATCCTTATGATGTTCAATTTGTGCAAACGTCACTATCTCTGGTCATTCACGTAGAATTCACTGCAATATATATTAATGTTAAAATTAATATGTATTAATCTTAAATTAATATCTGACTAAATATAACATCAACACATAACCATGTTCCCTTTATTTTTTTTAGAGTGGTATACAAAATATATAAGAACTGAATTATTTAAATAATGTACATACATTAATAATTAATTAATCAATGTGTTCCATTTTTTATGCACATTCTTAAACGTTAACCTTTTTTAATATTAATGATTAGTAATGATACATTAGGAATGTTATTTACAATTCTTACCCACAGGTAATCACGACATATCCCAAAATAGTTCTTAAATTAATGTACATTAATAATTAATGAATCAATGTGTTCCTAATAAATTAATGTACATTATGAATGTTATTAACAATAGTTTCACACAGGTAATCATGACATATAACAAAATAATTGTTAAATTAATGTACATTAATAATTAATTAATAAATATGTTTTTTTATTGACATTCTTAATTTTGCAATTAATAATTAATTAATTAATTAATGTACATTATGAATGTTATTAACAATTGTTTCACACAGGTAAGCACAATATTATTTTTATATTAATTAAATTTCTTATTTCTTATTTATTAATTAAGTACCAATTTATGAATTAATATATATAAATAATAAGCACAATATTAATTTTCTATTAATTAAATATCTTATCTATTATTTATTAAGTAAGTACCAATTTATTAATTAATAATTATAAATAATAAGCACACTATTAATTTTCTATTAATTAAATTTCTTATCTATTATTTATTTTTAAGTACCAATTTATTAATTAATAATTATAAATAATATATTTACCTTTTTTAATGTAATAATGCTGAAGCAGTATACTGAAGAGCTAACAATCTCTTGCGATTTCCCGGCATCAAAAAACATCCAGTCAGACTGTCATCACCTGAGGAGAAAGTGTGAGTCATGTGTGAAATGTGCCCTATATATAGGGTTTGTGTGCGAGACAAATGCATAGTTTTAGGCGGGAAATCCACAGTTGCGCGAGCCAAATGCGTTGTTTTCAGCGGGAAATCCTATGTGGCGCGAGACAAAGGCGGGAAATCGGAGTTAATGCGTAAATCGGTAATATCGTTTCGTAAAATGTACTCGCTACTGTCTTTTTACTCATTGCGCGGTTAATCCGCATCTTTTATCTCGTTGTTTTTCAAACACATATGTCTGTGGCTGTGTTTTACGCAGTTCGTAGTAGTATAGCCTCGTGTTAATTATTTTCGGCGGCCATTTTTTTCTCACTTAGCCGATTTTCGATCTTTGTAACTCGGCTAAATCGATCTAAATTTCAGTTCCAACTCACTTCCAGACGTCCTGCCTGGTTCCCCATGCTGTAAGTGACCTTTGTTTTATTTTTTAGTGTGTATTTAGTGTTTTTTTTACTGTTTCTGTTCCGCCGCTTATCTCGTAATTTTTTTCACCTCGTATTTTTTTCTAAGTGCTACGGTTTAACGGCTCGCCTGCAATGAGCGCCTGCAATGAGTCCCTTGGACTGATGGTATAAATGCGTGGTATGATTTTATGTGTATCTCTTTTTCGTTGTCGCCATAGACCATTTACAAATACATAGTGATATGGTATCTCTATGTATAAAAATTGTCTGGCCTCCGTATCCTGACAGTTTAATTTAAACCATGCAGTAAGCGTAGTATCTCTGTCTTCACTTTGATATAATGCAGATCTTTCATTTCCTTGAGTAAAGCAAACCAACTGACTTTGAGGCAAATGTACAGCTAAACGATAGATAGCATGTGACCGATCATGCATCTCAAATTTCAAAAGGCGCCACATTGCTTCAGGAGCACTCACATACCGAGCATCTAAATAATTTGATAGTTCATCATGTAAAATTGGATTTTCGTTTTCATTTCCAACACCTTGTACAACAACAGTAGCTGCATCATATCCTTTGTATATACTGTATATTTATATACATACTTAATTGATTTAATCGAAGTGCAAGCTTCCACATTGATGTGTGCATTGTACTTAATGTGCAAATGTGGATTGTATGGAACGACAAATCTATTATCAACCTTTTGGCCACGGATAATAGCTGTTTGTCCTTGTGTTCTTTTATACAAAGGATATCCATCACAATTTGAATAAGTTTCCATTTGAAATTGTTTTGGAAATTCTTTAGTACATTTTTTATTTTCCATGCATGGTGAATTCGGATTCATCTCTCCACATAAGCCATGAATCATTCTATGCGTAACAATCTCCCAAAGTTTTTTATATTTTTCTTCGTCTGGCAATTGTGCACAAATTACTGAATCCACTCTCTCTGCAGTGTTCAACTTGTCTTTTTCCTGCAGTATTAAAAGTATGTGAGCATGTGGCAATCCCCTTTTTTGAAATTCAATGGTGTAAACAAAAGCCACACATTGTCCAAATAAGTGTGCTTTAGTGATATCATGAATTAATGAATTGAGTTTGATTTTAAATACTCTTGCCACTAAATCTGGTCGGTCAGAAGTAGTTTGTCCCAGATTCAAATTTTCCTTGATCTCTGGCCATTGTGGATTACACGTGAATGTAATAAATAAATCTGGTTTTCCAAATTTTGTAACAATAGCCATGGCATCATTATACCTTTCTCGCATATTGCGAGGAGATCCTTGGAAAGAGGATGGCAAAATAATCGCTCTTCCAGCTGGAATGTCTCTGTTGGAAGCTAAATCTGCCACATAGTCCATTAATCCACAATACTGTTCTACTCGTAATTTATTTTGTTGATATTTAATAAAATTTAGATTATTGGCTTCAACTTGTAAATATGAATCAATAATCCATTGTTGAGTGAGTTTTCCTCCATGTAAAATTGGATTAAAACAATCACGGATAGCAGTTTGTGCCACTTTATATTCCAGCATGGAAATATTAGATCTAATACGAAGTTTAATATTGGGATAACTTTCCAATTGTAATTTTGGTTCCCATCCTGGTTCCCCATTTGGAAAGAAAATGGGATATGTCATTGGATCTAAATTACAGCTTAATATATTAATGTTGATAAATGGTTGTTCTTCATTGCGTGGATATATTCTAATATCCCGCTGAAAAGGTGGTTCACCATCTTCATTTTTAAACACCATGGCAACCACGTTTACAGTAGGTAAATTATATCTTCTTTGATCAGTGTTGCGATCTCTTTTTAACACCATATTGACTCTTGGTGTAGGCAATTGATGTCTTTGAGCATGTTCCTGTTGTTCTTTTTCAAGCTGTGTTTGAATGCTTGACTATATGGGTTTTTTTCCATAATTTTTTCAAGCTGTTCAAAGACTATGCGCAAACACTGTCTATTTTCTGGAAGTGTCATTCTTTGTTCCACAGCTTCCATCGTATCTAAGACATATAACTGTGCAAATTTCCTTTGCTGTCCTTCTTGTGGGTGTAAATGTGAAGTTCGGTGGTATATTTGACCTTGAACTCTGAAACAATAAGGACCATGTCCTGGTACATTTTCTGCTAATGTTGCACCAATTGAAGAAAATGAAATTGCACTGTTATAAGACCTTATGTTTTGTTTGAAATTATTATAATTTGGAAATGTTGGATCACTTATAATGCATTCTAAATAATATGGAAATGGGTGTCTTAGTGGAAGTTTCACCTTTCCTTTCTGACAGCAACTAATGAAATTTCCGTCAGTTGGTCTTTCCTTTATAAAATGATAGGCCCCACAAAACTGACAAACCACATTAAGTAACCCACAATAATGAGTATCTACTTTTACTGCAGTAGTAAACACATTATCATGCATTTCTTCAACATAAATATCAGACCCGCTTTCTATATGTACATTTTTTTCTTATGTTTCTACATTTAAGTCATTCTGCAAAATAGAGTCATTGGACAATGGTTCACAGAGATGTTTTTGTTTACTTTTACGTTTCTTGGAAGCCCCAACACACTCACTTGCGGCTTTCTTACTCATCTTTCTTTTATTTAAAAGTCTCTGTCGATCTTCTTCTTGCAAGCGTTGTGAAGTTTCCGGTGTCTGAGCATCTCTCCACCTTTGCTTCCTTTCCCTTGCCAATCATCTTTTGCGTTCAATTTTGTCTTCTCCATTGTCCGCCATTTTAATCTGTAATTTTAAATAGAGATGTAATTATTGTTTGTTCTTTGTTTTATATACATTTTTATTTCCGATTTGTACTTTTAGATTAAAGTAGATGAATAAACTAATAAAACATTTTCAATTGTTGCACTTTAGTCTGAAAGAAATGAAACCATTTTTCAAAGTATTTTATTGACATATATGAAATCGGAAATAGCTGCAAATGTCCATCTTTATATTATTAATCTTTCAATGACATTCCTTCTTGATTGAATTCACAGCATACCATCCTTTTTTTTTTTTTACAAGTGTTGTAAGCTTCTTCTTTTCTTTATAAATTATTATTACTTAGTATTGTCTTTTCAACTTTTTTAAAGTTTTAACTAAATATCATAAATTAATGACTCAATAAGTACTATCCATTTTCAATAAATGTAAATTTTCACCAAATATATAATACATAGCCTTTTTCTATGCGTCACTACAAAATAACATTTTATACCTGTGAAGATGATGTTGATGTTGTTCAAAGGCTGCAAACGTCACACTGTCTGTTTATTCCCTTGCAGATCCGAATAAACTGTAAAATCAAATAGATAATATTTTTAAACTTTTGCTTCATCAATATCATTAAATGAACATCAACAGACATATATTTGTCTACATTAAAAACATCATATTTTTTAATATTTTGCCATAGTAATATAATTAAAATTCTATACCTGTCCAAATTATCCTTATGATGTTCAATTTGTGCAAACGTCACTATCTCTGGTCATTCACGTAGAATTCACTGCAATATATATTAATGTTAAAATTAATATGTATTAATCTTAAATTAATGTCTGACTAAATATAACATCAACACATAACCATGTTCCCTTTATTTTTTTTAGAGTGGTATACAAAATATATAAGAACTGAATTATTTAAATAATGTACATACATTAATAATTAATGAATCAATGTGTTCCATTTTTTATGCACATTCTTAAACGTTAACCTTTTTTAATATTAATGATTAGTAATGATACATTAGGAATGTTATTTACAATTCTTACCCACAGGTAATCACGACATATCCCAAAATAGTTCTTAAATTAATGTACATTAATAATTAATGAATCAATGTGTTCCTAATAAATTAATGTACATTATGAATGTTATTAACAATAGTTTCACACAGGTAATCATGACATATAACAAAATAATTGTTAAATTAATGTACATTAATAATTAATTAATAAATATGTTTTTTTATTGACATTCTTAATTTTGCAATTAATAATTAATTAATTAATTAATGTACATTATGAATGTTATTAACAATTGTTTCACACAGGTAAGCACAATATTATTTTTATATTAATTAAATTTCTTATTTCTTATTTATTAATTAAGTACCAATTTATGAATTAATAATTATAAATAATAAGCACAATATTAATTTTCTATTAATTAAATATCTTATCTATTATTTATTAAGTAAGTACCACTTTATTAATTAATAATTATAAATAATAAGCACAATATTAATTTTCTATTAATTAAATTTCTTATCTATTATTTATTAAGTAAGTACCAATTTATTAATTAATAATTATAAATAATATATTTACCTTTTTTAATGTAATAATGCTGAAGCAGTATACTGAAGAGCTAACAATCTCTTGCGATTTCCCGGCATCAAAAAACATCCAGTCAGACTGTCATCACCTGAGGAGAAAGTGTGAGTCATGTGTGAAATGTGCCCTATATATAGGGTTTGTGTGCGAGACAAATGCATAGTTTTCAGCGGGAAATCCTATGTGGCGCGAGACAAAGGCGGGAAATCGGAGTTAATGCGTAAATCGGTAATATCGTTTCGTAAAATGTACTCGCTACTGTCTTTTTACTCATTGCGCAGTTAATCCGCATCTTTTATCTCATTGTTTTTCAAACACATACGTCTGTGGCTATGTTTTACGCAGTTCGTAGTAGTATAGCCTCGTGTTCATTATTTTCGGCGGCCATTTTTTTCTCACTCAGCCGATTTTTGATCTTTGTAACTCGGCTAAATCGATCTAAATTTCAGTTCCAACTCACTTCCAGACGTCCTGCCTGGTTCCCCATGCTGTAAGTGACCTTTGTTTTATTTTTTAGTGTGTATTTTTTTTTTTTTACTGTTTTTGTTCCGCCGCTTATCTCGTAATTTTTTTCACCTCGTATTTTTTTCTAAGTGCTACGGTTTAACGGCTCGCCTGCAATGAGCGGGGGGCACAAGAGGGACACAAGGGGCAGCACATTTCCCACCCTCGGCTTATACTCGAGTCACTCATTTTCCCCAGTATTTTGTGGTAAAATAGGTGCTCGGGTCAGCTTATACTTTAGTATATACGGTACCTATATAAATTGTTTTTAATTCATCCAAATGATATCACCATCCATAGACCATAGAAAGGAGTCCCTAACAAGACAATCCATTAAACATAGATACAAAAACACCCATGTAAGTATATTTATTTATATTATTATCTGTTATTAGTCTGTATCATCGTCAACTGCGGGACTACTAAATTGCCTTTGGTATTCACAGTATTGAATCATACATTGTACTATGCACTTAATCTTGTTTTGGATAATGGAATGTTTTATACAATTTATATTTTTTCATGTACTGATATACTGTTGGATTTACATATAGATTTGTCATATATTGTCTGACAGGATCTTTTAAACTGAGGAAGCTTCAATACAAGCTGCGAAACGCCACTTTAGTCATTTATACTACTCCTCAAATAGTATTGTATGTACTTATTATTATTATTAATATTATTATTATTATTATTGTTATTATTAATTCCAGATTATTTTACTTAATAAATGATTTTATACATTTTCACAGTGCTTGACTTGTCACTCGGTGGTTAGTACACGTGTATATATATATATATATATATATATATATATATATATATATATATATATACTGAGATATTCACATATATCTTTAACCAACACACCTAGTCCTTGGAATAAAAAGAGCACAATCTTTAACCAACACACCTAGTCCTTGGAAGAAAAAGAGCACATACTTCAAAAATACTCAAATTACTAAAAGACTCTCACAAGTAACGCACAGCAGTATCAACAAAGATTGCGCCTTGTACAGTATACCTCATAATCGTGGGGTCAGAAAAGGTGAGGGTCTATTTAAAATACTGCTCACTATACGTTTGAAACTACAAAGTGACCTGCACCAGGGTGTTTGCTCCTTCTTCCCCCCCCCCCCCCCCCCCCGCATTTTAAGTGAAAGCAGCATCACCCTCAACAAAAAAACAACTTATTTAATCGGTAACAGTACAATGATACTATCTGACAACGAAAAAAAGAAGTTCAACCCCACCTCTTGATCCAACCACTAACACCACTGTCTTCTTGGGAGTCATCACTCCCAAGAAAACCCTCTAATATTAGACAGCCAGTTTGCCTTCTTAGTTTTCTTCTTTTGGGGATATTCATTGTTGCTGTGTTCTGGATAATGTTGCAAACCTCGGCCCAAAGTATTTCAGGTATTCTAAATTTACATGTCTAGTCTCTTAAAGGAATTATTTATCTCCACTGCATATTCACAAGGGATATTATTTATTTTGTATCTGCTTGGTCTAATTTGTGTCCCTCTTCTCTTCAGTTTAATTCTGCACTTTGCAATAATTACCTCATGATCTGAGCCACAGTCAGCTCCAGGCATTGTTTTTGCTGACTTATAGACCTTCTCCATATTTGTTTACAAAGTATTTAGTCAAACTGATTTTTACATTGTCGCTCTGATGATGTCCATGTGTAGATTTGTCTCTGAGGTTGTTGGAAGAGGATGTTTGCTACTACCAGAGAATTATCTTGACAAAATTCTACTAATCTCTGACCTGCTTCATTTTGTACTCCAAGGCCAAATGTGCCAGTTATTCTAGGTACCTTTTGGTTCCCTACTTTAGCATTCCAATCTCCTATGACACCTATGATATGAGTAACATCTTTTCTTTGTGTTATATCTATGACATGTTAAATATCTTCATAGAATTCTACAACTTTAGCCTTTTCAACATCCATGGTTGGCGCATAGACTGAATTCAAATTGAAATCATTCTGTCATTTATTGGGTTGTAATCGAGCACTACTTTGACCATGCTTTGATTGACTATAAGAGCTACTCCATCTGCAGTTGTTGTCTATTGACAACAATAGAAGATTTAGTGGTTGTCTGATGTGAAATGTCCCATTCCAGTCCATTTGAGTTCACTAATTCCCAGGATATCAATGTTTAACCTTGCCATCTCATTCTTGACCACATCTAGTTGGCCTTGGTTCATAGTATTTACATTCCAGGTTCCTATGCTGAATTGTTCTTTACAACAGCAGACCTTCCTTTCCCTTCCAGACACATCTGCAACTGTGTGTCCTCTCTGCTTTGGCCCAACCACTTCATTAGATCTGATGCTCACCCTTCTGATGTGAGGGGCTAATCTTCCAGGGCCATATTGTAATGTCTCTGGTTGTGCTTGTCCATAAGGTTATCTTTGCAAAGTTACTAGAGTGGATTGCCAGTTCCTTCTCCAGTGGACCACAATTTGTCCTCTGCTATGACCTGCCCATCTTGGGTAACCCTACATGATATAGCTAACAGCTTCACTGAAGTACACAAGCCCCTTCAGCACAACATGGTAGCGATCCAGAAGGGATATCTACAGTATAAACCACTTATTTTTCATAAAAAATAAATGTTTATATTGTTTAAAATGTGAGTATTAAAATGCAAAATGTTTGTACTAAAATGGCCTTTTAATAATTGTACTTCCAACAGATAAATTCTGAACAATTCCTTGCTATCCATTGCTTGTATAGTTAATTACCCATCTCTATGCCTCCAGGGTATTCATGTGCAAAGCATGATCTTATTACCATATTTGTTAAATATACATACATTCTTATAAAACATATTACATATGATGGTTTAAATGACAACATGAAGTATTGTATTAATATTCAGTAATATTTTATTCTTAATTACAAATGTTATTGAAATATAAAATATAAATCTTTTGTGACATTCCCACAAAGAAAATATCCAAATCAGATTACAAAAAGCAGAAAGTAAGTAAAGAAAAAGGCAATTTACATCAATTCATATTCAATAATTTAATTGGTGCCTTTATTCATTTTTTACAGCAGTTTTAAATTCTGCTCTGGACCACTGAGCTTAACAGGCAAAATGCTTGTTCTACTGCACGCTCACTTTGATGTGAATTGGAGCTAATTAAGCCCTATAATGATGCATATTACATCTATTGACTTTAGAATAATTGCATATTAACATTTTTTGATGTCTACTGTCTGTATTGTTGTTTGTAATCTATTTTTTACAATATTATACCCATTAGTTTATTTTGTCCTTTTCTATTATTGCTTTCTTACGTGAGAAAGCACATGATGTTTCAGTGATAGTATTCGTTGTTCACAAGGAGAAAATGTTTAATAAAAAAAAAAGTAATTTGAAGTATATATTTTATTATTATTATTATTAATAGTAGTAATAGTAGTAGTAGTCGTCGTAGTTGAAGTAGTAGTAGTAGTAGTCAAGGGAGTCAAATCATTTGGAAAAAGCAGAGTTAGTATTACTAAAAAGTCTAGGTGAAGAAAAATGTCTTTAAAAAGAAAATATCCCTTTGCTAATAATCATGCAGCAGCTTTCTGTACCAGATGTAGGTGAAGCGAGGCGAGCCGTTGAGGCATAGAAGCCTTCAGATCTCGGAGGACTTGGGCAATGAGCGCCGAAGGCAAAGACACTAACACTTGCATGAACAATGCCAGGCACGTGGGACTTTGAAAAAAACCTCAACAGAAACATTCAGCAGACACGCAGAGGAGAAACACACAGGGAAGTGACGGGGGGGATGCTGGAAAGAGACACATGGAATTCCCAATAGCCAGTACAGTAGGCAGGAGGAAAGTTTGGCAATGAGCGCCAAGGCGCTCATTGCAAGACCCATGATGACAGCCGTAGGCGCTCATTGTGGGGCTCGCCATGAGTGCCCAAGGTGATCATTGCAAAGCAGGAAAGTTGAAGTACACAAGGGGAGAGGATCGCAATGAGGCACTCAGAGCCAGGCCAACCAAAGGTGCTCAGAGGGCCAAAAGACTTGCATTGTGTGGCAAACAACATTGCCTGGCTTACAATTTTATTACCGTCATTTTTTGATGGGCAATTCGCTAATCCTAAATAAAGGTAATTGTGGTTGTCCAATTGTGATTATATTAAGGCATACACCAAAGGAATGAGCTCTTCTGAGGATTTCAGGTGTTTTTTTACAGAGTTTGTTCTTTTGATGGTAAAATTAGAGATTGACCACAGCTGGCACCTGAAGTTTTAATGTCAAGCTGTAATCTAGAACTACCTAAAATGACTTGTTCAGGGTTTGGCAGCTGAGAGCTCCCAAACTGAAAACCCACTGCCATTTGATTTGGTTGTATGTGATATATACCCAACAGAGGTGCAACAGTATTTTCTGAGTTAATCCATATCCCATTTACTACTAACCTATGTTTGGCTTCTTCCAGGTATCTATTAGGAGCTGTAATTGGATGTTCTGCATCTGGGACAATGGAAGACCTAGACCAAAAGCACACAGTGGTAGTTGATGCCATGTCTTCTGATGATGAAATATAGTAAAATACAATATTAACAAATATGTATTAAACTCCTGGAATATTGGCTATATTTTCTCTATACTTGAAACATATCCTTAATCTATTTTTTGAATACTACAAACCACTTGAACTTAAGGATGCAAGATCCTCCTCTCGCTCATTGAAAAATGGGGACTATCTTGAAGTCATGTCCTAGTATTGAAAACTACACAAGTGATATTCTCAAGAAAGCATTTTATTTATATCCATTTTATTAAATAATTTCCTCAACTTTTGCACATTATCTCCATATTGGTATAACAAGAGGAACCAACCCTGAAACACCTTTTTAAAATAGTAGCACCAAAATATGTTTGATACATTTTAATGATCACTGATAAATTATAGTAATTATAGTCATATTTTTGGGAATGTTTGTGATACATATTTTATTTTCAAGAGATAAATTACTGCTTGAGGACCTCTTCTAATTCCAGAATTTAGGTCTAAGAGGCAGGGACAGGTCTTGTGTGATCTCGTGAGACCTGACTGTCAGAATTCTGCTGACAGCCAAAGGCACAAGAGGTGAGGGGAATAGGGATATATATATATATATATATATAGTAAATAAATAGCACATCTGTGATCACATTTGAATGTCTAAAGCAAGTTAAAAAAACTGCTTCCCGCTTAGAATTCTGAGAAAAACAGTTATTACACTGCATTCTGGGAAGCTGAGCTGGGACATGTAAATGTGCCCACAAATGCCTCGCTCTTCAATCCATAGCCATTTTCAAACATGGCTTCCTTTAAGCTTATGCCTGCTGTACTACACAGCTTTAATGCAAAGCCAAGGCTGCATTTTACACAAGCTAAGAATCCTATCCGTGTACAGCTGTTTCAAGCTTACTTGCTATCATCAGCATAAGAGATTTATATATATGTATATGTATATATATATATATATATATATATATATATATATTTATTTATATATATATATATATATTTATTTATATATATATATATATATATATATATAAATATATATACTAGCGAATTGCCCGTCAAAAAAATTACAGGCATGAAATTGTAAGCCAGGGAATGCTGTTTGAGACATAATGTGAACCGTTTTTTACACTGAGGACCTTCGGCGCTCATTGGGAGGCTGTTGTTTTTTTTTTTTGTTATTAGAGGGGCTTTTGCTGTGAAGTTTGTCGCTGATCTGCTTTTTGCGCTTATTGCAAGGCTGTCCCCTGGTGTATTTTGTGTGGTATGAGCAGCGTTGGCATTGGCTGTGAGGCACGGGGTGAATGTCTTTTGTGTTTATTGCGATACTTTTCTATTTTGGGCCAATGAAATAATGTGAGGACAACATTGGGTTAATCATAATCATATAATATTGGAGAATTTTTATTAGTGAAAAAACAACGTCGATTAAAAGAACTTAAAAGAAATGTAAAAACACTGTGAAAACTGGTTCCTTCAATGACTCTTGTAACCACTATTGTCACTCTGTTATATAGTCTTCTTAGAGTGTGGTTACACAGATAATTCCTCAGAGTGTGTAAAGGGGCAATTGCTCACTGATTCAAGAGCTATAGACAAATCCCATAGGTATATATATATATATATATATATATATATATATATATAATATTAATATAGATTGCTGGCAAATGATATGAAGCACCTATTAGTGGTAGAGTTATCTGGGTGTTTCAAGACTATAAATGCTCAGCCTCATATGGGAGTGTCATAGAGTCTGATATAAATACCAGTTACTGTATGCTTGATCCTTTGACAAAGACGTTTTGTAACGTAGAAACATGTTAGGTAACAGGCGAACGTAGCGTGACGTCATCACGCACGCTGTAATCAGGAAGCGCGAAACTCAGAGTGAATGGAGGCGCAAACGCTCTATTACAAAGTACTCAGAGGCACTTTTAAGGGCATATAATTTGGGCTATTATAGCCTATCCCTCGAACTGACAAAGACCCTCAGTAACTTAGTTAAGAGGAGACAGTTAACGCTTTACAAACAGCATGTCAGTGATGTATGTATACAGATACACTAAGGGAAAGCAGCGCTGCTGCATACAGTAACTGGTACTTATATCAGACTCTATGACACTCCCATATGAGGCTGAGCATTTATAGTCTTGAAACACCCAGATAACTCTACCACTAATAGGTGCTTCATATCATTTGCCAGCAATCTATATTAATATTATATATATATATATATATACCTATGGGATTTGTCTATAGCTCTTGAATGAGTGAGCAATTGCCCCTTTACACACTCTGAGGAATTATCTGTGTAACCACACTCTAAGAAGACTATATAACAGAGTGACAATAGTGGTTACAAGAGTCATTGAAGGAACCAGTTTTCACAGTGTTTTTAAATTTATTTTAAGTTCTTTTAATCGACGTTGTTTTTTCACTAATAAAAATTCTCCAATATTATATGATTATGATTAACCCAATGTTGTCCTCACATTTGAATTTGTAGTGTCAAGCACTAATGGGTTTACTTCCCTAAGATACTACTTGTCTATCCAATGAAATAATTAATAAATTAATAAATTAATATACTTTACTTATTTGTAAGTAATATATGCAGGAAGCATTGTGCTGAAGAGCTGACAATCTGTTTCGATGTTCCTGCAGCATACAATGTCGGTTTGCACTGTTGTGAAGCTGAGGTGTACATGTCAGCAATGTGTGCAGTGTGTAGTGTAAATAGGCTGTGTGAGCGAGGGAAAGCCATTAGTGTAGCTGTGTACTTCCGCATTGTGTAAGTTTGTGTTGTAAAATGGCGGCGAATGTGTGTGTGGTACGCGTATGTGAATAATTTAGCGACCTTGCTAAATGTGTATCTTTACCTCGTACGGCTTTTTTTTAAATCCGTCTGTGTTTTGCGGCTTTAGGGTTGTGTAGCCTCGTTTTCGTTTTTTGCGGGGGCCATTTTTTCTCTCGCTTAGGGGATTTCGGGTGGCGAAATGCGGGGATTTGGACTTAAATTGAGGTGTATCTTCACTAGCAGAGGTCCTGGGTGCCCCCCTCCGCTGTGGGTAAGCTTTTTATGTATTTTTTTGTGTGTATTTATTGTGTTTTCAATGTTATCAGGCGCACGCGGTCCAGTCGTTAAGATCGTAATTTTGCTAGTTCGTAATGTTTTTTTTTTCCAAGTCCCGCATCTCATATTTTTTTTGCCTAAGTCCGTAATTTTGCCTTGTAAGAGCCGTGGGTCTTATTTTGGCACTTGTGTGTTTGTAAGCGCTTGTGAGGCGCTGTAGAGCCTCCACCTCCGCAAATGCGTACCCGAGCCTTCGGCTCATTGCAGCCAACGTGGGAGCCTCCCTCGATCTTGTAGTTTGACAATTATTATATGTGATATATATATATATATACATATATATATATATATATATATATATATATATATAACACAGTATCTCACAAAAGTGAGTACACCCCTGACATTTTTGTAAATGACACTCTGCTACAATATAAAGTAGTAAGTGTACAGCCTGTATAACAGTGTAAATTTGCTGTCCCCTCAAAATAACTCAAAACACAGCAATTAACAAAAGTGAGCACCCCCCTAAGTGGAAATGTCCAAATTGGGCCCAATTAGCCATTTTTCACTCCCCGGTGTCATGTGACTCATTAGCGTTACAAAGTCTTAGGTGTGAATGGGACCAGGTGTGTTAAATTTGGTGTTATTGCTCTCACACTCTCTCATACTGATCACTGGAAGTTCAACATGGCACCTCATGGCAAAGAACTCTCTGAGGATCTAAAAAAAAAGAATTGTTGCTCTACATAAAGATGGCCTAGGCTATAAGAAGATTGCCAAGACCCTGAAAATGAGCTGCAGCACAGTGGGCAAGATCATACAGCGGTTTCACAAAACAGGTTCCACTCAGAAACGGCCTCGCCATGGTCGACCAAAGAAGTTGAGTGCACGTGCTCAGCCTCATATCCAGAAATTGTCTTTGGGAAATAGATGTTTAAGTGCTGCCAGCATTACTGCAGAGGTTGAAGGGGGGGTCAGCCTGTCAGTGCTCAGATCATACTCCGCACACTGCATCAAATTGGTCTAAAGATGATGCACAAGAAAGCCTGCAAACAGTTTGCTGAAGACAAACAGACTAAGTGCATGGATTACTGTAACCATGTCCTGTGGTCCAATGAGACCAAGATAAACTTATTTGGTTCAGATGGTGTCAAGCGTGTGTGGTGGCAACCAGGTGAGGAGTACAAAGACAAGTGTGTCTTGCCTACAGTCAAGCATGGTAGTGGGAGTGTCATGCTCTGGGCCTGCATGAGTGCTGCCAGCACTGGCTACAGTTCATTGAGGGAACCATGGATGCCAACATGTACTGTGACATACTGAAGCAGAGCATGATCCCCTCCCTTCGGAGACTGGGCTGCAGGGTAGTATTCCAACATGATAACGACCCCAAACACACCTCCAAGATGACCACTGCTTTGCTAAAGAAGCTGAAGCTAAAGGTGATGGACTGACCAAGCATGTCTCCAGATCTAAGCTCTACTAAGCATCTGTGGGGAATCCTCAAATGAAAGGTGGGGGAGTGCAAGGTCTCTAACATCCACCATCATGAAGGAGTGGAAGAGGACTCCAGTGGCAACCTGTGAAGCTCGGGTGAACTCCATGCCCATGAGGATTAAGGCAGTGCTAGAAAATAATGGTTGCCACACAAAATATTGACACTTTGGGCCCAATTTGGACATTTCCAGTTACAGTAGGTGTATACTCACTTTTGTTGTCAATGTTTTAGACATTAATGGCTGTGTGTTGAGATATTTTGAGGGGACAGCAAATTTACAGGCTGTGCACTTACTACTTTACATTGTAGCAGAGTATCATTTCTTCGGTGTCATCACATGAAAAGATATAATAAAATATTTACAAAAATGTGAGGGGTATACTCACTTTTGTGAGATACTATATACAGTATATTTATATATATATATATATATATATATATATATATATATATATATATACTGTATCCCGCCCAGATTTTTTTCGGTTCCTACTTCCTTGGGCAGGGGTCTATTACAGGCCAATCTGGCTGAGATTGAATGAACATATTTTAAACTTTTCCAGCATTTGTTTTTCATGCAGAAAAAAACATTTCTAAAGTTTAAGCATGGCCTTTATGTTTATTATGGAAAATTGTGTGATGCACCCATGTTCCTTTAAATATGGAACAATTGTGTTATGAAGTTAGTGCATATATCAAATTAGTCTAGAGTTTAGAGCTGTGTCAAAAGCCATATTTAATACCTTTAGGTTTGAGGATTTAATTTCTCTCAGCAACAATAATGCCTTTAAGAATATGTAAATTTAAATGTATTATATTTAACTGCTCCAAAGAAATAGAACTTTTTAGTTTTCAGTATAGACTGTTATGCAAATACAGACTGAAAACTAACATTACTTTAGAATTCTTTTTCAACCATGAAAACTGTGAAGATAAATCATAAAGTGAAATATCTTTTAAGGTGGAAACTAATATATTATCTAGACCATTATTTTGAATGTAACACATTTTTAAAGTTTGCATATACAATCTTACAATATTTCCATATAACAATATTTCCAATGGATTTATGTCAAAATACAGATAAGCCAATATTAAAATTCCAAGCATAAGGAATGAGTAGATTTAAAGTCTGTCAATATTTTAACCTAGCCATAACCCAATGATTTGCAGCTTCTTCAAAATGTATGACCCATCTTATTCCAAACTATATAAAATTATGGATGGGCACAAATATGGTTAGCACACATTGAAATGATGAAAATTGATTATGTGACAATCCACAGTGTTCTTACGATTAAAATTCCTCTATACACAAATTCTGACCATCCTAGACAAGACACAATAATTAATCTCTTACTTTCATGCTCATGTAATTGAAGATTAAATAGTTTGTAAAACTGGTGACACCATCAATTAAAAATTTAATCAATACACATTAAATAAAGTGACATAATGCAAACAAGTCAGTGCAGGGAGTTATTTAGAGGGTTTCTGAGGTAAATTTCATTAAAATTCACTACAGTATTTTTTTTCTCCCCAGTTTTTAACAAAAGTTATAAAAGTGAAACGAACTGAAGGTATTAACCATAGAAAAGTGGAAACACCTAAATACACCAGTCGATATGGATCGTTAAAATCAATTTTAGATGATCTAGAGAAATAAACTTTGAATGAAGTAAATAAGTCTAGTATCTGTTCTTATTTCTGACAGTAGCAATTTTTTTGATCCGTTCATGGCCATTAATTGTGTTAAGGTTTTTAAGAACTCTCTGTGTAATACTTTGCCTAATAACCAAGATGCACATGTAGATAACTTACAAATGGTGGATGCATGTGAAGATATAATTTTTTAAAATCATATTTATGTGGATAGAACAAGAGAGTCAATATCTTCAGAAAATGTGGAAAGAGACTATCTTTATGACATAAATACTTTGGTGAACAACCAAGATGTGCATGTTGATGACTTTGAAAATGCTTTAAAAATGGTGGATACAACCGAAGATGGTATTTTTATAAATCATATTTATGTGGACAGACTAAAAGAGTCGACAACCTTCAGAAAATGTGGCAAGATCACCTGAGGTAAAGACAAATTATTCACATAAATCAGACTTTCTTTATGATAATGGGGAAAATATCCAAACCATAGTGCCTCTAGTTAATGTCGATGATACAAACGCACAAGATCACCCTGTCCAATTATTTGACCTTTTATTTGAATTTCTTCTTGGGATCAATACTTTTTCAATTAAAAATAAAGCTACTGTAAGTCTTGTGGTACATATGTGCCAGGGACGAAGTTAACATCCACAGAAGATGTTGGTCTTGAAAATAAACTCTTGAATGCATTGATCTTTCAGTTCTTGATAGCGACAGAGAAATCAAGGAATGCCCTGATGTACAATTGTCTCGTTTGTGAAGAACCTATAGTAGGTCCTCAAGATGCAGAAGAATGCAAATATTAAGAAAGTTGGCAACATTAGAGCTAAACTTCCTGATGATTATCAGTTTTGCTGTTTACTGAAGTTTTTAACATACTCCTATTCTAAACCGCCACAATGTTCCTGTAAGGTTTCAGATGGCAGCATGCTTGGTGTCACATCTTCATGTACTGTGCATAATGGATACCCCAATGTGCCAGTTGAAGTCAATACTTATGCTACATTGAGTGCAGAAGTGATAATGCCAATATCTTCTGAACATCCCTTGATTGAAGATAGTAGAAAGCAGTCTTTAAATATTTCTTCCCATGAAGAAAGTGAAGGCAAAGATAAATTAATTATGAAGGAAGTAACCAAGTACATACTGCAAACATCATCTGCGGACAATAAACATAATTTCCTAATAAAGAATTGATATCCTTGCAAGACAAAGAAAAGAAAGAGAACAGCATGCCCTTCCAGGGAAGAACAAAAATAGAAATCGTCAAGAAGCAGCAAGACACATGAATGTCTTAATCCAGTGGAAAATACAAAAGAAACATTTCCACCCAAAAAATATAAAAAGAAAAATTGCTAAATTGATTCGGATCCAAGTACTGGTGATTTGCCAGAAAAGAAGAGAAAGAAGTCTTAAATATAATTAAAAAGAAACTTAAAGAGATTAAACGACCTGATCATTTTTCTTTTGTTGACCCATCCTATTCAATTGATTTATAAATTGAATATGTTTAAAAATTGTATTTAATACCCAGTGATATACTGGTTTATGTCTGTCATGTCCACCCTCTGCCTCACATTGTCGTTTTTATACATGGTTACTTCAACTATTCAAATAGTTAATTATCTTTGAATGAGCCACTGCTAGGTTCCACCATGATGTAATGCAATCTGTCCCATTCTATATCTGTCACATACTCTTCATATGTTAAATACCCCTAATGCAAAATGTGCACATTACTCTGAACTAGGGAATAATGATCACCTGACACAGCCTTTAATAAGAGCATATGTGAGGCCTTCATACTTAAACTGAAACTCTGGATCTTCAAGGGGTGTAACAACCTTATATTTATTTATCAGAAGTACAGTTGGAATAATCTATCTCAGAATTTGTGGTGTTTCTTGCCATAAAATAAGGGAGGCAAACTCAACCTTTGTTCTAACACTGAAAAAAGTTAATTATACAATTGTTCAAGAAACATTGTTGGTATGACAAATAAAGTTATTCAAAGAGAATTTGTCTCATGATACAATGGTTGATTTCATCAACAATTCAAGAAATATTGTTTGTATGATGAATAAAGTTATTCAAAGAGAATTTGTCAAATAATTCACATAACTTCTTTAGCGGAATGAGGCCAAAAATTAAAGCAGTGATAAAAATTACAGCTGAAAATATCAGAAGGGGTTTTCATGGATAAAGTGTGTCAAATGGATGTATCTGTGACAACTACATATGGTCAATGGAAATCCATTAATACCTTCTAACAATATTTGGAATGAATATGCCCTTATCTCCTAAATATTACTGGACAGATCCACATTCTTGAAGAGTACCATTGTATTTTGACTATGAACATAATTTAAATGTGGGATTGATCGCCTCAGTGTCTTACATCCCTTATTTGTGAATTTTCAGAAAAAGTATATACATTTATAGTATATTTTTCTGGACCAGATGTTGAGATGTTTTGCTTTCTTCTTCACTGGCTTCAATTTTCTGTAAGCTTTATCTCGGCAGAACTTTCTACCTACCTTTTCATGATTAAGAACGACCCCAACAATGTGATTAGCAGAGCCACCGGCATGTTCTACACTGACCATGTTCAAGATTGGACACAATAAGTTAATATGTGTCATCAGTGCGAAGTGACCCTACAGTGCATATAGGCACGGCAACTCTGGACTGACGATGCTATGGGCAATCAACTATGTTTTGAGGCTCGGTAATGGTCCACCAGTTGCCACAGATCCTTGAACTATTTTCAGTGTGAATAAGACATTTGTGCAAGGTATACATAGACTGAACATATTACCGCACTGTGTCCTTTTCTTGACCGAAAATATAAATATTTATATTTTAATAAAGAGCTTTCAAAATTACCTCTATGTTTTCAACGCTAGATAAATCTTGAGACACTTGTTGTTTCTTACTGGCATAGTGAACATGAGTAATTTGGAGTACGGTATCTAATTAGAAGAACAAGGGTAAAACATGTAGGACCACCACAAAGAAAGTTGGTATGTAGAATAAGGTGTATAATTCAAGCCTGGGGGCGTTACCGGATATGCACATGTGAGCGGACGCTCGCACAGTCCGATGGAGGAGACCATGCTGGAGACTGAGATTCCCTAAACCTTTTCCCTCAGCCCTTCCCAAGGTACAATCACTCCAAGCCCGATACGGGTTCAGCAGCACGGGACCGGCTGCATGAAGAGCAGGACCGTTAAGGAGATATAGCCCCAGCATTTGCCCCCGGTCTCGATGTCCCGCAAGCGGTGAGAGCGCACAAGCTGTGCAAAGAGACTGGAGGGGGCTAAGCTAAGCATAGCAGTGATTTGGAGAACTCTGGCGGGGGAATGCCAGACTGCGGGCCCGCAGAAAGGAGCTTTGACTACCTAGAGTATTGGATATTCCAGGCCTCTCACAGCAGTTCGTGCAGCTATTAGCTGATATCACCTGGAGGCCATGAGGTCTGGTAAGGCTCTAATAGAGCACTCTTTATACATAAACACTGACTCTTTTCTGTAAGGCCCTAAGATATTAATGGGCATAATATATACACAGGTCCTATAAAGGATATAAGGTCTAGTTCAGCAAGTAAGGACCTGAAGTATAATTATGTGGGGTCTATAATTTCTTCAAGAATGAAAACCATTATTGGGGCTTTGGTCTGGGAAAAGTGAGAGTAATAATACAATCTAATTGCTCCCTGACAGACCTTATGCAAAAGCTATACATTAATGGGAAAAATCTTACGGACCCATATCTCAAAGGAGGTAATACTAATATGGTCAAAAGTAATTAAGGAATAAAGGTCTGGAATGGACTCCACCAATCGACTAAAGGAATACTAAGGAATTAATACCTAAAAATAGGGGATCTGGCTCCAAACCTTTATATTACCTATAATTGTGAAATAAAACCATATATACTTAAAAGACAAAATATTCCCAATTAAAGAATTGGATCAGGACCACGGAGGGGGAAGAGAGAAAAAGAAATATATAAAATAAATATATATCCCCAAGTAAAAGTATGTGATCAGGACCACATCTACTGTAAAGCGGATTTGGGACTACCTCTGTTTTTGCATGTTTTTTTTTTTGTGTTTGTTTTTTTGGTATATTTTTTTTTTCTCTTTTATTATATTCCAGGAACTTGATTCTAGGTAAATTTCATACAATGCATCCGAAAAAAGAAAAAAAAAGATAAAATAAGATCTGCTCGTAAATCTAAACTATTTTTTTCGCCTAAAATGGCGCAAAAAACTATGGAGTTATCCCTTTTGGCTTCTCCAATAGGGGATAAATCTACAGAGGCATATGTAGATAATACGGTAGATACCTCTTTGGAAACAAATACAGTTAATTTAGAGGAGGAAATCCTCACGGTTGGAAAACTGGAAAATATCCTAGAGAAGTTTCAAAACAAATTCTTGGATGACTTTAAAAATCAAATTCTTCTAAATATCAAGGCAACACAAGAAAACACAGTCAAAATTGCAGAATTGGGGAACACTTGTGAAACAATTAAAAAGGAACAAACTTATTCCAAAGAAAGCATCAAAGCAATGGAGGGGAAATTAAAGGCATTGGAAAATAAGGTGGTCTTCCTTGAAGATAGATCAAGAATTAATAACTTAAAAATATGAGGGATTGATGAAAAAATACCCAAAGAGGACCTGGGATTATATCTTACTAAGTTTTTTTCATATTTAGTGCCTGATTTTGCGGATATAAAGTTCAAGTTCGATGCAGCCTATAGACTCTCTAAGCCGAAAAACATTGAGGTAGAGGTTCCTAGAGATGTAATGGTAAAAATCCATCATTTGCCACTGAAAAATCAACTATTAAATGCTAGCTATGGAATAGCATCCTTTGACCCTCCCTATTCAAATATTAAAATATTTTCTGACATTTCTACTTCCACGAGAAATAAAAGAAGACAATTTTTTCCTATTACCCAGAAACTGAGGGAAAAATAAATACCATACAAGTGGACTTTTCCCATAGGACTTTCATTTTCAAGAGACTCTAGATGGTATAAAATCACATCACTTAAAGAGGGAGAAGATTTAGTAAATGGGATATTTGAGAGTCTTTGCCTCATTGTCATTTGGTGGGATTGCTAGATTTCCAAAAATGGGAGGAATATTTTACTAATTCCTCGCTACTATCCCTTTTATTTTTAGGATATATTACCATTTCCTCACAAAAATGATGGATTACAATGTTTAAAGGGTTTGTGATTGTATATTGCCTTCCTCCTAAGAAATTGCACAGCACTTTTTTGTAATGAATGCACTTTAAACTTTATTATGTATTAGGGGTATTAAGGAAGGAAATAGGTGGTTTAGATAGGGTCTTTTTTTTTTTTCTCTTTCTTTTTTGTAGTCATGCAATTATGATTAGATGCAATATTGAAAGGGTCTAATATTGCATATTGACTTTCCTCATAAGAAATTGCACAGCACTTTATTTGTATTGAATGCACTTTAACCTTATTATGAATTTTGGGTATTAATGATGGGTTTTTTTTTGTTTTTTTTTTCTTATCTAAATATATTGAAGCCACGTAATTTTAATAAGAGGTTCACCAGCTTATGATTGAATCAACTATAGGGTGATTTTAAAGGAAAGGAATGGAAGAGAAAAGAAAAAGGAAGGAATTTTTGGATGCACAAATTTTAATGTAGTAGATTCAACCAGTATATGAAATGAAATGGAATGATTCTACACGTAAAATTATGCTAATTTGCACATGTAAATTGTATATAATAATTGATATTATGATTAAGTAGGATTTGTAGCACATGATTGCATTACAAGATTAAGGGGGATATGTAGCCTAATTTAGATTACGCTTGGAAATCAAGAGTGATAGAGTAAGTAAATGAAAAAGGGGTGAAGACAACTTGATCATGGTAAAAATGTTGTATAATTACGATTTAGAACTCATTTTAAGGAATAGCATCTGCACAAAATGTAACAATAGAACATAAATATAATATTATAAATTGTGGAATGTTCAAGGAAATTTACGAAGAATATGAAAATTAAGAAAATTACAAAAGCAAATAAAAATAGAAATATAAAATGACAGGAAGGGAGGAGAGGGGTATATTTACAACAGGAATTGTGATTAGGTAGATTATTAATTGATAGAAATGAACAGGCAAAGAAAGCATATCCAGGATTAAAAGGCTTGGAGAGAGCAGGGGTAAAGTAACATAATTGGGGGGGGGGGGGGGGGTAGGGGGACGGTTGGGAACCAGAAGGTAAAGTAGGAATACAAGATATATAGGCGTGGGGAAACCTCCATGGAGGACTTAACATGAGTTAATGGACAGACTGAGCGAACCAACCAGACTTTAGAGCAATATTTGCGGTGCTATATTAGTTACCTGCAGGATGACTGGCTGGATTTTCTACCCACGGCAGAGTTTGTCTATAACAATGCCCAACACTGCTACACTTCTCTGAACCCATTTTTTGCCAACTATGGTTACCATCCAACTTTTCTAGTGAGTCTCCCAATTACTACTTCCATTCCTGCAGTCACTGATCGGCTAACCACCTTACGAGATTCTCAAGACCTGTTGACTCTTTCGGAGGCTCAGGAATGTTACAAGAGAGCTGCTGATAGGCATAGAACGGAGGCCCCAGTCTATCATGTTGGTG